>RJWH01000910.1:113383-394819 GCA_004363575.1 Solenodon paradoxus
CACACACACACACACACACACACAAACACACTCACACATGCATACACAGTAATTATGTGACATTATGGAGATACTGACTAAAGTGATTATTATCATTTTTCATTATTTAAATGCATCAAATCAACCCATTGTATCCTCAACCTTATACAATGTTATGTGTCAGTTGTATCTCAGTAAAGCAAGGGAAGAAAAATGTAAATGAGTTCTACACAATAAGTAAAGAAATAAATGCATACATATCTCTTTCACTTATTTCTCCTATATTCCAGTCCAGAGGTATGAGCTATGGTGCTGCTAAACTCAGGTCTGAACTACTGCACAGTTTTCACAGTTCATCTTCTAAATTCTAGTATTCACCTGGCCTTGCATAGTCACAATAAATCCGTTTTTGTGGGATATTTATTTTATTCTTTCTCTAGGCCATCCTTCCAATTCCCAAATTTATCAGACCTAAATATTTATCTCTGGCTTTTCACAGCAGACAATGACTTAACCCTCTTTGTTTACTTGGGGCCTATTTTCTTTGCCCAAACATTGTTCCTCTTCCATCTAGTAAAAGGCCTTATCTCCTTACCAAAAGCAGTTGGTCAAGGAAAGAATGCCATCTTCTCTGAAAGTTTGCAACTACAGCTACCAGGAAAAGATTTCGTTTTTATTTTCTGGGAAAATAAGGCTCCAGAACTGGGGAGACTGATGATTTTGTTTGCTTGGGAATGAGGGCCCAGAATGTGGGACTTACAGTTCTAAAACTGTGAAGTTCCAGGCAAACCAGAATGAGTGGTTTACCCTAGCCACCCACATGGAGAATCATGGGAAAATAAAGAGTATTCATAGATATCAAGGTCCACATTTCAATCTGGTGGTACTCGGTAGAAGCCTAAATGGTGGATTTCTTCTTCAGAGGTTGAGCAATCCTAGCATCTTTCCAAAATTCCTTTTTTTCAAATTTGTCTTCTGTCACTTGAAACCCAAAGCAATCTTAACTTATATATTAATTTAAAGTTATATTTCATGAAAGAAGATATATATGTTTGTGTGTGTTAGCTAAATGAATTTTGTCAGATTCAACAAACATCATTTTATGCTGCATTAATAATGATAGCAGGTACACAAACCTATTACATTAAAAATCTTGACATGATACTTGAAAATTATAGGTTGTCAAGTATTTTCTAGTCGCGTGTGTGTGTGTGCACTACTTGCATATGCATACAGGCATGAATATACACCCATACATATATATACATAGGCATTCCATATATACATTTGTGTGTGTGTGTGTGTGTGTGTGTGTGTGTGTGTGTGTGTGTGTGTAATATATCAGGACTTGTAAGAAACTACCAAGCAAAAACTTAGATCAATAATGACTAGGGGAAAATGGATCATTTGGGTTCATATAACTTATAAATGGAACAATAGGTCACTGAGGCTGGAGAGGGTGAGGTTTCTTGGCAAGGAAAACATGGATATGAATTCAAGTAGCATTTCCTAAACAGGAAAAAAAGATACTGTTTACCTGAAGAATAGGAAGTTCTACTGAATAAGCTAGAAAAATAATAACAATTTCAAATTTAATGGAAAAGATGAGATGAGTGGATGATAGATACATAGATAGATAGATGATTGACAGTAAGCAAACAGAAAAAAAAAAAAGAAATGAATTGATAAGTGACAGAATGGTAATAACTATTTTATCTGGATGGGCATTTATTAGTGATTTGCTTCCTACCTGGAACTTCTCTGTATGTCGTAAATACTTTTATTTTCAACTTCCATTCCATTTTGCTTCTGTTTAGAAGACTTAGAAAACTATAATCAAAGTCCCTCCACTACCCTTGCAGCTAGCATTCTGAAGGCAAAATATGTTCTGCCAGTCTTTGTGAGAGAGATTTGGAAAGCAGAGTGAAGAAAAGGCCATTTTCCTGCCACTCTTGGCTCTTGCTGCTGAAAATGTAGAAACGTGACACGTTCCTGCAGCTGCACGTCAGTGTCTGGGCCCCCCTTGTGTGGTTATGAAAACACAGAGTGATTTCCTTGTCCAATTTCTCAATCACAGCTTCAGCTGCTCTTTCTCCAGTGTGAGAGGCAGTTGTCACAGCAAGACAACTCCCAGGGGGTAAATCTGTATTATTCTGGAAACCAGTTTAGAAAGCCTGGTCCAGAGCCCACACTTTCAGTCCTTCCAACAACTGAGTAAGCAACTATGCCTTCTATTGAATTCTTTTTTGCTTAAATACCTAGAAAAATTTGTTCTCTGCCAATGCAACTATATTCATTGCATTGTGGCTGTGTGTGTGTGTGTGTGTGTGTGCGCACGCGTGTGCATGTGTATCTATGTTATATAACAAAATTACTTCTTTTAAATTTCATGCCATTGTTCTCCAATACCAACTGTTTGTTTATATTAAGTTGGTCTTTATTATTCCCAGAAATTCCCCTTGCTCATCTCTCTAAATATATTTATATACATATATGTATATACATATTGCATACATACATATACATGTATGGATACATACATATATATTTTATATATACACATATATTTTTTGCCTTGTCTGTGTCTTCCTCTGTCTATTCAAGTTTAACCGAGAGAAACACCATGACACATAATGTAACAGAAAAGAATTCTAACAGTTCGTCATGCCCAATATGCTTAGCAAAACAACCGCAGTCATGTAGGGAGACTTGTGTCCATCATAGCAAGACAAAAACATGGTGAGATGCAGCTGTGAGAAATCTGGGCCCACAGAAAAATTTAGATAAAAAAGACCTTGTAGAGGCTTAGAGTTTCTCCTTGAGCTGGTGAGAACAAGAGCAAAGATGATGTTTATTTATTCTGATCTCTATACAGGATTTCATTCTTCTTCTTCTCCCAAGATAACTCTGAATTTTGACAGTGCGTACTGGAAATGAAAATCATTTGTGTCTCTGGCTATGATGCATTGCTTTCCTTTTACTCTTATAAAAGAAAGTTGATATCAGATTGCATTATTTTGTGTCCTTATATTAAATTTTCAAAGGTAAACACATATGGTTAAAATTTGATGCACAATAAAGTATATAAAATATGCAAATATGAAGTTTCCAGACATCATCTTGCAGCTATCCCAGTATGAAGTCTTACTCCTCAGAGATAACCCCTGCTATCCGTTTGGATAAAGTTTTTCAGATATTTTTTAATGAATATGAATCACATTACATTTTAATGGGAGCATACTGTATATATTGCTGGCCACTGATAATTTTCTCTTAACAAGCAGTATATCATCAGCATGTTTCCATAAGTATATGTTAGACTGAGTCTTTTAAATGGCTGTACTGTGGCCTACTTTGTGTATACAGTTTCTTCAACCTTTATTCTATTGATCAACTTTGACATTGCTTCTTCATTTGGGTTTATGAAAACAATGAGCCTATGTATATATTTGTGAACTTGAAGTTAACATGATTTGAAAAAGAAAAATCTCTTCAAGTACACATTTTATTTGCCACCTACCAAAAACTGCTAAGAGCAATTTAATTGACATATTATGAGATCTGAGGATGAATTAATATTTTTATGTATAGTTTAATATATAATCTGGATTGAGTATTAAGAGTTAAGAGCTAATATATTAAGTGTAAAAGTACTGACACTTTTTCTTTTATTAGACTTAAATAGGTTGATGAAAAAAGAGAGCTCATTAAACTACATAGGTTGATGGTTGAAACTGAGGGGGAATATGTATTTGAAATACAGACTGCAAACCACTATCCCCAAAAACAAATTGAGAAAGTTTTATTGATCAAAATTTCACATTTATTTTCTAAAATGTATCGGTGCTCAGTGATTCAATAAAAGACAAAGGAAGTAATATGATGCAGGCAATTTCAATTTTCAAAGAAAAGAATACTTCTGAAACAAGTTCAAGCTATATTTTATTTAAAGTACATCCCCAAAAGAGGAGGATAATATGGGCTTTAGCTGTAATTAGTGGTATAGATCATGTCAGCTAATCATCTATTCGGTAAAGCTTTAAACACCGTAAAACTTAATCCCACATTTGCCCCTGAGCTTTACCTGTTGAGTCCATGGCTTCCAGCCAGAGCAGTCCACATATATCCCAGGGACTTGGGTTTGAAGCCCTGGACTGGTATGGGAGTGAAAAACTGATATGCACAACTAAATACAATACTTCGTCCTCCTCTCTCTGCCTGCCTAACTGCCTACTTGCCTTGATTCCTTCCTACAACTTTCTTTAAAAAAAAAAAAAAAAAAAATGCTAAGAAATCTAAGGAGAAGCCCCCCAACCCCACTCAGCATTGACCTGAGAATGTAATCAGCTTGGCAAAGACAGAAAACCTTTTTAATTAATCATACCTCCACAGAATCACAGAAATTCAAAGGATTTTGAGGGCACCTAATCATCCCCATTGATTCTTTAATTCCCTGTAGTGACCCCCACCCAAAGGACACTAGTTTATGCTTAAATCTCTCTACTTCAGGTACTTTTCTATCTATTGATGAAATTTGTCCTATTTTCAGATACTCAGATTTTTAAATCTTGGATTTAATTCTTCCTGTAAACTTTGGTCTTGGATCAACTCTGTGGAGCCACAAAGAATAATCTTCACCTCTCTTTCACCTGACAACTTTGGAGATATTTGAAGACAGCTATCACCATCTGCAATCTCTGATTTGTCTTAAGGGTAAACCTCTTGCCTAAGGAAAATATTCTCAGCCTATGAAATCACGTACAATTTCTGGAGGTTTCCAATTTTTCCTTGATCATTGATTCCACCAATCTACTAATATTCACTAACAGCTGAGTGCGCCCCGGTGGCCTGGTTGTCTAGTACACCTTAGAGTAGTCCCACATACATCCCAAGTTTCAGGGTTCAAGACCTGGGGCCAGGGGAAACAGCAAATGTGAGCGACTAAATGAAAATAAATAAATAAATAAATAAACTTCTTCCTCCTCTTCTCCCTTCCTTCCTATTTCCCTACTCACCTTCATTTCTACTGTATCTTTCCTTAAAAAAGAATGATTGAAGGGTTTTAAGTACAGGAGTAAAGTGATCAAATTTGCATTTACAAAAATTTCTCTCTGATCTCATAATAGGAAAGATTGGAGAGGAACAGGAGGAATTCTAAGTCAACTACTAAGAAGTTATTGGAGTGGTTCAGTTACTGCAGGTAGAGAATGAAAGAAATGGCGTGACTGGTGAGAAATGGATGCATTTAAGTGATATTTAATAAGGGAATGTCTAGAATTCCAAATGAACCAGCACTAACTTTTAGAAAATAATCTTTCTTACATCAACATTTAAAATGAAGCTGAACTGTACACTCATTTCAAATTTTATATTCTATTACTTTATAGTGATTAAAGACTTGAACATTAACGACAAACTATGCAAAGATATTAAAATTAAACAGTGTTTTAGAAAATCCATGAATACGATAGAAGAAATGTTTAAACACATTTTTTTCTAATGTGTTCACATTAGGAAGAGTATTCCAGGTTTCTAGATCTCCTGATTCAGTGTTCCTTCCTAGTGGAAGAATAGAAAAAGAGCAAATAATTTATAGGTGATAATAATGAGAGCTTATATATTTTTAAAAGTATAATCTTGAAGCATATGAAGGTAAAGAGTAAAATATTAAAAATGTTTGATATAATAATTTTTTTTCTTTGTAAAGGCTGAGCGATAAAAAGTAGGATAGAGAATCTTTTCTTGCTTTTCTGAGCTGGTCAGAGTTCTTTTATTGTAAAAGTAATAAATTTGAAGCTTAAATTTGAAGTTACTGAAGATATTAAAGAAGTCCATATAATGCTGCCTAATTATAAATCCTAGAATGCTGTAAAATTCAATTTGCTTATTTCAAATGCTGCTACTGGTCTTTAAAGATTGGTCACACAGCACCATCTTCTGGAAGTATAATTTTTGTTTTCTCCTCCACTACAAATTGTTACTGATGAAAATGTTACGATGGTGGTGCCACCTGGTGGAGTTTTTTTCTAAGCAGAAGCACATTCTATAGAGTTATTACAGGGAAATCAGATGATTACACTGCAGGATCTTGATTTCTAATCACTCTAGGGGAGGAAAAAAGATACTTGCAAAGTAGCTAGACCTTGTGACTCTAAAATTATTCTAAATTATTCACACATATTATGATAGAATTCTTTAAAAAAATTATGATGATTACTATATATCCCTTTGGTAATTCATACCAAATGAGTTAATAACTCTATTTCTTTTATTACTGTCCCCAAATAAACTTCAGCCACATGAGAAATTATCCCCAAAGAGTTTAAGAGAAAAATAACTAGCTTTGAACACATTTGAATACCTTATTCCTTAAATCATACAACTCTTAGTGTTAGCTAAATTTTACTGACTGTAAAACAGAAATGTGGTTTAGGTATAGTTAAAATATTTTATTTTACAATTGAACATAGAAATATGTAATCAAAAGCATTGTTTATACTTATGCCCCTGCTTTTTTTATCATACGCATTTTTCATTGCTACTTCATGGGATTTTGTTTAGAGTGGGTTATATATAAATATTTTTAAAGTCTATTAAAAGATTTTTTTAATCTCTCTGATTATGTTTTCTTATCAGAATTTTATAGATTTTAGTCAAGATCATTCAGCTTTCTGCATTAATTTGTCCACAGACTGAATGCCACACTTTCTTTGTCTCACTGGGCTTTTTTTCTGCCTCAGTATCTCTAAATATAACCATGACATATCAAATCTCCCTTCTTGGAATTTGGAAGGGGTAAAAATTCCAAAAGAAAAAATAATAATGTGTCACTTGTTCTAAAGTGTTGATTAAATCCAACCTAATAATAAGAATGCTAAATTAAACAGATGGTCCATTTATTTATTAATGCCAATTATGTGTAATGTGATTTATCCTTGAAATTTTAATCATGTATTGTAAATGTTCTTTTGACTGTTCATAGAACAGTCAGGGTCCTCTACAAAATTGGGAATGAGGATTCTCTTTTAGGTAGTGAGTCAAATTGTGAAGAAGGATGGTGACCTTGCAGAAAGGAAATGGTTGTTAGAGGTTCCCATTATCTACAGAAATATCTATTCTCAGCAGGTCAGAATAGCCCAACTTACAAAGGTAAGCATAGGTAATAGAAATGAATAATTTTTTTAACTGAAATCAAATTACCTCCTCTATTTCCCAGTCATGTAAGCCTAAATACTAATCTCTTTCATTTTGCTATTCTCATGTTTCTGTTATTGAAACTAAAGGAATACTAATAGAGTACTACAAAAATATTTCCTGACTTAATAAATGTTGAACCAATTATGTTGGTTAGTTCTCCTAAGTTCAATGAGTTTCATTTTTTTATTCAATTATAAAGTGGGAATCGTATACACTCTAACTTCTTCCCCAGATTTATGGTTAATATAAGTTCCATATGTGATGAAACGGTTCTAAGTGAAAGACTTAGAAACTTATTAGAAATGTACTATACGAATGTCAAATCCTGGTATCCAAACCCCACAATATTATTTACTGGACAAATCAACCATGGATGTGCCCAGCATAGTACTTCTTAAATATGATATGTATTCATGTAAGTTTAATATGTTTCAATGCATCAGTTAGGACACATTGAATAGGAGTGGAGCACTTTCCAGGGCCTTATTCATTCAGGACTATAACTCAATGTAAGAATTACAACATAAATTGAATTGACTAAGTTAATGTATATGTGTAATGATCGCTGACATCTATTGTGTCATATAATAGGTGTTTGAAAGAAAATACTTTATAAAAAGCAACATTACATTTACATTTTTTTCTTTTTTGTAATAAAGCGAAGTCAATGTAAAATGAGATCATTTCCCACACTGGTTTTTCAGTTCCTGTTATCTGGGAAAAGTTTTCTATGAAATACTGATTCAATTCGTTAATGTTCCTGTGATTATATAAAGAATCAGAAAAGCGATTCATATTTATTTCTGTCGTGTTAAATACCCAATGCAGTTTTGGTAAACTAGTTAGAATTAAATCTCAAAAGAACTATATCTTCAGTAAAGACAAGTATGTCTTCATGTGGTGCATTTTTCTTGTTTAACAAATAGGTTTCTGTGCTATATGGATTGTCAACTTAAAAGTTCAGGAAGTCATAAAAAGAGGTATTTGGTTTTGGGATTAAAGGAATGCAATTCAGGGAACAGAAATAGGCAGGCAGAAACCCCAAATATGTCCCGAGAAGGGATAAAAGTCAGTGTTTTTTTTGCAGAGAACAATAGAAGAATAAGATAATGGAAGTAGTCATGGAAGAGGTCATGGATGAAGTAATGATTGAGGTCTTGGATGAAATAGTCATCATGTCAAGGAGTCTAAGTGAAAATGGTCAGGTAAAAGTAGAAAGTAGATGAAAGTTTACTTTATCATCCCATTCAAACAGGATTGTCTCCTTTTTGCTGACTTCTTGGAATGTTGGCAGTTTGACCCAGGCCAGGGGTCTAGCTCAGTTTAAAGAGAACATCAAAGCAAATTGTCTGCACTGTAGGCTCAATGTAAAATGACTCCAGTTGCGTCAACTTTTCACAGGATAAACTTTTCATCTCCAATTTTCTACTATGTATTTTCATTAATGTTCTCAAAAGAACAACTTATTGTATAAAATTATATGATAGCCCTACTAGAGAAGAGGTGAGAGTTAAAATTTTTGTAATCTGATTTATAATTATCTGCTATTATTCAGGATGACAGTTTTAATAGACTTACTTTTGCCAATCTATCTTCCCCATGATTTTAAATTTAAAACATTTTAAGTACTATAAGAGGTGCTCCCTCCATGACTAAATTTAAGTTAATTAATTTTATTGTAAAATTAAATTGCTTTGTATTTTTTCCTCCAATATCCATAATCTTAAAAAAATAGACTGCAAAAATAATTTAGGAAGAATCCTCAAATGAGTCCTTTCTTTTGTCCCTATAAATTTATATAAAATAGCATGAAGATAAAGAATAATAGAGAGAGGAAGTTATGGTTTACCTGATAACTAAAATCTAACTATTTTCTTACCCTCACATCAAGTGCACACAATAAAGATTCATCCAAAATAGAATTATTTAAAATATATTCTATCTACATTAAAAGTTAAGCATTCAACAATTATAAAATATGACTGCAGATCATTCATTTTATCTTTGCTTTTACGATTGCTTAAAAATTAGTGTCAGGTCTTGAAATTCAGTGATATTTTCCCCATAAAGAGTTAATTGCCACTTCAGCTAAATAATCCACTGATTCTTAATCTTTATATTCATATCACTTCCAAAGAACATGACTATATTGTCTCTTTGAAGGACTTCTCCTGATAGAAAGTAAGCAAGAAAGGTTTTTTCATTCCTCCCTAAAAGTCGTCCTTGAGGAGGAGGGAATCCTTTAAGTTTTGTGATGAAAGTTCATTTCATTAACCTGACAAATCTCTTTATGTTGCAATGCTTTCCTCAGAAAACTCTGAAGATTCAGTTTACTCTTATATGTGAAGACCTGCTTTTTAGGATGAAACAAGAATCAAGGATGCTATGATCTAAACTTCCATAAATCAGAGTATAAATTGTTAGGTAGGCTAGCTAGAGGGGGGCTGGAACAGGAGCGGGGCTGGAACAGGAGAGGCGCCCCAACAAACTAGGCCCACAGAATATCAGACCAGGCACTGACACAGACCAGGCACTAAAAGGGCCCAGGAAACAATCAGTGACGCCTCTCTGCAGATGCCCTCTAAAGCCCAGACCAGCTGGCGACACCAGTGCAGTAATTCAGTCACCTATACTCCACCTCATTGTAAGAAACTTAACATAAAGTTGAATACAGACTTATTCATTAGTAGCCTCTCTCCTGGAGATCCCCACCCAGAAACTCCCCTAGAGTGGAGTGAGGACAGGGAGCCAGGGCAAAGACCCCTCGTAAATATGTGCACCCTTAGCAGAGTGTGTGTGGGTTTTCACTCGAGCCCCACCAGCTTCTCCTGTCTTGAGAAGGCTGCCTTCCTTTCGTTGGCCCTGTCACTTTTCTCTTTGTAACAAATAAAAATTTTTCTTTCACCCTCCACGTACTGTGTCTGCAGTGACACAGGACACAGGAACCTGCCCAGATTATGTGCACACAAACCGAGATGAGCAGGTGTAACCACATGAAACCTAAATTGGGGCCGAAGATTGAGAGAATGAGAAAATGTTTTACACAAACGAATTTAAGAAGGAAGTCATTTAAACTGGGGTGGCTGTAATGAAGTGGTGATCTATATAAACAAACCAAACCCTAAGCCTGTAAATCCCTCATGCTTGGAAAATCAAGACACTGTTTAGGAAAGTCACCTGGTTGGAAGAGGTCAACCTGTCATAAGCTATAGCCAGGCAAATAAGTTTCTGCTTCCACACTTTGACTACACACATTGTTTCCCTGGTTCTTGTCCATTGTGTCCTTGGAGCCAATTCCAGTTTAGAGCTGCTAAGTTTGAATTGATTCTTACCGAAATAAACTCTCAATTGAAAAATTAAACATTCCTCAGTTATCTCTGTAGATTGGTTTCCCCCAAAATGGTCTGGTCAATTCCTGTCACCTTGGTATGTGCAGCTAAAGGTTAATTGAGGCCCCGCAAGTCTTAAAAAAAGCTGTTAACCTTCTCTTAAAAAAAGTAACAATTACCCAGAAATGAAGTGAATATTTTATCAGGGAAGCAATTTTTTATCAGGGAAACCCATCTTAAGACTGAGCAACTTCTAGAGAAAAGGTTTTGTGACATTAATCATCGGTTCATCTGAAGACTTCTCTCTTTAATGTCCCAGGGCTCTTTTCCATTCCTCGGCACATTAGATGAGTCTTTATTCTGACCCATTCACCTTAGATTTTAAAGCCATCTAAAATCTCCACAGTATGTCATTAAATTTGATCTTTTCTCCTCCTAACCCTTTCTGATGTTAATTTGTTTGCTCCTCAGATTTCCAGCCTCAGAGGCCTGGGGGAATTTTTCCTACATTGTTTCTAGTAAGGAATTAAATTTTCAGTGCTTTCAAAACATTTTAAATTGTAACATAGAAATTTAAAGCATTCCAACTAAAAGTGAGGACAAATTTAGGACAAATGTCCCCAAGGGTTTTTTTTTTTTCACGTTGACTAAACGTTTAGATATACGGTATAGCTAAAATAGCCAAAGGTCTACTTGAAATACTTAATTTATTAATGTTCTAACATATTAATATTTAAAACCACATTATATAAATAACCTATTCATTTCATATTATCCAAACTCACAATTCATTAAAGAAATTTATTCAGTCACTCACATGCATTTTCAACATCCCTGTCTTGTCATAAGAGACACTTTTTGAGTAATTTTTAAAGACATTTATTTTTACTCCCATCTCAGTGCCTCAAAATATAGCACTTAGAACATTTTATTTTGATGATGTAACAGATTTCAGGAAATTTACCCAAAGTCTAAGTATTCTTCCCCATCACTTTAGAAGAGCTGTTTGTTCTTTTCATATGTTCTTTGGTATGTACTGCAGATCTCCAGAACGCAGCCATTCATTTATTCTATTAGTTTGTAAAATGATCTTTAAAACTCATATTTACTAAGGTGACTCTAAGAACTTCTGAATTGAAATTGTGCACCAAAAAAATAATGACTACATTTCTTTACTCTGTACTTCTAATGATTTGGTTAGGCTACCGCGATAAGTATTCAAAACTGACATTCATTAAGGCCATTTCCAACGAATGCATATTCCTGAAAGTTTTTTTTTCAGAATAAAGTAATTGAAGAAAATCTCTGATATACAGAGACATCATTAAGGGTTCTGATATAAAGTGACCTCTTTTCTAAGCAATAATTAGAAGGAAAAACCTGAACGTATGTTAGGGCAAGCATGAGAGGTGGTGAGAATCAGCAAAGATAAGGAGACTGGAATGCACATCAAGTATAAAATGACAGAGAAGAAAGTTTAACTGAAGGGAAGCAGAGTTCACAGTATGCATATTAGCTCCCTGAAATTCAAGAAGTTTGAAGGTTAAGTGGAGGAAGGAGTGGAGGGTAGGAAGAGGAAAGGAGAAATCATCACAAGTTTGTGGGTCTCCAGTTGTTTTACTCCCTCTTTTCTAACCTCAGGTCCCAATTACATCTCTTTCTATTTAACCTCACCTTTTTTAATTCCCAGATTATATCCACAGTTTTCTTTCCTCCATGCTAATGTAAAAGTGACCCCTAACGTGATCCCTCCTGCATACAGAACTTTGTTTTGTTGACTGACTCCCCGCTTATGGAGAAGGACATCTTTACATGACAGGATGACTTCATATGACAAAACCTTTCCTCTAAATGCTCACCCTGCCTTAAGAAAGCTTCTCTGATAAGCTTCTGGAAGGACTTTAGAGTTAGGTAATCTTTATTATTTAAGATAGTCAAGGTATTTAAGGGCTTCAACATCACAAACAAACTGACCTTTAGTTCCACTTAACCAAGGTGACACAAATTGTAAAAAGTCTGCTATGGATATCTTGAAAAAGTCTTAGACCATTGTGGGGGAAAGTGACCCTACATAGGCAGTTTATAAGACGAGCCATGCCCGCCTCTGATTTCTTGTGTCTTCTGCAATTTCTCTAACCAGACACTATATCTATTATCTGTTAAATGTTTGTTCTGCCTTTTTTTTTTTTTTTTTTTTTGTAGCTGTCATATAGTCTTAGTTTTTATTCATCTGCCAGACCTAAGATTAATGCTTTGCCGTTACCAGCTAGCAGTTCACCTTTCTGCTAGCTAGTTCTAGACCCATTCAGAACCCTGGCTTATCTGCTGGTCCAGAAACAATTCTGAAATGAGAAACAGCAGCATATGATTTGTGTCAGAACAAAAGGATTCTGGGACTAAAAGTACCATAAAGAAATTGTCTGACAGTAAGCTAATTTTTATAGGTAATACTGGGGAAATATATCACTATTACTCTCAATCTTCTAAGAGCAGGAGCTGATGAATTGCTTTCCTTGCAATGGCCCAATGACCTAGAGACATCAATTGTAGTGCTAGTTCTATGTCCCCAGGGATAAGGAGGTACAGCACCAGGTGGTGGAAAGAGCACGCAGGTCTCAGGTGAGGCAAAGGAGAAGCAGGTGGAATCAATGCCTATCCAGGGCTCTGTGTGTGTGTGTGTGTGTGTGTGTGTGTGTGTGTGTGTGTGTGTGCATGTGTCAGAAAAGTACAGTAAATGGCTCTCTATGTTTTGTATTAGATCAATGAGAAATAGATAATAGATAGATGATAGACAATTTCTCATAAGCTTTAAAAGTTAAGTTCAAGACCATTTACACTAATTGTGGGTTCTAATGTTAAAAAAAAATGCAGAGCCATTTGCTTTAAAAATTAAGAATTTCAAAATAGCAAAAGCAAAGTATTACTATATCTGAGTATGACTCCCTGTGTTACTGCAGATTTAATACATCCATGAAGTTGACCCTGTGCTGATATTATTTTAAAGGGGACCCATTCATAAAGAAATCATAATCTGCCTTGTTAAGTACTCACATTCTAGCACAAGGCATTGAGTCTGAAACAAAAGAGGCCTTTTGTAGACAAAATATTTGTAGAATGCAAGAATGGCCCAAAAGAAAGAACAATGAATCTGTCAACATTCTATTTACTAAACAGACAAATAGTATTTTATCCTAGAGAGGGAGCAGAATTTAACCAGAAATAAAATGTCCAGTGTTTAAGGTATCTTCAGACTCAGGAATGATTTACTTTCTCAAACTTTACTTTAAAAAATAAAGTCACAAGAAATCTTAAATACATAAATTACTTACAATTCTCTCCTTTACTTGGGGGGAATAGTTTCAAATCAAAAGATAAACAGTTATATTGAAATCAAAGTAAATGAATAAAGATTCTATGATTCATTGGAAACCCAGAAAAAAAAGAAAAAACTCTGAATGATGGTACAGACAGATCAGTGTTGATATTCCATTTGTATTTCTGCTTAACTTGCTTATAAGTTAATTCTTTAAGAACATTCACTTATTTGCATCAACTTACAAAAGAAAAATCTAACTACAGAAACATTAAACCAATATGACAAACTTTTTTTTCTTAACATGTGAATAAAATATTTAAATGTTTCCATAAAGTCATTTGCTACATAATCAAGTTTTGAAGCACTGGAGATGATAGAAATGAAAACTGAAGAGCACAAACCTCTTGCGTGGACATTCAAGTTGATCACTTTTATCCTGTTTAACAAAATATAGATATAGCATTTATTAATGCAATGCTACTTTAATTTCATCAGTCTATATTTATCAAGTACCCAGAGGAAAAAATAAAAATGCCAGCTGAAGTAGAGAAAAAGCCTAACAAGCTAATCTTAGTTACATTATCAAAGAACAACTTAAGATATAAAACAAAAACAACCAAATATTGCTTACACAGAAAATCAGACAATGTTTGAAAGTGGGACATTTTTATTTAAATATTGATATGTAGAGTTGTATTTTATGACATAACAAGATCATACTTAAGGTAATATAAAGTTATATTTATTCTGAAATGACTGTATTTCATCTAGAATCCTCAACATGTAAGTGAGAAAGAATCTAGGTGGCTTTTTGAGAAGGGGTCATACAAGCAAGTAAACTGGAGAAACACTAAAGGCCCTTCTGGGACCTCATAATGATTTGAGTAGATTGCATGGAAGGACAGGCCTCCCTAAGATCGGGCTTTCCCAAGATGTATCACTTTGGCTTGTGGATTATTTCCAGCTGAGCTTAATACAGACCCTGTAAGATCACAAGAAACATTTAACTCCTTAAGTATCTAGAATTATTTTTTAAATGGTGATATTACCTAGAAGAAGGATTTCTACCAGAAATAACCTCCTACTAGAGAAATCCATCTGTACTGCAGAGCAAACACCTAATTACAAAGCAGCTGATCTTCATTCTATGAGTCATCTTTTCCTTATGTAATGAGTCCCCTTCCTCTCTCTTTGAAGCCCCAGAACCCATCCCATTCCTTAATACAAGATAAACCCTGTTTATCCTCACTGATCTTGGAATACATAATAATGGAGTATATAATTAAATTTACATTTTCCTCCTACTAACCTGTCAGCTGTTAATTTGATTACTCCACCAGCCTGAGAAGCACACAAAGGGATGAGAGGAAATTTCCTTCCCTTCCCAACAGGAGACTGAGTAGCCCTGCAGTGAAAAAAACAAAACAAACAAAAAACTTGTTTAATTGTGTTTAGACTAACATGTTTAACCTAAAATGATTTAATAAATAATTTTGTTTAATTAGACTAATTTGAATTTGGTACCCATTTTTAGGTAAGGGTAAAGGGTAACTTTACTTGTTTTGTTTTTCACATAAATTATAACGATTTGAGAAGGTGCAATTTTCCGAGGTTTTCTTTGAGAATTTCAATTTGATACTAAGCAAACACGAAGGGGCAAGAATATTGTCTCTGCTTGCATTTAATCCGCTTGTGCTTTGATAATTTATTTTACAGTTAAATTGTATTTCTTTTTGTAAAGGCAATTTTTATGCAAATATACTGTCCATATTTGCCCTCTTCTTTTTTGATTATGTCACACTTTGAGATTTGTGTCCAGTGCAGGACATCTGCTAACTGTTCTGTCATGCAGGTTATCAAGTTATCAACCTAAATAATGAGGAAATTCAAAACCATTCTGAGAGACACAGTTGGGACTGTAAATGATTTGGGGCATGATGGTTGCTATGTCACTAAACTGTTGTGTTTCAACTCTAAACCCACTCTTCCACATTCTACTTTGTGGAAATAGAGCTAGAACTGCATAGTTTATTCCTCTGGAAAAATAAAGAGCCAAAAATTTAGTCAACTGTAGTCCTGGGACATTTAGCTGGCAGGGACACTGGAAGGCTAAGGGTCAGAAAGGCTATCAACTCATTTCTGGATGTTGTTCTCAGTACCATCCTAGCTACAAGGGCATTTCACCTAATAGTAGCAAGTGTCTCCAGCAGCAGTTGTTTTGTTTCTGAATTCTTTCTGCACACCCCAAATTCATTTGATTGCTCTTCCCCAATCATACCAGAATCCCCTTCCTAAGAGCTCTCTGATCCCCAGATCAGAAGTAAGGGTACACAATTACTCTAAATCTTCTTCCCAGAGAGTTTCAAGGAGAAAGTGGCTAATGGTTTCAAGCACTACATGAGGACAAAATTAATTTTTTTGTATGCCCAACTCTCCCAAGAGAACTTTCTGCCATTTCTAACAATAAGCAAAAGTCATGTGGTCGAAAAGTGACCACTGAATTCAGCAAGATGACTAATGACCATTTTGAAACAATACAGTGGGGTGGTAGGGGTTGAAGCGGGTTGTGTGCGCCTATGGATGTAAAGAAGAGGAGATGGGATGGTAGACAACGCTGATGAATATCTTCTGTAAACTGGGGGAATAGGCAGTACTTAAAATCAGCTGTCGTTCAAGGGGTTCCTGATTATTAACTTGAAGAGGCAATGATGTGAACAATAATATTCAAATGTTTAAAGGAAGGAGACAAAGGTTCGCAAGGAGAGGGAACAATCTGTAGAGCAAGATCTCTAAGGTGGCTTCTAGGGAAATGGCATAGAAATAGAATTGTTGAGATTTCTTCCAGATGAGAAGAGGGCAAACAATTTTTTCCTTGTGAACAGGATTACAGGGCAAGGATAATGTAGATACAAATAAGACTATAGGCTTATAGGTGGCAAGGCATTGAGGAAGCAGCAGGTTGGACTTTTAAAAGCTTTTGGTGGCATAACACAGGGAGTAAGAATAAGCTTCCAAACAGGCTGTGGATTTAAATCCACGCTTACTCTCTAATTGTATTAGCTTGGACATACCATTGACTTGTTAACATGCCAGCACCATGTTTCCCACAAGATAATAATCACAACTTATCTTCTTGGCAACCCATCCTCTAAGGAGCTGATGAGTTAATATGCTTGGATTCACCTAAGCATAAATTCTATATGTGTTAGACTATCAGTGTGTGAAGCAAGAGTATCTACTAGTTCAAAACAATGCCAGGGAGAGGGGAGCCTCAGAGATTTTAAGACAGGGAAGACAGTTTGAAAGGACTACTGCACAGCACAAAAAGGAAAGTTTCCTACAACTTAAAAGAAGAAAACAGTGGTGGGGATTTAGTTTAAGTTGGGACTCAGTGTTTGCAGAAATCATGTTTTTCCCATTGGCCTGTTTATGGGAGAAGGTATAACTCCATCTAGACGTTGTGATAGAAGAGCAGTGGAGTGATGGAATTGAGAACCCTGATGTTAGGCTGAAGTGAGGGACCATGACGTTTAAGATACATATGCTTCGTGAAGGTGGCTCGCTGGAGAGAATAGAGATAAGGAGATGAGGAAGGGAAAAAAAGGAAAATTGATATTATAAGGTTGTCTTGGCAGATCTGGAAGAACAGGAAATTGTGGGAACCTGCCATTTCTGATCCTATAGAAGCTGGGGACTTAACGAACTTCCCTACCTTGGGATGGATTGGAAGGTGACTAAGGGAAGGGGCCCTCCCCCCCGGGGCGGGGCCCTCCCCGGCCTGGATAAAGAGAATTGTGTTGGCACTGGGCGGGGCACACAGGCGCTGCAACGTGCGCTGGGCGATCATGGTTCTCCGTGGCAGTGGGCGCCCAGGGCGCGCAGAAGCTCAGCAGCATGTGTCTGCACTGTGCAGAGGATGAAACTGGCAAAGTTAGACCCTCCGTGAGTGTCCGAGGTCCTCAACCCCGCCTTGGCAGCCTCTGTCCCTCACCCTTGTGCTCAAAGGCGACAGAGGCCTTCGCCTCTGGATCATTGAGTGGAGGCTTGGTGGAGAAGCAGACAAACCAGATCCTGAACTTGGGTTTACTAGGAGCCAGGCTTGTTGAATGCTCTGTGTGTTGACTGACCCATTGACTGGCCCTAGAAGATGCGGTGAGAGTTGCAGAGATGGGGGTCAGGATAAACTCATATTCAGATGAGCTGGGGGTTTACTTTTGTGTTTGAGTTAAACAATTGTATCGAACTGAAGGCACAAGGCACTCTTGTGACTCAAGAGGCTGAGGCAGCGAAGGTGCAGACCCAGGATCAAGGGTTAAAAAAAAAAAAGAACAAGAAGCAGTTTAAAAAAAAAAAAAAATGAGGGCATTTAAGGGAACATTTTTAAATTTGGGGAAAGATTTGGAACTTCAGAAACTAATAGCCAAGTTCCCTGTATCTCAGAAAACTGTATCACCTGCAGGGGGTTCCTCAATCACCCCAGCTTTCCCAGGCTTTAGAAACCAGAGTAAAGTCAGGTTACTTAGGTAAAGAGCAGAGGCACCAATTAAGTCACAGTATCAGCAGAAACGACATTTTTATTTGCTCACAGAATAAGTATCAGTATGTTCCTGGTAACACATGGTGACAGGGTTGTTTTTACCTTGTCCATCTTCCACTCTGATTTTCTCCTTGATATTCTGAGCCTGCCTTTTGCAGTTGAGATAATATGCAAATAGTACGTAGAAAACAAACATGGGCTTGCTGTTATAATAATTGCTTTTAATGTTTGCTCATGGCTCTTTTGTTTCATTTTACATATTATGTAGGAAGAACCAAGATGGAATCGTGCTCCAGAAAACAGAAAGCAGGTAGCATTTTGATACATCTGGCTATTTCAAAATTCTGACATACTACTTTATGTATAAGAGTCCCCACCATGATAGAGCTTTTATTAGCTAGACCCTTTTGCCCGTATACCTCTTGCATTCTGAGATCTTGAGATGCCATTAGAATGAGTCTTAACTAGGATAACATAAATGACTTAGATTCCTGTTTTTAAGCATAACATTTTGATAGACAAGAAAACATGTATTATTATATATAATTGTAAAGCAGAATAATAAAATATAACTCCAATTTAAGAAAACATTGTGGGTATCTTTGAACTAATCTAGGGGCTGATTCCCTATTCAACATCCTCGGTCTTTCTCAGAGGAAACTGCTATCTGGAAATTTATTTTTATAAATCTCATCTTTTCCTTGAATGGTTTTGTCACTTAAATGTTTCAATAATATGCTGTTTTTGCTTGATTTTAAGCTTTATAGACATGATCACACAAAATTTAGTCTGTTTTATTCTTCTCAATACTGTTTTCTAAGATTCATCTATAATAGTGTAGTTAGTTATGGTCCCTTTACTTTTACTGCTAATATTTTGTTGTAGAACATAACCCACTTCATTAATCCTTTCTCCTGATGTTGGACATCCACATTTTCCTATAATTAACAGTGCTACTGTAGACATTAGAGCACTTTTCTTTTTTGCCCATCAACGGGCATTTCACTTGATTATTTAAGTAAGAGTTGAAAGTCTGGATCACAGGGAGAGCAAATTTTTCATTGTTATAAAGTAATACTGCATTGTTTTCTAAGCAATTGCATTCCCATTGGCAGTGGATAAAAACTCATATTTTTCATCTCCTCTCCTCTCCTCTCTGATACTCTATTCCATTACCTTTATTCTAGTTTGATAAGCTATGTTGCTCAATTTACAGATGCCATTGTCATACAGTGGGAATAAAAAAAGCATTTTGTGACATACAACACTTAAGAGAAGTAAAGAATGTAGGGAGATTTTTTTCTTATTTTTATAAAGAAAGCTCCTTTGGGTTTTTTAATCAGTATTTCCTCTAAAATAAAAAGTAAATATATATATTCATGAATCTTGGATCTATCTAAAGGTGCAAAGTTGGTAAAATTGGAATAAAGAGTAAATAGTCTCCTTTGAAAGCTCCTATGTATTTTCTTTTCTGGATCACACATGTGAAAAAAGACTTTTTCCTACTTCTGTCTATTTGTGTAAACCATAGGCACTGAGTGTGTTTATCTTTTTTTTACTAACATGGATCAAAAATATAATCTTAACATTACTTGTTATAAAAGTATAATGTGTTTTCTTTCCTCGTAACTTTTGAAAAGTCCATGGACAAACGTATTGAGAATATGCAAAACTTAAGGAAACAGAAGATGAGACTTAGCAGACAGTTTGCAAGACCTACTCCTGTTCCAGAATCAGGACTCACTGTAAGTATGAAGATTTCAATGAAATTAAGAGATCCTTAAATGCAACAGACATCCTCATTTTTAATTTACGGAATACTCATTCTAAAGTTTGTTTTCCCCCTTTCCTTTGAGAAATATATAATTGCAGTCTGGAAAGTTACCTTAAAACTCCCAATCAAATTCTCATCTATTATTTAAATCCCCTTTGCGACCATCTCAGGAAGATGATTTAATAGTGTTTAATGAAAAGAGTATGGTCTTCAAAAGCATGTTGTTCTAGATTCCAGTTTTTGCTTTGCCATATATTATCTGATAACCCAAAGTTATTGACTTAAATCTTTTGCATTATATTATCTGTAAAATAAATTACAAAATATCTTGCCAAATAGTTATGCGGCCAACATTTGAACACAGGCAACATCAGAAATTGCTACATAAATCACAACTTATTCCATCTTTATATTTATTTGACATGAATTTAAAAGTTTTTCCACATAGTACACTGTCTTCATGAACCTATTATCTGTGACATTAATTATATTTCTTGCAGCCAGACACAATTCCAATATCTCTTCCATTTGAAAGTTTTCCAGATATTTGAGACAATTTCCTTCAGGATAAAAAAAAAAAAGAAAAAGAAAAAGAAAAACAAACTTCATCTTCCTCATTCATTCTTCTTTTGACTTAATAGAGAGCCCTGGTCTTCTTTGGGCAATTTTCAGGATCCAAGATTACATTTCATTATAGGAAGATTTGGGAAAGGTTATTTTTCTAATAATAAAGATGATTGTTTGTTGGTTTTCTTTTTGAAAGAAAAATAAACACAACTAACAAATAGCTAGTCAGTTAGGAATTTTAACTTCTTATAAGAGAAACTCTAGAGGGACTTAAACAAAGGAAGAGTATTAAATTTTTATCTCCAAGCAAGAACTCCTCTGACCTTTAGGAAATCTAGGGCCAATATGGTGATTCAAGAAATCTTCAGAAAGATACCTGGTTCCTTCTGTCTTTCTGATTCTTCAAACTTGTCACATGAATTCTATTCTCATGTTCTCAAAAAGACATCTACATCAATAAACACTGTGTCCACATTTCAAGAGAAAAAGAATAGAAAAGGGCAGCAAATGCCAATTGGGTCTCTTTTTATCAATAGAATTTTCCTAATAATATACATATATAGTTTTTAATAAATTTTATTGAAGTATATTTGACATAAAATAAATTGCTTGCACTTTACACTGTATATTTTTAAATGTGCTGATATAAGTACATCATGAAACCATCACCACCATTAAGGTAATGAGCATATATACATCACCCTCAATTTTTTTCTTGTGTCCCTTTTAATTTAAATGAATATACTTTATTTTAAAAGCAGTTTTAGGTTTACAGAAAGACTGAACAGAAAGTACATTTACTCCCTCTCCTCCCCTAAGAGTTACCACTATTATTGATATCTTGCATTGGTACAAAACATTTGTTACAATTGATGAATCAATATTAACATTATTATTAATTACAGTCCATAGTTTACACTGACGTTCACTCTGTATAGTACAGTTCTATGAAATTTGACAAATTTATAATGTTTTGTATTCACAATTACTATATCAAACAGAATATTTTCACTGCCCTAAAAATTCCCTGTGTTCTACTAACCATCCCTTCCCCACTTCCCTCAATGACCTCCTCAAGTTTCTGGCAACCATTGATATTTTGGCTTTTCTACATTTTGTTTTGCCTTTTCCAAAATGTGATTATGTTGGATTCAAACAATATATAGCCTTTCAGATTGGCTTCTTTAACTTAGCAGTAGGTACAGTTCCTCCATATTTTTTCATGACTTGGTAACCCATTTATTATTGAATAATAATCCATTGGATGAATGTATCCCTGTTTATTCATTCACCTATTAAAATACATCTTGTTACTCCCAATTATTAGAAATCATGAATAAGACTTATCTAAAAATTCACGTGCAGGCTTTGGAATGGACATACATTTTCAACTCATTTGGGTAAATACCTAGGAGTGCTATTGCTGAATTATATGGCAAACTATGTTTAGCTTCATAAAAACCTGGCAGATTATCTTCCAAAGTAGTACCATTTTGCATTCCCAGCAACAATAAAACTCTTCCCCCACATTTTGGGCAACATTTGATGTTGTTAGTTTTTTGGATTTTAGCCATCCTGACAGGTGTATTGTGGTATCTTGTTTTAATTTGTAGTTCCCTGATGGCATGCACTACTGATAATATTTCATAGGCTTATCTATTACCTGTTTAGCTTCTTTGGTGAGTTTACCTTTTCAGATTTTTTGTATGTTTTTTTTAAATTGAGGTGTTTATTTTCTTATTGTTGAGTTTTAAGATCATATATTTTAGCTACCAGCTCTTTATAAGATACCTAT
This sequence comes from Solenodon paradoxus, assembly GCA_004363575.1. Lineage (NCBI taxonomy): Eukaryota > Metazoa > Chordata > Mammalia > Eulipotyphla > Solenodontidae > Solenodon > Solenodon paradoxus. The sequence continues at coordinate 135,878 of RJWH01000910.1, forward strand.
TTCACACATATTATCTCTGTCTATGCCTTGTCCATTCATTCTTCCAGTAGTATCTCTCCCAAGCAGTTTTTAATCTTAATGCAGTTCTATTTATCAATTATATCTTTCATGGATCAAGCTTTTGGTATTGTATCTAAATATTCACTGCAAACCCAAGGGTCACACAGATTTTTCTCCTGTGATATCTTCTAGAAGTTTTATGGTTTTGCACTTAACAAAATTTAAGTGTATGGTAAGTTTAATAAAAAATGTAAGTATCTAGATTTTGTTTTTGCTTGTGGATATTGTTCCATAGCTATACCATTTCCTGAAAGACTGTCCTTTATTATTATTACCTTTGCTCCTCTGTCAAATATCTGTCAATTATGTGTGGGTTTACATCTAGGCTCTATTCTGTTTCATTGAATAAAATATGTATTTTTTTCTTTTGCCAATACCAATACTGTCTTGATTGCTGTAGTTTTACAGTAAGTCTTTAAGTCACATAATGTCAATGACTTTGTTATTCTCCTTTAATGTATTGGCAATTCTGTATCTTTTTTGTACAATTTTAATACTATGGGATAATAATAAAGATGAGTCCATATCTTAAGTATTTACTTACATATGGGTTATGTCTACTAGACCATAGGAAATATGGTGACACTAGAGCACTTAACTGCAAAACGAAGTGTGAAAGGTATTTTTCATTTCAGTTTCTTTAAAATCTTGGCAACACATGTTTTCTCTTAACCATATTGTTACACCCCTTAGTGACTCAGGTATTAAGTCTATGGTATGGCATAGACCACGTAAAAACACCCAGGGACCTGGGACTGCGGGGAACAACCCAAAGGAACAACAAAATAAATCAATAGATACCAGTTCCTCTTCTCTCTCCCTTCCTGCCTATTTACCTTCATTCCTGCCTACAAGAAAATCATACTCTAGTTATGCATAGTCAAGGATTTTGAAATTACCCAATTTTTATTTTATTATTTTAAAGTTAAATTTCTGATGATACTGATATACAGAATCTTTCCATTTTCATTTATTTACCACTGTTGCTTACTTCATTTCGAGACAAAATACTCTCAACAGATGCATACAGTACACTTTCTCCGTCAGTCACATATCATAAGACATGGAAAAGAAGATCTCTGTCATATTCATTATGTTTAGACATGACTTTCATTCTTTTCTCCAGACTACTCTTTTCTTGCATCTATAAATTCTTCCTGCTTCTAATGTTTGTTGGCTAACACAGAAAAAAATATAATTAGTTATATATGATTTATTGGATAATAGTGCCTTTCATATCTGACTTCAATCTAAATGTGACCTTACTTTAATTTAGAATACCATTTCTAGCTCTCTATACAATTATTTTTGTGCATAAGAAAGTTGTCTTCTGAGATCTTTTCCATATAATTCCTATTTTATGCAAATGTTACATACATTTTAATGAGTTTCTTCTTATTTGTGTATTGTATTCTGTTGTAGTGGACATAAGCTGGAGTCTGAATGGAGGAAATCATTTGTCACCACAATCTGGGGACTTTCAAACTCAAGTGGCATTTTTGACTTGACTTCATGTGAAAAATAAAGGCGCTACTTTGCCATTTCAGCAAAATAAACACAGTGCAACCACTTAATATCCAAGTCAAATGCTCTAGAATTTTATTAAATCTGTATCTCATTAACGTTTCCTTTTCTGTGGTAACTTTAAGATTTGCTGCTTTTCAACAAATAATAATGAATTATGTACAGGATTTTGAAAATAATAAACTCATTTAAATTTTGAAATTAGATTTATGACTTGTTTCAAGGTTTAGAATTATGCCGTATGTTTGGTATGACTTGTGTTTAAACAAAATATTTGAAGTCTTTTAACAGTGTAGGAGAGAGTTCTATACACTTGAAATCTACATTACATACTGATATTATAAATTAGGTATACTGTAATTAAAATTTCCATTAAGAAAATATTTAAATATTACATTAAATTTTACTTTTATGTGTGACATAAATGTTAATCATATCTGTCTCTCTAAAATGTTTTCTTAATTACTATAGGTAATCTTTAAAATGCAAATGGAATGATTACAATTATTTTCTAAATTAAAGAATTACAGTTTATTGAATTAACATGAACATTATTTGGTGACTAATTTGCTGTTTCCCAAATACAATTTAATGAATTACATAGAAGAAAACACAAAGAAATGGAAAGATATTCCATGCTTATGGAAGTATCTTCAATAGCAAGTGTTGGGGAAACTGGACAACCACATGCCAGAATATGAAACTAGACCCATACCACGGACAGAAAAGGAACTCTCTTTGACATTGTCCTGAGCAATGTCTTTGTAGATTCATCTCCGATGGGAAAGAAACAAAGGCCAATATAACCAAATGGTTGTACATCAAATTAAAAATCTTCAGAGTGAAAGAAAACATCAAATGAAAGGCACTTATACTAAATGGGAAGAGATATTTTCCAAATCATACATCTGATAAAAGGGTTAAAATAACACTATATAAAAAAGCTGATACAACTCAATGAAGCTAAAAGAAATTCAATAAAAAAATGTACAGGTAATCTAAATAGACCCTTCACCAAAGAAGATAAACACATGAAAATATGTTTACCATCACTTATTATTAGGGAAATTCAACCAAAATCACAAGACCTCAAACCCGTGAATGTCTATTATCAAAATATAAGAAACAACAGCATGAATGTGGAAAAAAGGCTCACAGTACTGCAATTGTGCTGCAATGTTCTTACCCAGGCGAGATCAGAGACATAGACTAAAGGTTAGTTTTAAGAGGAGTTTATTAGCCAGCGGCTGCACGGGGAAAGCACCACCCAAATCACGCAGCCCCGCACCCAAATAGCACAGGATATTTATAGCTTGGTCCTTCAGGATGTGCCTGGATATGTATGTAAGATTTCTGAGGGGTTATTTTGAAATTATCTTTAGGTTATCAGTGACCATTAGAACATTTTACGGTCAGGGCACAACATTCCTGATATTCCTGATACGTGCTGAGTCTCAGGGTTTTGTGGTTTTCAGAGTGAACCAGCAAATATGAAATTTTCCTAGTTTCTTGTTTCAGTTACTCAAAAAATGTAGAATAGAAATATATGATCTAACTATCTTATTTTGGGGTATTTACCCCCAAAAGGATATATGCATCCCTATGTTCATTGCAGCATTACTCACAAAACTGGGGGTGGGGGGTTGTAGATGGCAGTGGTGAGGGGGAGGAGACAAGAAATTATAACATTTATTAAAATGATAAGACTATTCTAAGGGAATTATTATAATGGGGCCTTGCAGCAGAAAGAAAAGATCAGGCCTAACTTTGTATATGACAAGGAAAAGTGGGAATTTCTAGCCAAGGAGCAGGGTGAGTTTCAGTTGATATAACTACTGAGAGGAAATATCAGGGGTAAGGAGGTTTCTGGCTAAACTGACCTAAGGGGATTCTTGCTGATAACAGGCCAGGATGATTAGACATCACTGGGTGTTCGGACATGCAACTAAGGAGACATGTTGCTGAGGCAGACAAAAAGTTATGCATGAGTAGCAAAATGGTGATAGACTACTCTGCTGGCACAAAGAAAGTAGGTGGGCAAGAGGTAGGAAGAAGCTGCAGAGGTCCAAGAATGTAGAAGGGAAACCTTTGAGAACAGATGACTTTGATATGGCTTACAATATTAGGAAACATCCAGAGGATACCCAGAGGGGTGCCTTGAGCCAATCAATCAGATAAGCCCTTAAGATAAAAAGAAGGAATACAAATCCACCTCAGGGCACTGGCTGATGAGCTGCATGCTCCACCTCTTGGAGAAACTGAGGCCAGCCAGTTGGAATCTCTTCCAAATGTACTTTCTTACTGCCTATTTAACTCTTTCTTAACTTTACTTTCCTGTTTGTTTGTTTGTTTGTTTTTTCTCTTTTCTTAATTCACTCTCCAAGGCAAGAATTATTCATTCTCCAACACTGACAAGTATAGTAATAAAAGTTGTTGAGGGTGAAGGATTCTGACTCAACCAACATAGCATGATTCTGCTAAAGCAGGGTGATGCCAAGGGGTATCACCAAAAGTCAGAGCCTCGTTGAGAACAAAATTTAGAGGAGTCAGACTAAAATTTGGTTGAGTTTTTGTTAGAGCTAGGTCTTGTAGAGAGGATTTCCTGGGAATGAGAACCAGAGAACTTTTGGGGGTAATGAAAATATTCTCTATCCTAAATTAATGGATGTATACATTTGTTAAAATGCAGTTATCTCTACAGTTAAAAATGAGTATACATATCTTATGTAGCTGTATCTATGAAAAAAACTAGCCTGGACGACCATAGATCAAAATGTTAACTGTGGTTTTGAGGAGTTATCTGTCACTTTATTTTCTTTTTGCAATGTTTGAAGATTTCCCAACTAGTAGGAAAAACTAACGTAACACAGGAAACATTTAAAAGTGGTTGTGTGGACATGATATAGAAACTTAGGCATTACACATAAACTTAACTACAAATGACTCAAGTTCCACCTAGACTTATAAAATCCGCATCTAACTTTTCGAACAAGATACCCAGTGATTTGTTGTGCCTATTAAAACTTGAGAAACATTCACAATATTTCCAAACAGATCAAATTTTATTATTCTTGGAAGGATCATTAAATTCAAAACACTAGAAACTAAACTAATGCCTCATTCATGAGTCTGGATTCCTTTTTATTTTCTTGAACTTTTTTATTGATTAACATGGCATCAAAACTATATAGACTTAAGGTACACATCGGTCATAAAATCAACATCCATATGTACTACATTAAGTTACCAACTGCCCAATTTTATCCTTCCGCTCTCCAATTGACCCCTTTGGTCAGATTTTTCCACTTCCGTCTGGCTAACTACCAACTTGATCCTATAGACTAAAGATTTGCATTCGTTTTCTTTGGTTCACTTGTTTGTATCATTCTAAAATGCAGTGATGGATTTCATGTTCTGCCCTCACTAGAACAGTACTGAGTCTCTTAGAAGGAAGAAAAGGGTGCTGCTACCAACTTGCAATTTTCACTTTAATTTCTCCGAGGTCAGCATCACACCTCAAAAAACCAAACCGTTTCCATATACTTTCAATGTCGCATCATTCTGCAAATGGCTAGACCGGAGGAGCCACGAAAAGTACTGGGAACCATAGGCAAGCTTTTCCAACCCTGCAGGAGGCATTTACTGGCGCCTAGTACTGATGCACCTACCTGGCACCCGGAGGTGGAGAGGAATTGCGAGCCGCGAGCAGTAGGAGGGTGGGGGTGCGGCTTTGCTTCTGGCAAGCAGCAGCAGCTGTAGGGGCGGGGCTGCGAAGTGGGGGCGGGGCCTTATGAAGGGGGCGGGGCCGAGTCTTGGCGTAGGGGTGGGGCGGGGCGGCGGTTCCGGAACGGGATGGGGCGTTGTCGCAGAGGCTAGGGGCGGAGCCCAGTGGCTGAGCCGGGTGTGGGCGGGGCAAGGGCGGAAGATCTGAGGCGCGGGTGCGTCCGCGCAGTTCTCTCTGCCAGGTCTGGGGCGGGCCGCAGAAGGGGTCCCAGCTGCTACTCCGATGGGGATGTGTTTTCCCTGTCCCGGGGAGTCCGCGCCTCCCTCGCCGAGCCTGGTGAGTAAGCCCGCGTCCCCGCGTCGGTCGACCCGCTGTGCGTGCACCTGTTCCCGGAGAGGCGCGCCGGGCGGCCCGAGCTGTGGGCACCTCGAGCTGCGGGCACCTGGGCGGGCCGTTGGACGCGAGGGTGCGGGCCGGAGAGCCAGGTGCTGGGGACGCTGGGGACGGATGCGTGTGGACGAACCCCGAGGGATCTGAGGTCCAGCCAGCAGAACCGAGCCGCCGCCGCCACGGTGTCGCTGTCTCTCTACTTTAGTTACACAATTTGACCAAAGGCGACTACGGGTTCTTTTTCCCTCTCGCTGATTTGGGCAGAATTGCAAGTTCTGAGGGCGCCGGTGTACGCAGACGGGGCGGTGTATGGGCCATCCTCGGCGAAGCTGTAGGAGTTTGGATGCAAAAAGAAATTCCTCTTTCTCCTGAAGTGTTTACTGTTCCAGGAGATGTGCATTTTCCTGTGTCTGTACGAGCTATATAAAGAAGGTGTCATACTAATGCGCTTTAAGTTCTTCCTTTCATTTAAAAAGGAATATTGTATACAATACAGAGTGTATTGTCAAATTTAGCGAGTGAAAATGCAGACTGCTTAGTTAAATTTGAATTTTCAGATAACGAATATTTGAACTTTTGTGTCCTGCCATCTTTGATAATGCCAGAAATTATTGTTTATCTCAAATTCAAATTTAGTCAGGCAGTTTCTGGCACAATACGTTTATCTTCTTATATTTTTAACAGATCTTTAATACTTACAGGGAGGTGATAGCAGAAAACTAAATTTCTGTCTTCTCTCCTGTCTGAAAATTCATTGAAGAAAATGAGTTATTAGGGAAAGTACCTTAACACATCAGCCATTTGATTGTAAAAACTAAAGATGACCAGAAAGTTGACCTGGGAAACTTCAGCTTGCCTTTCTTGCTACTGGTGATTTTTAATGTTTGTTTTGTTTATTGGACTACTGATGAGATGCCAGCATTTGTTAAGCCCTGCCCCCACACACTGCTGTGCATACCCTCTGCCCTCAGACAGTGAGTCTTATACTACTTCATTGTCACTTTAGCAGAGGCTTTTCTTGACCATCCTAAATAAAATAGATCCTCCTCTGTACTAGCCACTCAGTTTTCCATTTCTCATCTACCACACTCTCCTTAATATTTTCCCAAAACAATATCTGATATATGCATTTAATTGATATCACTTGACTTACATTCTTATTAGAATGTAAGGTCCTGTTAGTAGAAACATAACTGTTTTTTCACCATAGCATTCCCAGCACCTGGAGAAAGTCTGGAGGCTTGATAGGTGTTCAGTGTATTTGAGTTAACAAATGTATGTATTGTGGTAGGAAAACAAGGAACTTTAGCACCATTCCCAAGAGGATGCTACTTACTGTCATGTATATAAAGATTTTGTAATACATGGTATAGAAAAATAATATTTACTGTTGGCCAACATAGAACAGTACCTCTTATAAATTTTTTCTAGTCCTTTATATCCTACACAATGAAAGTTATCTTACTCATTCATGAGTGTTTTTGAAAACACCAGCCTACTTAAAATTCCATTTTAACTGGCAATACCAAACTATTATTATTAGATCAATTATTTTATATGTATCTATGTGTATGTATTTATATGCATATGCAATACAGAAAATACATATGCATTTGTGTCAAGCTTATGACTATTTGAAGTTATATTGACTGGAAGAATAAATTCAGAAAGTTGAGCATTTTATAAATAATAGAGGCATTCTTAGTTGGACATTTTGTGCCAGTTCTGTTTTTGTAAACTTATATTACTAATGAGACAGAGGTGTATAAATTATCCATGATAATATATGGCTTTACTTTAAAACATATTTCTTATATAATTTTCTTAGGAAGAAAAAAGAGCAAAGCTTGCAGAGGCTGCAGAGAGAAGACAGAAGGAGGTGAGAATAAAGATAAAATTATACCTACTCATATAATTTTGCACTTTATTCTTGGTAGAGTCTAATACTAGTAGGATTTCTAGTGCAAAAGGCATTTGATATCCTCTGAATTTATATTTGAAGATGATAATTTTTCAGAATGATATCTGTGTTTCTATATATTAATGTATTTGTATAATTTAGTGTATATAAAATCTTATACAGACATCTTCTATAAGGTGAGATGTCCCTTTAGTAACAGTCTTCTTGGAATAAAATAATCAGACTTTATAAACACTGACAGATATGAAATAAGTTTTAGAGGAAAATTTGTGTGGTTACAAACTACCCAATGAAGAAATAATGTATTTTATGTAAAGCTGTAGAAATACTCTATTACCAAAAATAGACCAACATTCTACCTATAGTTAAAAACCTAAAAAACAAATAACTAACCAAAAGACACCTTTTAGATACTGCATACTAATACTGGCTGCTTTTCTGTATCTACTAACAAATCCTTAAAGGCTGCATCTCGGGGCATTTTGGATGTTCAGTCTGTGGAAGAAAAGAGAAAGAAAAAGGAAAAGCTAGAAAGACAAATGGCTACATCTGGGCCCCCACAAGAAGGTGGACTTAGAGTAAGTATTAACATTTACTTAAGGTTTAATTCTCTTGGAGTTTTTAATCGTAAGTGGTAATCCATTCAACAATTTCCCCCTAAAATGGATTATCAGAAATTGTTGAATAATTTGAAAGTATGAATAATATAGTTTGGAAGAAGTACCCATTATTCCATTCTAATATTCATTAGAATAAATTTGCTTTCTTTTTCCCTAGCTGAAAATAGGTATTTTTTTCCTGGTTATCTTAGCACTGTATCTTACTACTTTAGACTTATGTGCTTAATACATATCTTATGTGTAGAAAAATGAAGCAATATGGAAGTGATAAAAAAGAAAGTAAGAATTACCTCCAACTAGTGTCATTTTGACAGAATTTCTGATCTCCATATATCCACAAGTCTTAATAAATTGGATTAGAGTATATATTTTCACTCAGTGATTTGAGATTTGGGTGCTTCCCCTTATCACTCGTTATGATAGTTATATATAAATATTAATTCAGACAGCAGGGTACACATGTGGGAGTGATACAGTAACTCCCAATGTAATAATTGCACCTCTGGACACTGGAGCTGAAATGGTGGACAATTTCAAAAAGATCCCTGAACTTGGATATTTCTCGTCCAGTAAAAGTTAAAATCAGGAAAATAATGGTTCAAATATTAAGATTTGATTCTTTGGTTCCTTTTTAAAGGAAATATTACATTTGTGGAACGGTCGATGTCACAAATTTCATCCATTTATATCTAACTTGTTAGATTTATGAATACTTTATCTTTTTAGCTGATTCACTGTCTTCTCAGTTCAGTTGGTTTTTTGCTCTCAAAACACATAAATGCATATATGTACATCTACCCTTAATTTCTGGGGCTGGCAGTTAGGAGCATCCTAAGTAGAGATGATCTAGCTCAGGAATATCCCAGATAAAGTTTATCTGTGTGTATTTTAGTATTGTATGTTACTTCATCTGGTATTATTTAATAAATGAAAATAAATGTAAACAATTTTTATCATTAACTTTTTTTTAAGGAAAGTTACATCAGGGAATGGAGGTGTGTAGGCGGGCAGGAGAGGGGAGGAGGAAGAAACATTTATTTATTTTATTTAGTTGTTTATCTTGATTGTTTCTTCTGGCTCTGGGTCTCGAATCTGAGTCCTTGGGTTGTATGTGGACAAGTCCTGTGACCTTACCAGCTAGGCCACCAAGGTGCACCTATCATTAACTTAACAGAGTATTAAGTGGTTTTACTACTACGGTAAATGACTGTGACCATTTTGCTTATTTTTTTATATACCCCCATAACGGACTAGACCAATCTAGTATAAAGTAAAACAGTTGAGAGATATAAGGTCAAAGATTTGTCATTAATGTAGATGTTTACTTTTAATATTGTTAAGATTACGATCAAAGTCACCAGGTTTACTTTATGTTTTCAGAAACAGAAAAAAATTGTGAAAATTAAATTATAGGACTGGAATGATGCCAGGGTTCACTATTTCATAGAAGAAATGCAGGTACTAAGTGACTTCACTGAAGTCACACATACCTTAGTGTCAGAATTAAGAAGGTATTTCTTTTACATGCACTAACCTACTAAATTCAATACCAGCTTTTAAACTCTATGAAAGAAGGGGGCTTTTCTTAATGAAACTGAAGCTTCCATGCTCCAAAGCCTATGGTTAAAAGCAAACCAGGCCTTATGTGGCTTCTGTTCTCCTCAGAAGTGCTCAAAATGAAAAATATTCCCATTGTTACATTTAGTACTTTTTTTTTTAGGTGGTGCTCTTGTAAGAAATCGCACTAACACCCTTAATAAAAATGATCCTGAAAGCCATCAAGCTGGACAGTGGTAGGGAGATTTTCCCAAGAAGAGTAATTAATTCTCCAAAACCACTACTGTTGTTGAATATCATATTCCCCTAGAATATTCCTAATCATTTTTATCACCAACACCCTGGATTTGGGGGACATACTCCTTTTCCCTGAACACCTGCACAACTCATAGTGTGCTTACCATGAAGATCCAAATACATTTTTGGAGATGCATGATAAACAAGAAAAAATACAAGGCAGAGAATAACTTTAATCCTCAGACTTCTTGGCCTAGCTACTGGTTTTTAAAGTCTGTTAGTACTGTTAGTCTAAAGACTGGCCTGGAGTGTCCTAGACTATATCAAGATTCTTCTTTACCAGACTCTTTAGTATGAGAAAAACATCCTCTTCCTATCTTCATGTCCTACACATATTCATCTCCCAACTAGTACTGCCTTTTCCCAGGATAATTGCTTTAGTAATTCCTGTCTTCTAGAAAGGCAGCCTTATCTTTAAAAGTCAAGGTGGTGATGGCACTAGGATGCAGACTAATTTACGTGCAGGATATATCACGACAGGAGTAGTGAGTGACAGACCTCTAGTGCAGAGGCTCACAACCTTGGCCACACAATAGAGTCTCATAGGAGCTTTCAAAAAAGGCTGAACTTTGGGTCCCATCTCCAGCCCAATCAGAATGTCTGAGAGTGGGACTTAGCCATCAAGACCTTGTGAAGCCCGTACATTAATCTGCTATCAAGCCAGATTGCAAGTCACTGCTCTTGTGTTTTTAACACCAGTCCTAAGAGATACATTGTGGAAAATAGAATCCCATGGTAAAAGATGTTTAAAAGTCCTGAAGACTATACTGTATCTTTTTGTTGGAGATTAAGAAAGGTAATATTCAAATCTCTAAAATATCTTAAAGTAAAGAAAAACAAGTTTATCTGGATTCAACCTTAATTTTCAAAAGTTATTTAAATACAGATTAAAAAATATATAGCATCATGTAATATTTCTTGGGTGTATTATAAAAAACAGTACTTAAGTGACAGATTTGTCTCTGGTGTGATCCCAATGGCTCTTTGAGAACTTACCATGTAGATTTGATAGCCTTGATTAAACAGAATAACAAATGTCATAGTTTCTAAAGTCAAGCAAGAAAAAGACTGCCAACCTATTATTTAACAATTTTGCTGTTTAATCATTTCTGGCTCTAGGTCTCAAACAGGAATTTTTCCCTTAAATAAACATTGAGACCATGACTGTCTGACTGACGTAACCACAGGGGGAAAGAACAGGATTGTGTTCATTTGGTGAATGAGATTTATCACCCCAACCCCATCCTTTTTTTTTTTTTCTAGTCCTTTTTATTGTTGTTTTGGTCTATTTTTGTTAATCAAATAAAGGAAGAAAAAGCATCCTTTATTTTTATTTGATAGTTTCATACTGTATTTTGTGGTATTTCGTTTTTCCTTTACTGTTGACTGGAATTTGGTATGGAGTTATACCCATTAATGTGCCCAGATATTTTGTTTTATTCTCTAACGTTGTGTGTGTGCCTTTCTTTAGAAACACCTTTATTTTCATTTAGTTCCACATCCTAGTTGCTCCCCCAGGCCTGGAGTATGTCCTTGGATGAGGGTCCGACCCGAACTATGATGTAAAATTTTAGTAATCACTGTTACTCAAAGAAATCAGTTTAACATTTATATAACTCATATTCCTTTTTTAATCTGCTTGTCCACTAAAATATTGTTACATAGCAAAATAATATTTACTTTTCTCTGTACATTTTTATCTTTCCTAGTGGACAGTTGCATAAAGTTTAACATGAATGGAAGAGTCTTTTGCCAACAACTAATATCTGCAATCAAGTGGACAGCCTCAATTTAATATCTACTCTTGGAGTAAATGAAGATTCAGACTTTGTAATGTTAGTGCCCCTAGATGAAATGATTTTTCAGTATTCGAATATTGAAAATGCTTTTGATTTTAATGGCCAGTCCTCTCATTAAATATTTATTTTCCTACATTTGCTCTTCTGCAGGTAGTAAGTGATTTGTCTTTTTTTTTTTTTTTTTTTTGGTCATTAAAACTCGAATCCATAAAACATCACATGTGAAAATTCTGTATATGTCTCAAATAATAAAGTTTATAATTGTGTTTTCCCTCCTTTTAAAAATAATCTATTTGTAGTTGTGCTGCTTAAACTTATATGTCTTTATTTCATTATATATGAAGACTTCTGCTTCAATTTATGGACTGGATGTCTATAAACTGATCATCAGGGAAAATCTTGAAAAATCATTGCAGGGCTAATGTGAAGAAACACTGTAAACTTTTGTAACTTCCAAAGTAATGATTATTTGTGGAAGATATAGAATTTCTCCTAATTTATTTTCTATTTCTGTAGCTTATAAATTAATACGGTTTTACATTACAATAAAGATTTTTTTTGCTTGCTGAATTTAAAATCATATGTATCTATTGATGGTACCATCAGAGGGCAGTGATGTACTATTGTATAATATCAGATTCAGCCCTGTAAAGATCATTTAGTAACTGAATGAGTTAAACTGAAAATCTGGGTAAATTATACTAAGTGACAATATATTTGTCCAAATTTCATAGATGTTTTTATCTTTTGTATTTATTAATGAATGATAATATTTATACACATGTATAATGCTGGTGCAAGTATGAATGTGTGAAAGAAACATACAGGTGTTGTATTTTAAAAGGTCTGCTTTAAACACAAAATATATTATGAATGGTAATTCTGTATGATGTACAGTCATAAACTTTTTTAGATTTTTATGTTCATTAGTAGCATGAGTTCTGTAGCACTTGTGGTTCTTGAATTTTTCTTTTTAATATGTGGTAAGCTAGGTACACCCTTATAGCTCAGGCGGCTAAGATGTCTAAGGTGCAGGCCACGTAAAGCCTACTATGGAACTGGGTTCGTGACCTGTGGCCAGCAGTAAAATATATGTGTATATCATATGTGCATATGTGCATACATATTATCATATATCTGTATATATATGATAAGCTAAAATAGAAGAATTGCTGTATTTTTAATTCACTGTTATGATTGCTAATTTTTTTGAATTGAGAGACCATAATCTGAGTTCAAAATAAAGATGGCAGATACTAATTGCCCAAAGGGACTGCAAATTAAATATATCACCTATTTTGATGTACAGAATAGAAACAGCCACTATTTCACCCATCTCTCCTATAAGGTGGCAGTGTTTTGTAAATATTAATTTTAGAGAGTTTGGACTATAATATAAGTCTCTTCATTCCTAATTGGAAAAACTACTTTTTCTATTATGGCATGAAACAGTCTGAATATCTATGCAAGATTTATAGTTGGGTGCAGTTTTCTTCATTCTTCAGCATATCAATTGTATTTTTTCACAAGGGATATTGAATTTATTATACTTTAGGGTGTTTTTTTTAATTTTATGGCCATGACTACTTTTTCAAAGACAGAAAGTAAAAAGGATCATTAATAGTTGAGTGGATCTAGAACCAGCATATTTCATCCTTGAAACTACAAATCCTTAATGTAGAAAAAATAATTTTATCTATATTACATATTAAAGAATTGTAACTTGGGTTTGTGTAAACAAAAAGTTTACAGCCAAGGGATAATGCCCTATTTCTAATAGCAGTTAATATCCAAATACCTTGCTTATTTACTGTTGAACCATGAATGATAGTTCAATGCTGCTTCGGCCAACTATGGCCTACTTCCATGGTTTGATCTGCTTTCTCCAAAACCACGTGGGCTGGTTGGGCTAAGGGGTTGATAGACAAATGTTAGGAATAGTGTTAGGAAAAGAAAAGAAAGGGGATATTAAATACCTGATAGGAGACCAGTAAATGAGCAGTTTTAAAAAAAAAATATGCATATACATCCAGTATTTCCCTCATAAAGTTACTAGTTCCTGATGGAAACCTTCACTTAGAGTCAGTTACCCATTTTTTGAATAAGAAAACATAATTCTTAATAGGTCACCCAGCCTTTCCCAACCACATTACTATAACTGAAACAGTAAAATGCATATATGTACATATATATACCATATAGGTACCTATCATTAATATATAAAATACTGACATTACAGCTTCTTAATTCAAATCATCAAATTTAATATAACTGATACCCAAATATTGTATGTTGATTAGACTCTTTGTAGACATGCTGCATGTTTTTGTTTTTTTTAACATCTGTATGTGACATGATTGTTCCACTGATGGTATTTGGAATGTAATTAATATTTTCCCACTTCATTTTGTTATAAATTCTGTATTAACTTAGAAGGATATAAATATACATTTTTTCCTACATAAAAATGAGCTTTGACTGTCTCTAACAAAATTTTATCTTCCTCTTAAATAATTGGAACACCAGTTAGTAATTAGGGAAACCTTAGCAACACTTTCATCATTTTGAGATTCATCAGAACAGCAAAACTAAAGGGCATTTGATGTTTCATATAATCCCTGAATTATGGGTAGGAATGTTTCTTTCCCCAAACTCTAAAGGAGAAATGAATTTAGTCATCTGTGTTCTTAGAGAAATAATACTCAAGAAATTTTCTAGCAATTTTCCCTGGTATCCCAGAAGGATTGGCATAAGTGTTGAATTTTCCTTTTCTCTTTGAACAGTTCACATTGTTTATTTTCACTGGAAAGACTTGTGGTATACCCTCAGCAGAAAAGTAAGTCCTTGCCAGTGCCAGTTTTAGATTTGAATACGTTTCTGCAAAAATAGCTGTATAAGAAGTACATAGATATGCATGCCTATCTATTGGGATTTAGGTGTATTTCTTTAATATCACCTCCAGGCAAGTATCTCATATTTTCACGATTACTATATTTGCTTTAAGTTGATTCAAACATGATACTGTGACAATTTTCTTTGATTTTCTCAAAAGTTGCTGACCCAGGCCATGTGTTTTTCTAACAGACTTTGAAAAGATTTGGGGTTGGTACAAAGAAAGTTTTGTTCACACACCACAAATACTTTAAACTCACATGACATGGCTTTTTACTGTCTTGTTCTCCCTTTTCTAGGTATAGTTTATCTTTCAAATATTGTCTATGTGATCATTATCTGTGATCTAAATATTCTTAACTTCCTTAACCTGGATGTATAATTTTATTATATCCTGAATTGCTTTGTCTGTTTTATAGCAGCACATTTGACTTGTGTTGCTTCGAGTTAATGTCCTCTAGTCATAAAAAGTCATCTTTTCCAAGTACTTCAAATGTCTCCTAAATCAAACTAGTTTTGCACACAAACTGGCTCTCAGCTCTCTCTCTCTGAAATCTGTTTCATTACAAGTTAGAAGATAAGGAGTTTTCCTAAACTCCCTTATTCCACCTAGTTACTACAATGTGCTTTTCTCATTCTGTATTTCTTGGATATGAGCATAGTTCAGAGATACTGCTGATTCAGTTCCATACTATCACAATAGAGCTAATATTGCAATAGAGCGAGTCACAAGAATTTTTTGGTTTTTCCAGTGCATATAAAAGTTAGTTTTACACTACATGTTGTCTGCTCAGTGAGAAATAGCATTATGTCTAAAAAATGTACATACCGTTATTTAAAGATTTTTTATTGCTGAAAAATAATAACCATCATCTGAGTCTTCAGTGAGTCAATATTCTTGCTATAAGCCTTCAATTTGTAAACAAAACCTATGAAATGTAATAAAAAACAGTATGCCTAGGAGTCAGATTATAAGTAACAGCCATACTTAGTGTAGGTTTTTAAAAAAGTGTCTAATACATAGAAAATTCTTAAGTATTTACACAAAAATGTAAGGGTTCATGAGTTTAGCAAGCTTGCGATTACCAAATCAAAATATGAAAGTTGATTTTTTTAATGCAAGCAATGAACTATTTGAAAATTAAGAAAGCAAATTGTTATTTCAACAATAGAACAGAATACCTAGGAAAGAGCAAAAGAAGTAAAAGATCAGAATTAAAAACTTAAAAAGCAATGTCGACAATAATGTCAAATCTAAACAATGGGTCATTGCATATTAATAGACTAGTAGACACAGTATTTGCCAAGATGTCAGTTGTCAAACTCATCATTAAATTCAGTATAAAATCTTAGCTTTTTCAGAGAAAGTGACAAGATGATTCTAAGATTTATATGAAAATGTAAGATTTAGAATAGGCAAAACTTTTGGAAAAAAAAAAGACAAAGGTATAGCGATTTAGACTACCTAAACTTAATACATACTGTGTATCTAGAGTAGTCAAAACAAGGTGGTATTCTTATAAGCATTTACATCAATACAACAGAAGGATGAGAGATAATTTTTTTTAATTTATAGCCCATTTTCAACAAAGATGCGAAGGCAATTCAATTTGGAAAATGACTATTTTCAACAAATAGTACAGGAAATCGAATTATTCTTGTGTCAAGTATACTGAAATTGGGTCTTCACATCACACACAGAAATTAACATATAGATCTACATGCATATTCCTTTAGAATAAACCATGGAACTTCTAGAGTGAAATATAGGGAAAAAATTATGACTTTTTGTTAGATAAAAGTTTCTTAGATACAATATCCAAAACATGATCCATAAGAGAAAAAGATAATTTGGGAAATTGAATTTGCACACTTTAAAAAAAAGTATACCTCAGAACCACCAGTAAGAAAATGAAAAGACAAACCACAGACTGTGAGAAAATATTTGTAAGTGATATATCTGATAAGTAACGTCCATACTATGTAGGGATTCTACAACTCAATAAGAAGAAAGCTCAATTTAAAATGTGTTTAGATTAGAATATTTTACCAGAGAAACTAGAGAACAAACATTACCATGTGTCAGTATCAGCACCAATAGTCGTTAGTAAAACACAAACTAAAAGCAAAAATATATCAGCCCATCCTCCCTCCCTCCAATACTTGGCAAGGATATGGAAAACTGGAATCATACACTGTTTGGTGGAAAGAGAAAATGGCACAATCATTTTAGAAAACAGTTTGGGTATTTCTGAAACAGCTAAATACAAATTTCCCCTAAGAACCTGAAACATTATTTCTAATATCTACATAAACATTAATGTGATTTTTCTATTTTTTTTTTTTTTTTTAAGGAAAAGTGCAGGCAGCTATGAAGGTGAGTAAGCAGGCAGGCAGGAAGAGAGGAGAAAGAAGCATTTTATTTTATTCAGTTCATCATTGCTTGTTTCCTAGACCCCAAGTCTTGAACTGAAGATCTTGGGACGTATGTGGAAAACCAGTGTTCCTATCAGTGAAGGAAGCACTTCATAAAAGTCAAAAACCTGAAATAATTCAAATGTGCACCAACTAATCTTCATACAATAGCACACTTTTCAGCAATGCAACAAACTACAAATGCTATACTACAATAATTTACAACAAATGTTTTCAACCTCAGAAACATTGTGCTAAGTGAAAGATACTAGATACAAAGTACTCCATTTATGTGACATTTCCAGAAATTGCAAATGGACAGATGAGTAGCTACCTGATTTTGGGCTTGGGAGTGGAGATTGTCTCAAATGAACGCAATGTAATATTTGGGGTAATGGAAATTTCTAAAACTGAATTGTGGTGATGGTTGCATAACTATAAATTTGCTAAAAATCATAAATTGTACACTGGATGTATTTTAGGGTATATAAAATATAACGAATTGTGATGGTGAATATAAGATAGTATATACAGAAGTTCATTTAAAAGATTATATCTGAAATATAAATAATACAAAGCAATTCTCTGTATGTCTATATCTCTAATATGGATATAGATAGATGATAGATACAGGTATATTTTATACAGAGCTGGGGGAAGAGAGAGAGAGAGAGAGAGAGAGAGAGAGAGAGAGAGAGAGAGAGAGAGAGAGATCTTACAGTGAAAAATCCAAGATTATGATTGTGAATTATAACTGAGAATCCTTGAAGGATTTGCTTTAGGAACTAAAAATTAGTTTCTCCAATTTTTGGGGGGCTACATGTTCTTTGCTTGTTTTGTTTTATTCTTTTTTGTTCATGGATAAACATCTGCCGCCTCTTCTCATTCTCGCTTTGCACTGACTTCGCACATGGAGGACTAGCCCTGTTTTGACTTCAGGGCTTTCAGCGTTTAAGTGACTGTCTTGTGTCCCACTTGCTAATTTCTGTGAATCTCCTCCATTCGCTTTGTATTTTACCCGTTTTGAAAATAAATCTCTAATTTTGACAAAGACAAGTCCAACTGATTTTCCCACGCTACTTTGTATTTTGTGTATCACAAAAATATCATGTTTTCCCTTTTAAGTGCTATAAGTTTTACTTTTAACATTAACTTTTTCATTAATCCAGAGTTCAATTTTGTGTCTGACATAGAAATGAAAATGTCTTTATATTGGGAGGGGACCACACTTCTGATTATTTGACTTGTATTCATCTTATTTCCCTGGCTTGGTGGTTTCATAAACAATTTCCATGATATTCATGAGTCTGTTTTTAAGCACTCTACAAGCAATTATTTTCCTATGCCAGGACTGAATTTAAATTGCTGCTGCATTTTAATGTGCCTTAATCTCTGGTGAAATATTTCTGTTTGTTCTTCCTTTAAAAATTTGCCAGCTATTTATGGGCCTTGTACTCTTCCATTTAGGGTTTAGTATAGGTATTTAATATATTCATGTCAGAGTGTCTATCTCAGAACCAAATCTACTATTGTAGATTATGGATAAAGAAATGAAGAAAAATCATGACAAAATAAGGGAGGCCATATCAACCAGTGGCTTTAGAGCATCGTTTGAAAAGTTTGAGGAACTCAGATCTACACCTGTGACCTAAAAGAACATGAACAAATTCCTAGCAAAAGACATATTTGATTAGCCCAACTTGGCTCTAATCTTTGTACAAAACAAGAATTCCAGTTTATTTATTTAAATAAGATTTATATCTGTCAGGGGACAGAACATACCTATCTGTCTGACTAGTTCTTTTCCTGAAGGAAGGTGTAGGAGGCAGAATTATAAGATTAACCTCATTCTTGTATAATCTTCTCCCCTTTGAGTGTAGATGGAACTTATGAATAGGATGAAATCTCACTCTCAAGATTATACTATGTGAAATGGTAAGTTGACCTGAAATAGGGAGCTTGTCTTGTGGGTCTTATCTTACCCTTATATCCTATAAAAGTAGAGGATTTTCCTAGCTGGTGACAGAATAGGAAGAAGGGACCATGTGGGACAAAGAAGGGACCATGTGGGAAGAAATGCCTTATGGAGCTGAGAGAGACCCCTGGCTAACAGCTAGCGAGGAAATGGGACAAAACGCTGCAGCTGCAATCACTTGAATTTGACCCATAACCTGAATGAACTTGAAATAAATTTTTCTCCTTATCTCGAAGTCATCAATCAGGTCTTCAGTCTAAGTCATTCAAAGTTGCTTTCACTTCTTGGATTTAATTATTTTTCTTATGCACAGCACTTTTGATATTAGAGTGCTCGGAAATATTATCAAACTCTGTATCTGAACTCATGAGTTCTTGAAAGATGTTTAACTCTGAAATGTTAGCTGTTTACTTCACCTGTAAAATCAGAGGACTGAATGTTTTTTCATCATTTTGCTTTTGAGTAAATATAAATCAAGACTGAGGTTTGACCTGTTTCCTTGAACTGATTCTTCAATTCTGATTAAGAATGTTATATCAGAATTTTAAGCAAAAAGGAATATTGGAACTAATTCCATTCACAATTTGACTTTGGGCAGCTTAACTTTCTGAAGTATCTGGTCCTTATGTGTAAAAGGGGATGATTACAAGAATTCATAGCTTTATGACTACTACAGTTTGTAATCCAGAGACATGTAGTTGATTATTCAGCAAATATCGGTTTCTTCATTGGTCTAGAAAAACCAATTTCATCTCTTGTTCTGAGAAACAGAGACAGTTAATACTCCTCTTAAAAAAACAACAACAACCACAAACTTTCCTCCAAAATGATTCAAAGAAACCTGAAAAAAGTTTTGGTCACAAATTAAATATAGTTTACACACCCAGTGCTTACATATTCCTTTGTAACATCTTGGACATAGTTGATATCCTGTATTATCTTCTCCATGATAAGGTGCTCAGCACCTTGTGAAAAAGGCATTGCATTCTGGTTACTTTTTATTGCAAAGTTCTTTTCTCCTTTGAGTTACATTGGTGACCCAGAAGTTTCTCCTCATTGTCACCATATTTATCCGTGGAGTCAGCACAAAGCAATCAATCTCTAGACAAGTCAATCATCAGTTCCCTCAGGTCATTTCCTAACAGTCAGAAGTGAACACCTGCTCCTCTTCCTTCAATCATTCCTTGAATGTCATTGATTCAAAAGCCTTCACTATCTCTTCTGTAGGGACTATATAAGATTTGTTTCCACCCTCACCCAAAGGAACTGACTGAATAGGACAGCAGTGGGTTGGTTGCTTGGCAAGTCCAGAATCATCTCAGGCTGCTTACCATGATGATGTCGTATTTCACTGCGGACTTTTCAGTTTATCAATTTGTATTCTTGTTTGGGAGTCATCTAGCAGCTATACTCTTGTGTCAGTTGTGTTGGTGTTCTTAGCAACACTAAAGTCTATCATAGGGTGTGGTAGGAAGATTAGTGCCCCTCCCCGCAAAGATATTAATATCATTGTGCCTGGAATCTGTGAATATGTGACCATACATGACAAAAGACCTTTTGCAAATGTGATTAATAACTTTAAAATTGGGAAATTATATTGGATCATCTAGGTGGACCCAATATAATCACTGGGTCCTTAAAAACAGAGAATCTTTCCAACTTGTGATCAAAGAGTAAAGAAAGAAGTTATTAAGATACTCTATTTCTGGCTTTGACAATAAAGGAAGGGCATGGGCCAAGGAAATCGGGCAACGTACATAAGGTGAAAAAGCAAAGGGATTCTCTCTGAGACTCCTCAGAAAGGAACGCAATCATGCTGACATCTTTGATTTTAAGCTGGTGACATTATTTAAAATTACTGACCTATAGAATTATAAGATAATAAATTTGTGTTGTTTGAGTCACTAAGTTTCTGGTAACTTGTTACATCAACAATAGAAAACTAATAAACCAGATGAAGAGGTTGATATTGTATTTGTTAATCTAGACTTTGTTTTTTTTCAAGTAAACATGAAATTCTTAAAGGTATAAATGTCCATGAGAAAATTTAAGCACCAAAGAAAGTCCTGATGGAAATATTGCTGTTTACTATACAGAGAAATTCAAGATTTAGTTTAGTAACATAAAGATCAAGTCACTTAACGTCTATTTTTTAAAAGATATTAGTTATCCACTGTTCCAAGGAGATTTTATTTCTTAAAAAAAAAAAAAAAAAAAACTTTAGGTTTTGCTTAATTTTTTGAGATCATCACTTTTTTCACCACTTCCAATAGGACCAAATTATACCATGTCTGTGATTTAAAACTCCCCCGTGAACAGGTTGTGTTGACTCCACCCATATGGGACCACCATTAGTTCCTTCCAGATTTCCTGGATCAAGAAAGGTGGATTTTGTTGGACGAACATGGCTGCTGAGCACAAGATGAAGATGCTCAGGAACTGCCTGCATGCGAAGTTTATGTGAAGGGATGGACTCAAAACCCAGAAGCAATGAGAAGAAAAGATCATTAGTGGTACTTGGATGTTCCAGGGCTTAAAGAAAAAGGGTGTTTCATATCAGAAGAGCAAATATTCTTGGGAAAGGCTTTTCTCTAGAAGACTGTCTTTCAGAGGATTTAATCCTGAGTTGAGAAATGAATGCTTCAGATGAATGCCAAGAATAAAACAGAAGAAGCTGATGAAACAGCAGAGCTCGATGTGTCAGATGAAAAAAAAAAAAAGCCTAGAAGGTATGGGACCTTGGTGGGAACAATAAGAAAATAGTTTAATAAAAAATAAGACTGGGCCAATTATGAAGAGGATGAAAATAGAGACCAACTAAAGCAAAGGTGATATTCTGAAAGGCCCAAGATTAAAACAGATGCCTTAAGATATGAATAGAGATGTCTCATGAATGTTACCTACATATTTTGGAACATATTCTGAGTTATTAATATTATAATGTTTATTTATAAAGAAATATATAATATTGGAAATATGCTAGTTTTATTTTATTTTTTTTTTATAAAAGAAGCAGTCAGAAATAAAAACAAATATTCAAGCAGGCAGGCAGGAAGGCAGAGAGCAGAGGAAGCAGTATTTATTCATTTAGTTAGCTGGTCATTTTAGTTGCTCCTTCCACCCCCACACCTCAATCCCCCAACCCCAGCACTGTCCCAGGTTTCAAACTTGGATTTTGGGCCTTATTTAGACTGTGCCAGCTGGAACAACAGACTTAATGCCTGAGTCATCAGGGCATGCTGAAAAGATGCTACTTTTGAAATAGATATGTAATGGATGTTATATATTCTTTGCTTGATGGTACCCATCAATACTAGACTTTTAGCCTTTGGTCTTCAAATGTTTCTAGGTACATGTTTGCTTCCCAAAGTTTGTTTTTTTGTTATTTTTTTAACCTCAGATTACTTTTTAATATAGTTCTTCAATCACTGATCTAGAATTGACTCAGCATATCAGTCTTGACATAATAACTATGTTTATGCTTTAAATCATTAATCCTAGGAAGCTAATTCATAGTACATTGTGGAAACAATCACGATGGCCATCAGGGACATGAAAGTGTTTCATCACCTTACACCTGTAAGACTGGCTACTATCCAAAAGTCTGGAAACAACAAATGCTGGCAAGGATTTGGAGAAAAGGGAACATTTTTGCACTGCTGGTGGAAGTGCAAATTGGAATCATGAGATTTTATTATATGCAAACTCATCAAAAACAAACATGTCTCTCTAGTCTGAGTATTAGCATGTTACTAAGTCAATGTCCATGTAGGGAATTATGGTGTTTTATTTGATGCCTTTGATTAATTAAAAAAAAACAGAGGAAATGGCAAGTCTGCCTACTTTTTATACACATGGTAGCACTTTATGGTCTACCTATGACAAAATCTAGACACCTGAGACGAGAACACACACCAAAACCACTCTGCTACCCAAAGTTAAGGGGTTCTAGGTGAACATAATTCACTTAATTAACTCAGAGAAAGTTGACATTTGAATACTAAGTTTATTTTAGAATGAAGTATTGATATAGAGACAGATCATTTTTTAAAATTTTCTTTTTAATTCTTGAATCAGTGAGGACGGTATTTTACCATTTATTGGTACAAAACAGCCCTGTCCTAATAAACAAGGTTATGCATAAGTCTGTCACATCATTAGCTACAGTGAATTTACTTTACTAGACAGCATAGCAAAGTAGGATTAACTAAAGATATAGTTTAATAAGAAAATGCTTTAAAATAACATGAAGTCAATGAACATTTGACTGTACAATTTACTCTGTCAAAATATAAATGAATGTCAGCTTATATGTGTGAATTACACTAAGTCTCAACAATCATGCTTAGGAATGTCAAATAATTCATAAGCGATTCTCTAAGGGATGTACTGAAAACTTCCGAAAGTACCCCAGATATTTGGTCATAGATAAGGGATAAACTTTAAGGCAATCTTCCAAGTAAATGTAAACTTTTCTGTAGTGGCGGCTCCAATAAGTATTACTGTTGTGAATATTTCGTACTCATTTGTAGTGCTGTTGGATATTTTAGTAGCACATTATCTCACTTATTGTCACTTTTAGAAAGTCAGTTTAAAAATCCTGGAATTATAAAAACGTCTGGGGTGCTTTTATTCTGTAGACATAAAGCAGATAGTTTCTGTTGACTTATCCGTAACTTCTAAATATTACCTTCTAATACCAGTTATATTCATGTCTAGCTAGAATTGTATTTTGAATATTGTGTCCTAAATACTGTGTCCATAGATGAAGAAAAATTGGCCTTACAGTTTGTCTAATTTAAATCTAAGCTTAGAATTTCTTTTACCATGTCATTTTCTACAGAAGCAGTAAATATATATAGTGCTACTCTTGGAACATTTTTCAATAACATGACTTTTTTGACTGTTGCACCTTTTCCAAAGTAATTTTCAGAGCATATGAACTAAACTGACTGACTACACTGGAGAAGTGGGTACAGGCCAGGATGAGAGTCCCCTTGTAGTGACCAACTATTTTCATTTAATCTCCTTCTTAGCCTTATAATTGGCAGAGACCACCAGGTAATTGTCTGGATTCATGTCCTTAAGGGTAGGAGATTTGCTCTGGATAGGAGAAGTCTTGCCATCCACGCGGGAGATCTGCAGCATCCGGCAGGGGTCATGTTTCAACAAATACCCTGCAAAAGTTTCCCATCCTCCTCCCACACGGACCATGACATGTTTGTTGTGCAGCATCTGAAATAAAAGAAGAGCAAGTGTTAGATTCTTACAGTATCTCAACTTCCAGTTCTAGTGTTGTTACTGGTTTTTGCTTGTCTTGTTTTTCATGCCCTGCTGTTTTTCTCCTTGGTGTAGTGTTTCAATTAGCATTTAGTTTATGAAAGAAGCTTTGTTTTTTGTTTTTTGTTTTTTTTGATGCCAGTGGATCATGGATATATGTCCCTGGGATCCAGCTCTGTCCTGGTACAGGAATCAGGGTCCTTGTCAGTGCCCTGCTTGGGTGAATGTTTGGAGGGTTCGCTCTGGCACCTGTTGTTCCATTTCAGCCTCATTACCCCCATTTCCTTCCCACTGCCTCAGACCAGTACCCCTTTCTTCCCATAGGGTTATCTCCTCTGAACCAGGACATATATAAGAAAGACCATGCGTGTGTCTGTGGTTGAATACATTGTCAATAATCACACAAATCAAGACAAAATAAAATTGAAAATGCACTCAGAAAAAAATGTTTTCCCCAACCCGTCTGAGCCCTTGGAGGCAAGATGTTACTGAATGACCGAATAGTTTACTCATTCTTCCTGATTGCTTTCGAATGCATCTTAAAAACAACAACAAAACTCACCTTTAGGTCCATGAATTATCTAGCTCTCCAGGTTAATAAGGATTCAGATTGAAAGCCTTCTATCTAGTTAAGAGTGTGTCAGAGTTTTGGAGGTTTGTGTGGAAAGTCAAAGAATTTGATCTTGGTAACTTGTTTCAAATTTAAGAAAATGTTACGATTAAGGGGGAATGTTGCAATATCACCAAAGACCCTCCTTCCTGCTTCCAATATTAGGAATACATGCTGACAATGTAATTTTAGGAAATGGCTGAAGTTGTGTGAGGGGATTGAGAAGAGATTTTGTAGCACCTCTAGAAGCTATCTGATTTCCTCTCGCTGTGTCTCCTGAGGTCTAGGCTTTTTGACTCCCAGTCAGTGGAAGTATAACTTGTGTTCTTATTACTTTTATTTAGCCATTTTGGATTCTCTTCACGCCTACATCCACACAATTGTTGGCTGTTTAGGGGTTATAGGGACTCCCAGAAACCCACTTGTGGATTCAAATAAATGCTCATTTGTGAATTTTAGAATACAAAGACCTTAGGAAACAACTTGGAGCTAGAAGTCTTTTAAACTTACATTAGCATCAGAATCTACTCATTAAACAAAATCTCAATGGGAACCTCTGAAATAGAAAGCAAATAAAAGGAGTCAGCATTTAGCTTGTAACTATTTTACCTCTCTGGTCCTGACAGTGCTATTGTTCCTTATTTTCCAAATAAAGACACTGAGACCTAGGACTTTGATGTTATTTTATTTTTTTTTTTTTGACAAGGATCCAGATTATCTGATTTCTAGTGCTTTGCCCACAGCAGTTCTTCCTTATAAAATGAAATCTATCAAGACTTTAAAAAAAGCAAATTAATGACTTATTCCCATTCCTGTGTGTGCCTCTACTTCCTTCTTTCAAAATCTCAGTTACTGGACAAAATTGACAAAGGTTGATGTCGAAATAGCACTTTGACCCTTTCTCCCACCATTGTAGCAAGAGACTTTGTCTACTAAAGCTCTGTCATCTCTTAGCCCTGCAAATGACATTTAAGAGTCGCCTCTAAACATCCTTGGTATGAATGTTTTGGCAGAATATCCACATTCATCTGACTATGAATAGGCTATTTCAAGCAGAAATAATCACTAATCAGAATAGTTTTTAAACTATGAGTGTGGAAAACAGTGCACAAAATGTTTCTGTCTCAAGCATATGCTCATTTAGGTACAAACTCTGCTGACAGATTCCTTCATGAGTCCATAGAGCCAGACAAAATGAACCCAGCATGAAGCGCCACCCCGCTAAATGATGGAATACACACAGGAAGGAAATTTCTGTCCACAACCTCTTTCATACCCTTCTCATACCTAATCAGTAATCTTACTAAGAGAACCTGTGGTTGACCTGGACAACAGTTCATGAAATTAAGAAATCAGGGCCATGAGGTTGATAGCTCTGGTTGCATAGATTGAAATTTCATGCCTTTTCTTAGAGCATGTGCTCAGTCTCAAGGAACAAAGAAATTAAATATCCGCTTCCCCCGCCAAAAAAAAAGCTTTACTGTTTAACTTAAAAGCCAATCAACCTGCTATAAATGAAATTACTCTCAACTCTTCTCTCTTCCCCAGCCCTTACCCTACAAAACCTAATCTTAGATCAAGAACATGATCTTCCTTCTAAACCTGAACAGAGGTGTCGAACTCTGCTGGAAGAACTCATTCCGTCTCAGATATTAGTAACATTAGGCCAAGTGTTATTAATTGACCCTTTTACCTTTTGTTGTGTCCAGCTCCATTTCCCATTCCTCTCTATTGTTCTCACACTACTATCTCTACCCTCATGACTTCACCTCTGTCAAGCTTGGCTTACTCTCTCAGATAATTTACTTCAGTCTACATTTATCCCTTTCCTCACCTTTCTCATCATAGAAGGAAATCCTGTCCAAGGTCAGTTCTTCCCCTGATGTCCTAATTCCCATGATCACTCATGCAGAACTTACCTTGCATCAAACATCTCATCCCTCATCTCTCTCCAGCTTAATTATAATTTTCCTTATCCTGGAAGAAATCAACATACCCAAGGCATGCTCATTCTTGTACAAAGCACAGTTGTGATCTTTCTATTACAGTTTATCTTGCTCTCTTACCTTCTCTTTACATCTGAGATTCCCAATAGTGAAGTTCACATTCAATGCCTTCACTCCTAATCTCCAATTCACTGTCTAGCCCACAGTACACATTGCTTCTGCTACCTATTAACTGCATAGGACAAGGGAGCCAGATGATTTCCAGAATCAAGAAATTCAATGGCTGGTCCCTAGTCCTTCTGTCTCCTGATCACTCAGGTAAGGTATTTGATAGTATTAACTACTCCTTTGAGATGTCCTCCTCTTTTATTCTCTCTGAAAAGATTCTTCCTGAATCTGTTGCTTGTTCTTTTTCTGTCTCCTTTGTAGGTTCTATTTCTTTTACTTATTTTTAAGTTCTGCTGTTCTAAAGTATTCTGAAGGATCCTGTGCTTTTCACATTAACTGTTCTCTATTTGCAAGCTCATAGTTTTCATTACTATCTACTTTTGTCTCCCAGATTCTATCGCCAGCTCTTTCCTCTTCCCTGAACTTTCTAATATAAAAACATGCCAATCTACTACCTTCTACTAGAAGCCCGAATGCCTTTACCAATAGGGCAGGTGGCATGTGCATTCTTCACAACTAATCAGATATAAGAACACTCATCTTGCTCTCCCCTCACTCCCAGGCATTTCTCAGGATCTCTATTACTATAGCTGCTGAATACTGTAGTGCCTCATTTTACCCCTGGGCTTCCATAAAGTTTTCACTGCCTCTAGCCTTGCCCTGCTGAATTACTCAGCAAATTACTATCAAAGTAAATTCCCTAAAATGCAAGCTTCATCACCTTCTACCTAGATACCTTCACTAGTTCTCTCCAGATCTTTTTATTAACATACAATATTCTCCACAAACACTACACATAGCCTTTAGTGTCCCCCCTAGGCTCTAGGACTCAAGAATTATTTTAAATACTCTGGATAACATCTTCTTTCTTATCTCCTTTTGCACGTTTGTCATCAATGTGGACTGTTTGCTCTGCTCTCCCTATTTACCAAGAAGGCAAACATTCCCCCAAATCAAATATCACTTTACTCTGAAAAGTTTCCCAAGATTATCTCTCACATTAGATAAGTGAGTCCTTCCTTGCAGTGTGCTGTTTGATTTATTAATTTCATAATTTCACTTGTTCTACTGTACCGTAATTACTAATTTACCTGTAGGCCCCTTTAATGGTGTATGAGCTCTCTAGCACTGATGCGGGGACAGCATAGCTTGAAATCTAAGGGCAGCATACAGATGTATAAGTGAAGAGTTGATCGGCTGGCAAAACCTAGGACCCCTCCCTAGAAACCTGTGTGTAGAAACACACCCCCTAGTTACTCCCACTAGAGAAGTCCAGGGGCCTCTCAGGAGAGCTCCAACTCTCCTGAGAGCTGCAGATGTCAGGCACGCCCAAAGGGGAAGTCCTTCCCCTGGTAAATAAGAGACAGCATTTTAACAGCAAGCTCTCTTGATCTTTTAACCCCTGAGCTGCTAGCATCATTTTTGTTTTCCAATAAACTTGTTACGACGGTGCTGGAATAATAGTTCTATCCTGAATTCTTTCCTGGATGAACTCCACACTCATTTAGTCTCAATAACCTGCATCAGAGTGATGATTATTTAACATTTTTAGAATCTCAAGGATGAGAGCTCTGAAAGCAGTCAATACTCCAACTGTAGAGTACTTCTTTTCATATTTGCCTCTGCACTCTCTATATACCTTGTCTAACCTATAATAACATTATTAGTATTACTTCCATTTCTAAATAGGAAAACAGATGCTTTTAGAACTGAAGTCCTTGAATAAATTGTGCATGATTACTCAACAAACCAGTGGCAACATGCAAACAAAAAGCCTTTTTTTCCCAGTACACCATAACCATTTATTCTGTAAAACTCCTAGATTTTGATCCTCAGGCCTTCTTAGTTACTTCCTAGTGATAATTTAGCACCAGCAAGAAACTCCATCAGAAATAGTAATAAGTAGCTTAAGCAGATTAAATGCCCACAGATAATGATTTATAGTGTTATATTTTAATAAACTCAGTAAACATTGAAATTCATTTCAGAAGATTAGCCTCTAGTGGCCTTAATTATTTCAGAAACAAGCACCTGTCAAGTGCACATACTAGGCTAGAATGTATTTCTAACTGGCCGCTATCGGTATAAATGGGCTTTGATTCTTTTCAGTGTCTATCTTACAGCTCTTGATTTTGATGCATCACAAATAGCATCAATGCACATGCCAACTAAATATTTCCTAATGGTTTTCTTTGCTGTTGTTTGTTGAATTTCTTCTGGAGTACAGAAGAATATTAGAATTGCTACAAATGTCTCCAATACTGTAATGCTACAAAGTAGTAGTATTTGCATGTTAGTGCTATCCTGGCTGTCACTATTTTCTAAAACAGGCCTCATTCCTCACTGTGCCCTTGATTCCACCACAGGAAGAAAATTCATTCCTGACTTAGAATTATTTGTCAGTGCTAAGTAGGTTAAAAGAAAAAAAAATTGTGTCTCAAGATTTGTCCCGATAGCTTTAATGAAGTTCTATACACAGATCTGGGCTACTGCAAACATCGTAAACATTTTCTTTTTTAATGTTTTTGAATAACACATCTTTCTTTCCCAGAGAAAAGAATCAGTTCTGTTTCTTAATATCTTTCTTATTATCTTTCTTAATATCTTTCAGTAATGGGAAGAAGCACCCCATTCTTTAAAAAATTTATTTTGTTATTGTAGTAACAATGGTTTATAATATTAAGTTTCCAATGTACAGCATTACAAATTAACATTTATAAATACTATATTATGTTCACCACCAAAAGTCTGGTATCCAGCCTCATATAATTAACCCCTTTAACCTGATTTATCAGCCTCTTGTTATATTATTTTTGTCCCATTTTAGTGCTTAGTTATATGTTGGAAGGCTCTTTAAACAGTAAAAAGTAACACTTTTCCTTAGGTGATTGTAGAACACCTACTATGTGCCGGCAATCTACAAATAGTTCTTAAAACAAAGAGGATAAAAATAAACAATGAGGTCATCGGTAATGATCTTATTTCACAGATGTATAAGCAGGCCAAGATCCACAGGTTACCCAGGAGCCAGGCTAGAACTGACATCTCCTTTATTCCCAATCTAGTACACAGCCTTACCATTGAAGAGCTGTACTAGTATAAAAATTATTTAAGATGGGCGATTCACTTAGCATATTAGCCAAGCAGTGGTTTATGACATATTGAATAAAAGCTGACTTTGTCTTACTGAATACAGCACACGTTTTGTTAGGCTACAATATGTTTACCTAACACCTACTTTCTAGTACTATTTTTCAACTTTATTTCCCTAACATTATAAGGTAACAAAGTCTGTAGCTCCATATTAAATTCAAAGGAAAAAAAATAACAAATTGAAAGGCGATAAGTTAATTTTCTATATCAACATAGAGCACCATGGGAAATTCAAAAATTCTAGAAATGATGAATCAAGAGTTCTTGATAAATTTTGAGATATCTATACTAACAAGGGTCTAGTACTCTGGCTCTTATGATACGTAATAGCAGGGTTTCAAAAAGAAGATTTTTTTTTTTCTTCTCTAATTCTGTAGCTTGGAGAGAAATCTAAAACACATTTTATATGTAGTTATTCAGAGAGTTTAAAGCAAGAAAAACTGTCTTTTTCTTCTTTAGGGGGACATTAATTTAGAAAAAGAATTACATCAAATCATTTTTGTTAATAAACAGTTGATATTTATGTAAATCATAGAAAATTGTAGTTTTCGCTTAGTGAAAATTTCACATAGGAGAATTGGAAAGTGTTATTGATTTACTGGTGATATATTTGCCTGTTAAAGTGACCAATTTAGGCATAGCTGTATGACATAAACAACAAAAATAGCAAAAACACCACCAATGTAAATAAGTAACTACTGGAAACATCTGTTAAATAAGCAGAATTTCAAGGTAAAAACTTCATGCTTTTATTTGATAACTATATTTTATTAATTCTCCAGTTGTGATCTGCTTGGATGTTTATAGCTGTCCTAAATCATAATTCCTATGAAATACTTCAGGTGTTGCCACTTTCTCAGGACAGCACTAACAAATCCGTTTCATTCTGATTCAAATCTGGTGTAAGTGACCTTGAAAACAGGGAAGCAGAAGTTGCTGTCAAGTGTTCTGAAGACCAATGTCATTAGACAGTGTGGATGTAAAAGCTTTCTAGCTGGGTGCCCTCATCATCTCACACTCCACTAATGGGCTCTCTTCTCCAGTGCCAGACTGAGCTTTCTAAAAGGAAAATCTGATCATGCTGCCTCCTTGATGAAAAACCTGTGAGTGGGTATCCATTGTCTGTAGTGCCTCTCAGCCACTTAGCTCCAGTCCACACCATGAATAGGGCTCCTAACACAGGAAGTCTGTGACAGTGATTCTGGCAGAGTAGTATTTCTGCACATAGGAAAAAAATCTGCATCTTCAGGGTGAACAGAAACACATATAATAAAAAAAAAAGTTGTCAGTGATTATGATATCCTATCTCTTACTTCTCTTTCTCTTCCTATCCTCCAACATAAGAACAACAAACATGATACTTTATGGTTCAATTACTATTCATTTCTTACCTTTCTTTTCTGTGCCAGAAAGACCATGTACTATTGGGGAGGTTGTACACTGCACAAATATACAGATATACAATGGCTCTACTTTTCTGGACCCATGACCACCCTCCAAATAACCTACCCCACAGATAAAAGTATGAACTCCTCATACTTTTCTATATGCAGAGAATTGCCCCCAAATTATCAGGTAAATTAAAGAAGTAAAGTTAATTACTTACTTTGGTCATTCAAAAAATACTTAAGTGCCAGGCAAGTTGATTCCTTGCTAAATTTCACATCCTGAAGGACTAACACAATGTGAAGTACAATGAACCCTCAATAAATTCTGGTTCAATGAATGAATGAAAACATTAATGTCTATAATGTTGCACTCACGCATCAGTATTTTTATGAAATATTTTCATAATTTCTAGTGGTTAGATTTTCACCTTCCTTAAACCTCAGGATTTTCCTGCACAGACTTCAAACGAAGTACTTATAATACATTGTGGCTTTATTTTCTTGTCCATTTTTTTCAAACTCCCTGTGACCTCCCTAAATGGTCACATTTTATTCAGCTCTGTATACCTGGCAACCACGACAACAAATGATACATAGAAGGCATTATGCATTTATGGAAAGATAAGAGTAAAGGAAAGATAAACGATTTGTGTCTTTAGAAGGGAGAATCTAGGGAGAAAAAAAAAAAACAGAATGTGAATGACAATCCACATCAACCAATGCTTAACATAGTCTTTTGAGCAAAAGATTTTCGATCAATGGATGAAACTATAACATATCGCGTATGAAAGAGGGACATTTATATATACACGCACACACATATAACACACACCCATATATGGATATGTATATACATGTATGTGTATATAGTTTACTATAGTAATACTTAATAAACTAATAGTAACTACTCAATAAAAGGTTCACCCTTTGTTTTTCTCTTTTAATCCTTAAGTTTTTTTTGACCACTCAGCATAGCTGTAGCTCTAATTAAGCCCTTCTCCACTTAACTGATCCCACCAAAGCTCACATTTCTGGCTAGTCTGTGAAGGCACCTTCACTGCAGACATCCTTTTAGAGACAGCCCACTCTGATACCCAGCACCTAGAAGGAGACAACCCACCAGTTCAGCCTCCTGGGATATTATATGCTTCCTTGTACCTCCTTGTCTACCCAGTTTGCTCTGTGTTTTTACGAGCCATCGTAACTGGAGTGAAAATA
Organism: Solenodon paradoxus; assembly: GCA_004363575.1. Lineage (NCBI taxonomy): Eukaryota > Metazoa > Chordata > Mammalia > Eulipotyphla > Solenodontidae > Solenodon > Solenodon paradoxus. Next base: position 168,815 of record RJWH01000910.1, read on the forward strand.
TTGTTTTTAGAAGGCAGTCATCTGCTCTCCAGGGAAAGAGTATTAAATTAATTTATAAGACCACAGACACTGTCATCATCTAATATACTGACTGAAATGGCATATGCTCAAAATTAGGCAACTGGGAATTCAGCTCTCTGCCTGAGGATCCCTGACACGTGGAGGGGTGGGGTGGGGGGGCGGTAAAATGACAGGTGTTCAATTGCTAGTTTGCCAGGTTGAAACCTGATGCCTGTATTTTCAAGGTAAGTGTTAAGGTTACCTGTTAACAGGGCAACTGAGGCTCGGCTAATTGCACAGTTTATGTGAAGACTTCTGTTGAAGGTCAGGGACGCCTCCCAGCCTCTCTAGCTATTTGGAATGATAAATGGTGAGACATTGCCCAAATGAACAAGCTACTGGAATGATCACTTTATTGTTTACAAAGCATTTTTCATATTTATGGTCTGATTTTTATTTTTCCAACTCTTCTTTAATTTATTATGCCCTTCTCTTAGATACAGTTTCAGAGAGATGAATACAAGTTGACATTTTATAATACTTTTTTTGATGATATTGCCCAGTTCTGAATGTACCCCAGACCGGGAAGAAAGAGGATGTTTAATATATGCTTGGTAGAATATATCTAAATTCGGGTCTGATTGTTTCACCCACCAAAAATGTTGAAAATTAGGTCTAGAGTTCTTGACCCTATACTCTAAAAGGACACGGTAAGAAGAGAACCCTGGCCGTCTGCATAGGACTTTCTCTAAAATCGTTTCATTTTGTTAGCATACCTGTTAGACAGTGGCTTGTTGGCTCATATTACTATTCCTCTTGCACAAATGGAGAAAGAGCAGCTCAGAGAGGTTAAGTGAGTGGTTCATGGACACACAGCAAGAACACAAACACCAGCTGTCTGATTCCAGGCTTTGTGATTTGTTGTCTTCAGTAACAATCGTACATTAGGGGGATGTAATCTTCAAACCCTCATTTGAAAGTAAACTCTTGCAGAGTCCTAAATGGTGGCAGGACCTTGAGACAGAATTTCTGGCTACTGAGGCTGGCCAGAGTGGAAATCTTTGCTTTTGTTGTTTCCCTCTGTGGGAGGAAGAGTTCACTTCCCAGGCTCATTGCAGACAAACAACTCTTGGTAGCTTCTTTCTGGAAGCAAGCACTAGGATTGCTGCTAACAGATGAACACAAGGATTGAATGGCAAAAAGATCCATTTGCATCTGCTTGGAAAATATGTGTAGGTGCACTTAACGCCAACTGCCTGTCAGTTCTCATCTTCTTGTTATGTAAGGTCTCCATTGCCCCAGCTTTGTATCCAATGAAATGAAGAAGCTTTCGCTGCAGTCTAATTACCAGTCTATGGCACCGTTTCAGGCAGGGAAGGCAAAGCTATGATAAATATTTTATAGAACACTCAGCAGAGTGAAAGCAACGGAGTAGAAAATGACGATGCTGGAAAGAGCAGAGCTGTTTAGAGGAAGGATTTGCAGCTGGTACATTCATACTAGATTGCAATGAGAATTCCTCCACCCTAAAGATGCCACAATTTCAGGAAGGGAAGCTGAGCTCCAAGAGGGAATGAAAAATCACTGCTGCCACAAATTAAACATGTTTGTCTGACTCGACCTGAACTCTTCTCTAAATACTGATACCAAAACTCAACAGACTACAGTCAGGCCTGAACCAAAGGTTCATATTTGGTGACAAGGAGGCACAACAGTGATGTCCAACAGAGTGCCTGGATCCTGAAAGGCAATGAGTGGCTGCGATCCAGACCATGTAAAAACTGTCACTCTATCTTTGTTTTCAATATCTCTTTAGGGAATTGGTAGATCCATTAAAATGGAAAGCAGAGCATTAATAAATACACTTAGAACTTTTATCTCGGCAAACTAGTTGAAAGCATGAGTGTCCTTCCTCTTAAAACCTCCATTCAAATGAAAGGCAAAGAACAAAAACCTTCTAAAATTTCAGAAGCACCAGGAAATTGAGAGGACATAATAGCAGACCAGGGAGGTCAATATAGTTTTGGAAGATGGAAAACGGAGAGCTAAATGATAACCAAGGACAGAGAGAGCTGACAATAAAAGCCTGAAAACACAAGTGCCAAAAGGAAGCAAGTCAAACCAAGCCTTCAAATTATAGGAAATCTAGATTTTAAAATCACCAGGTACTTCTGTTTGGTAGGTTGGGTAGAGAGATCTGAACAGGAGAGTTGATTGAAAGTTAGTGAAAGGTCCTTGGCCTCTCATTTACTGGGCTCGACCTTGGCTTCGCTGTGCCTGTGACTATCCCATGATACCAGAAGCCCCCGTGCCCCTCAGCAGACTGGAAGGTTTATCTCTGCAGAGTGTGAATCAGAGATATTCCAAATGAGAGGAGGGCACAGACCCAGAAGAACAGATCTACAGAAACACGGTGAAGCAAATGGAGCTAACTGTCCACTGTAGAATCCAGAGAGGATGGTTATGATCAGGGAGAGACGGAAGGAAAGGCAGCATTTCTGTAAGATTTCAAACCCACACGAGAAGTGACAAAGCTCAGCTGGATTAGGTCCCAGGTCCTCCCAGGAAACAAGAAGTCATACATTCCTTCCACCAGCATGGACCATTTCACAGACCCCTGAAAAATTTCACAGGATGCCCTTCCCCTACCTGTGTCTTCTCTCATTTAAAATTCCATATGACCACCATTCTTCTGCTCCTTTGCTGATTATAGCATTCTTTTCTAGGAATTTAGTCTGTCCAAAAGCCCCCCTTCCCATGCCAGGATATATCTGGTCATCTCTCAGCCCGAAGATGGAGCAGAAGCAGCAGCTGTCCACGTCCCCTTATGTCTCTATCCCCTGTGCAGTCTCTTATCTCTGTCTTTCTAATGGCCGCTGCTTCTCCACCCCTGGGACGCTGTTCCCCATACTTCTCTCCCATCCTTCTAATAAACTCAGTCACACCAATTTAAAATGCTTAAGAAATACTTCATGTTTGCTGCTGGACCCCCACACATCAGTTATATAGGCATGAACTTCTTGGTATGCCTGATGTTTTTCATAATATAATATTAGAAGAAAAATTCATCCCAAATCCAATCTTTTCTCACCATCTCCACTGCTATCTTCCTAGTCCCAGTTTCCTTCATTTTACTTTGTTTACTGCAATAACTTTCAAACTGTTTCTCCCGCTGCTCCTCCAGCCCTTAAGCATCTTCACTACAGAGAAATTAGAGGGAGCTTATTACAACAGAAGTTACTTTAGACCATAACCCCGCTCAAACCCTGCATGGCTCCCATTTGACTGGGAGGAAATTAAAGTCCTACTGGTCTCCAAGTCCCAGAGTGCTCTGGACTCCTATTACCTTTCTGACTTCAAGTTCTACCCTTGAACTGGGCCCCTCTTTTGCTCTGTTACATTCACATATTGGTCTCCTTGCTATTTTTCAAACACTCCAGGGCCCCTCCAAGTCATGCTTCATCTTGGTGTTCCTTCTGTCTACAATCCATTCCTCCGATATCCAGGTAACTGCAGGGCTAACTCCCTGTGCCCTTCTCAAAGAAGCTTACCCCAATCACCCCTCATATTGCAATCTCTGCTCCTTGCACTCCCAATCTCCCTGCCCTGCCCTACGTTTCCTGCCCACCCAAGCAGGACTTTTACCACTTTCTAGCAAGCTCTATAATTTATATGTTTACTATGTTTATTTTTTACACCGTATAATCGCTCCCAACTAGGGTGGCCTGATTTATCAAACATGACTTCCAGCCTAATCTGAACATCAGATAAACAACAAAATTCTCAAAGAGAGTTTGGCGCTTGTGTTTTCAGGCTTTTATTTTCAGCTCTCTGTCTTTGGTTATCATTTAACTCTCCCTGTAATATTTGAAACATACTCATATTGAAAAGTATTGTTTATCTGAAATTCAAATGTAACTGGACACCCTGCATTCACTCTGGCAACACTACACATGCACACACACTTATTCACACACGCACGTGCACACACACGTTATAAGTACTTGATGGAGTAGGGTCCCTCTGCTTTATTCTCTGATAGACCCATAGCCCCTCAAACACTGGTTGTTTCATAATATATGTTGAATAAATATATGTCGGGTGAGCAAAACTACACATTCTCTCAGAATGACCTCCAAAAAAACAAGGGGGTGATCCATAGAAGACAGGAAATAGGGGACTCAAGAGCACACTGAAGAAGTGTCAGAGGTCACTGAGGCAGACTTGGGGGGATGGAGACCTGTGGAGCAGCCAGAAATAAAACTGATAAAGGAACTGGTGTCACTGTCTGTGACATCATTGTGATAGAATTCACAGTTTTCTGAGAAGATCTTATCAGGGGTCTTAGTCATACTTAGGACATTAAAATGAGACTTTAAGGAATATAGAAATGGTTATCGACTGCAAAGAAAACAGAAATTGTCACAAATAGGAAAATAATGGCACACGACAATGTTTACATGATAATTATAAACCCTGAATACTAACTTGCCCAGCATTGTGGTACCACCAATGATGCCGGAAAGGAGGAGGAAGGGAAGTATATATATGAGGATGAGAGGGAAGCATGAGACTGCTAAGTCTACACTGGGTTTATGAGCGTACAACAGAAAACTTGTAACATTTTTAAATGAAGGTATGATTTAGTTCACTTGTTTGTTTTAGTTATATACCATATATGAGTGAAATAATGGTGTTTGTCTTTTTCTGTCTGACTTTTGATAAGATAATTATAAGCCAATTTTACGTAAGAAAATTAAAAACCCTCACTCATCAATAACTAAATCAAATAAAACCCTAGATTATAAATCAAAATTAGTGATTACCAGAAAGGAAGAAGTAAGAAGAGTTAGAAAATTAGATAAAAGAAGGCAATTAACATGATGATGGATATAACTGGACTTTCAGTGGTGAATTTAATCACATATATACAGATACTGATGAATAATGATGCACATAATTATATTGTTATAATGCAATGTTACTTAAATAAAATTATAATTGAAATAAACTAAATTAAAACTAAGGCAAAGTAGCATAATTTTACAATTTATATATATGCAGGTCAAGAAGAAAACCGCAGTAAGAAGTGAAATGAGCTGTCTCTGGAGAGAAAAGAGAAAGTGGAAAGGAGTTGAAAAGGGACAAGACAGGTTTTCTGCTTTGAGTCATTAAGTCCTATAGCACCATTGTATCAACTCTCCACCTGCATATTTTATAAAAAATGAAATTATATTTCAAATACCCAGTTCTGCTACTTAACAAAAGCAAAAAGGGAAAATCAAATTTCTAAGGCCTTAACATAGGAAAAATGGATTTTTCATCATCTAGAAAATTCTTTTTGCTGTGAAAACTATTCTTCTTTTTGTAAGCTAGTGGGTAGGCTCTCATATAATTCGCTCTATAAGAATGCAACTTTACCTGAAATCACCACAAAATTAATGGTGATCTTCATTTTCTTCATTTAGACATACTCTAGGAATAGCAGATAGTGGAACTGCATTCAGGTCTTAAGTGAGCAAACTGATCTCAAATCTGTTTCCTAAGCTTTTAATAAAACTTGATGACTTAACAAAATCCTTTCTAACACCATTTCATTTTATCCTTCATGTGACTTTTAAAACTACTTTCATAATATGCATATCTGGATTTCTTCAACACCAAACAAAAGCATTAGAATATCTTCAGGTAAGATATGTGACATGAAATTAGGAACTCAAAGTGTTTCTATTTGTATCATTTCCTCTTAGCTTATTTTATTCTCTCCCTTTCCATAAGATGTTCCTGATTCTTGAACATTTTCTCAAGTATTTCATTTCCAGAAACTTTCTAAGATCATGACTTTGTGTTCCTCCTATTTCTCCCTACATTCTATTAAAATATCATACACTCTCCATAGCTGATCGCTGTTTTTCTTGTCATCTGGGCTCCAAAAATCTATAAAACAATTATTCTTCCTCTAATTCAGTTTTTCATGGTATTTAAATAGCTCAAGGGTATAGGAGAAAATTATGAACCAACATCACTCATCATATCTTTATATATATATATATATATATTCAACATTTGCATATAATTTGAAAAATTATCTATCTTCCACAGTTATACTCTACATCTTTTAAATACATTGCTCTATGCAACATTCCATATTTGAACTGAATATGCTATTTCCACCCATTATTTTCCAATACAAATAGGTAAAGTTTGGAGCTCACTTCCAAATTACTCAGTCTACTCAAAGATGAAGTCCAGAAGACTTAAGTAATGCATCACTTACTGTGTCTATCTATCTTTTTTCAGGGGTTGGTCATATGCTCACTTACAAATGAGCCTATTGTTCCCTGGGGTCACCCAGAGATACCAATAGAGAGGATGACACAAACTCTGTTGATAAAAGTCACACAAAAGTAATGTCTTTGGAAATTATCACCAAAAACTACCTGCTTAAATTCATACTGTTTTCAGATAAGATCTCCCAAATTCCTATGTTAACTGTCTTTGCTCTTAAATTTATTCTCTCTAAGAATTCTGGTACTTCTTTGCCTGTCATAATTTACACTAAAATTTTCACCAGCCTATCTTCTATATTTATATTTTCATAATTTGAAATCTCTTCTCTCATTTCCATAATTTTGTTCATGAATTTTAGTCTTTCATATGTGTATGTGATGGAGTTAGTGTGCATGGGTGTGTGTACCAGTGTATTATATACACACAAAGACATAACTTACATAAATTTAATCTGTGTGATACAAAATAATACCACCATACCATCTAAGCATCATTTATTCCTTCAGCTACTGTTTTGAGGGATTTTGTTTGTCTCATTAGGACCTGGCTAGTGCACTGCAAAAACTTTCTATTTGTTTATTTGTTAAGACCATCAGTCTTAAATGATGTGCATTTTCTCATGATAAAGTCCAGAGCACAAATTCTCAGCCATGAAGCTTCACCGGTCACTTCCTTTCCTGTCCTCATTAATACACTCCATGTGATGCTATGTTCCTGTTGGTATAAATATCTTCACATATTTTAGGCACTTAGCTGAATAGCTATATCCCTGCACATCAGTTAGAAACCACGGCTTTTCTGATGCATTACTTCCTGCTGAGTAATATTGAAGGGGAAAGACTATCCGCTCCAGACAAGTCTAATCTATGTTTCTTAAAATTTCTTTCAAATTCAGCTAAACCTCCAGTAATGTGCTTGTTAATAAAGGGTCTCATATCCAGACTCCATTGTTAACTCACTAACTCACAGAAATGTCACTACTGATGACATCATGAAGCCAGCTCTTATCCACAGTGTCCAGGGAGCCACAACTGAGTGGAGTAACGTGCTCTGACTCTGATCCTTCTTTCTTTTGTCTTAAACATCCTCTTTTATTTGTTATGATATCTTTAAAGGCCATCGAAAGCTCGTTTCTGTCACCTTGTGACTCATGACCCTTAGCACCAAGCCAGCTTATACATCAAGATCAAAATAAAAATGCTGTAATTATTGCTAAAGTCATATGAGTGACTTCCAAATTCTAAGAACTCCCCTTTTTCCATTTGTACACAATATGATTCATACGTATTATGTAATGGAAATGGATACTCTATATTTTGCCCATTGCTTTTATAAGTAGCTGTTAACATGACCATCAGAGGGTTGAAGATGTCAGCACTGAGGTCTATGGTTGAGATGTACTAACTCTCTACATGTAGCTGGCAGTGGTCTTTGAAGTCTGACATCAGTCCTTGCCTCTCCCCTCTTTACCTAGTTCTCCATTTAGCAGACTCTCCCTCCCCTCTAGGAGCTTTCAAGTTCTTTACACAGGTCCCCAGAACTCCATTATTCCATCTCTCAGCAACTTCATCATCTCTCCATTCTTAAATCTCAGACCTACTATTCTTTTTCCTCTGTCTCTCCAAAATTCAAAGAGGTCTTCAAGAAATCATTATCATCTTACCTGATTATTCTTTTCTTCTTACTTTGACCTAATCTTTAGCGGCAGCTATTTCTGCTAGAATTTCTTCACCTTTGTAGAAATCTTGTTGCTATTTATAGTCTCAATGTTATTCTTCACTTTTCTCGTGATGCATACTTTCATAGGTTGTTTTATTTCCAATTTTCTTTGACACGCAAAGAAAATAAAAGTCTCCTCTGTATATACCATGTTTTAAACTTCTTTTTATTTGAATATATGTTTTTCATCTCCTATATAACTTTACCAAGTTTATTCTGATAAAGGTTTGCAGAGGATGCACTGCAGGCATGTTGGAACTACCTTCAGCCCTAGTCTTTAAGGGGCAAGAGTTCTTGTGAATGTTTCTTAAGGAAATGATCCACGTCTCAAAGGAAAATAAGATTTTTCCTGGATATAGAGGGATGGAAGCACAGCCTAGACTGAAAAATGTTTGCATGAGCAAAAAGAAGCCCTGTTCTACATCATTGATTGTTTATATGAAGTCAAATTATATTAAGACCTTTCCTGGGAAACAAAAAAGTCATCTTAATGATTTTTCCAGTCAACCATAATTTCTTGTTTTTCCTGTCATTTTCACTTTCTTTTTTAATGCAGCTTTTACTCCCCTGAGATTAGTTAATATTCAAGACTCATACAAAGAATAACAACAGTGATAATAAGGGAGTTGTGGTGGTTACATTTCCTTTTTCCTGTAGGACAGCAGTGCCTTGCTGAGATGCAGACTTGGGGAACAAATGAATACCATTTCCTGCAGGAGAGACACTCATGTGACCAGCAACCAGCTAGTAGACCATTTTGTTTGGATCATCCAGCTATTCACTACTGCATAATTGAAAATGTGAAGGGAACAACTAGATTCCCACAGATACATCTCAATGATATGTAACATCTGTTTGAAAATGACTAACAAGTTTCCAAAGCTGTTTTCCAATCTAAATACCTGTCAAAGAAAGAAATGTGTATCAAAAACTGCAGTTAAAGAGTCTTGGCACTAGGTGGCAGCAGCACACAAGCGTGCTGGTTGATAACTGAAAGAAAATTTAGTGCTGTATTTGTTGAATCTTAGTGGAACAAAAGAGTAAACACGTTATTCGTCGATATTTTTCACCATTACCTTGTACTTCTTTTACTAGGCTTAAAATTATCAAGCTTCTTTTATTTCTGAATAAATCTACTTTTCACTATAGAAGATTTCTCTGTATGAAGGCAACAAATGTTTAGATGATTCGTGTACATACACAGAGACATTAATTATATACTTTTAATTATGTATATAAATTTCATGTATTGGGTGCAACTGTGTAAATTATATACACGTAATTTATAATAATATTGATGTTAAACATGATATTGTAATAATATTGGTCACTCTATTTGGTACTTGATCTCAGTTAATGCTTCTAGCAAGCTTATGAGAAAAAAATTGATATTTCTCTTTGTGGTGTAATTGCCAAGGATAAGAGAGATTGAATAATTTGACCTGGGTCACAGAGTGTGACCTGCTACCTGCTATTCATGTTACAGATTTCAGACAGTTCTGTGTCTGTGAGCTTTTTGCCATCAGGGGTATCATGTTAATTTCTATTCTTCCTCATCAAACATAGAAAAGTGTTCAACAAGTCAGTGATATGAACAGCTCCTGACCATTTCATAGTGTGAAGGAAAAATAATTCAGGGAGAAATGAAGTCGATTACTGGGATGCATGTTAAAATGACCATTAACAAGCTCTCCCACCAAACTGAGTCAGAATTTCACAGAGAGTAGTTTTCTTAAAGTTCTCCAGGTGATTTGAATATGTCACCATTGCTGAGAATTTTTAGGGTAATGACTACGAGAATAAAATCTTGAGAAGCTAAGAAAGGCTTTTTTCACTTCATTTTGATAAGTCCTCAGAAAATGAGCATGATGTTTAGCACCGAAGGAGTTCAAGCTTGCATTTCACCACACTGATTGTGTCCCACCCATTTGTCCTTCTATTCCTTTGTGATCAATTTTCTGACTTCAGTGACAGATGCAGGGGCCTATTTTTGCCTGTTTCCATGAGCAGCATTTCAATGAAAGGTCAATATTCATAAAAATTATAGTAGATAAAGAAATATCTCTGGTCTCCATTACTGATCATCTTTGAATATCTTAGCAAAATGTCTAAGGTGTATCTTGAAATGTGATTATTATTGATCCTAAATTACTATTTCAAGAGATGGATCCTTGTACATAAAATGAAAAGGTGTTTACTTTCTGTTATAAAAATAAGTTGATAAAGGTACAGAGGGTGACTCATTGAAGGATAGGTTTTATAGCTAGTCCTATTGGTTAATTTTTCAAAAACATTTCAAGGCATTTATAAAGTAATATCTACCAGTATTTCTAGCTGGCTATATTCTTTTCTAAATAATAAAAATTGATGGTAATAGCTCATATTAAAAAAATAACATAAAGACAGGTTTTTAAAAAGTGAATTTAGAGCAAGCTTTGACTAGTTTTAATATAACAATGATATGTAATTAGGAACATTTTAAGCTCTTCTGAGGTGGCTACAAAAAAGGTAGCTTGGCTTTGGAAAGACAAAATAATAAGAAATGGGGGTTTGGTTCATTCTGCTTTGGTTTTTAACCAACATTCCCCACGAGAAATTAAGTCCCTTTTCGGGATTTCTCCAAGAAGCCAGCCTTGATTGTACATTTACATTCAGTTCTGAACACTACATAGAACTCATAGCATTAGCAGGAAAGCAATCCGTGGGCCTGCTCACATGCTGACATCTTCCAGAACTGTGATGCCAATTCCCCCACAAGGGAAAATCATTTTTGTGAGCAGTTTTTGGTTTTGATTTGTCACTTATACTCCTGGAGATTCATTGTCCTGAAAGGGTAATCAGGAGACTTTCTAATAAATTTCCAGTTCAAGTCATATCTTCCAAGAGTCAGCTGGCAGAGGGCTAAGAACAAAGAAATTCCAGTGCTGCAGATGTAGTGGTCGGGGTGGGGGCGGGCAGGGAAGGTAAAAGTGGAACACACTTAGCTAAGGATCCACAAAGACGTCAAAAACCCATGCACGTGGTCCAGGCACAGCTATGGAGGTGCATTTCCCGATTCCCAAGACATCGGTCAAGTCCTTTCATCAGCATGTACATGGTTCTGTTCTGTCTATACTACTGTCTTGAATATTAAGCAGCTGGTGATTCAGTGCCATCTGGCACTTCCTAGCCAAGCACAGCTTTGATGCACTAACAATGTGTCAGGAGTAAGGAAAAGGAATTTTCCAAGGAGGGTAATGGGTCAGCATGAATGAGGGACCCGACTCGTTGAGAGTGAGGGAGAGGATGAAACAACCCCAACCCCCAAGATGAATTAGGAGGAGAGGGGATAGGGCACTAAGTGCTTTGTACTATTGACCTTTGTCCATGCAGACTGTAGAGATTGCCTGATTTGGGGGTTTTCCCTCAGTAGTAATGCTCTAAAATATAGTCCATAAAGCAGGTTGAGCACACAGGCTAAACAAGCTGTTCTGGGCAGTCAGACTCCCTGGAGATGGAGCATTTAGAATATGACAGAGGAACTCTGAAGTTTTCTTTATTTCATCTTTCTGTCCTCCAAGAGTCAGTATGTCCCTGCCATTTAACCATAAGCTTTTAGCTGTGTCAGGTTTACTGGAACCTTCTGGTTCCAGAAGACACAGGGTGGTCTACAAATTAATCTAAACCATGACCTTAAACTTTATAGCTAATGGCAGAACCAGCTGAGAAGAACCAGGTAAAGGGAGTGTCAAGAAGGAAGTCTTTAAAATGTAGGTTCAATATCCTCACATGAAAGAGGACAAAGAAGATAAGCAGAGGTTCTGGACCACCTTCAAGAACACGTCACAGGGCTGTGCTTGATCAGGCAAGAGGGACTGCATCTGCAGATGTGGGCAGGAAGGGAGGTGCGGAGCCAGCCTTGATTGTGGGAAGGGATTAGTGAACTCCTTAGAGTGCTACTTACAGTTTAAGCAGTTTCTACAATATGCCAGGCTCTTAGTGAAATAGTCTGGAAGGCAGATATTTCCATATCCACTTTATAGGTAAGGAACCTAGCCTCAGAGAAGAGAGAGACTTGTCAGACAGCACAGCTAAGGTATGGAAGAGCTGGAGAGGGAGGTATAAGCAACCTCAGCTAGAAAGTACCTTCAAAATCAGCAGTCCAATGATTCCTGTACACAAACAATGACAAGGAGCCCTTAAATGAGATCATCACTTGCCCAGACTGGCTTTGCCTACATCAACTGCATCTTAACTTTGTAACAGTGATTCCCAATTGGCTCACAATTAATTTCATTTTATCTTTCTCTGCAAATCCATGCTTTGACAGAATGTTACTATGACACTAATGATGATGATGGATGTACTTTATTAAGAGGCTACTATGTACCAGTTACCGGGCTAGGTATCATCCAATTCTCACGCAAATCTATCATCCTATCATTAATCCCCTCTGTCTGAAAGGAAATTCATGCTCACGGTAGTTGCAACACTTCCAGGGATCCATCATCTGTTTTACTCTAAAAATACATTCTTTTTATATATCAGGCTGAAAGAAAAGCTATTCATTAAGAAATACTATTTTTTCCCAGTTCATTAAGTAAAAAATATATAGTCACTGTAGAATACCAATTGCTTAGTAGAAACAAACAGTTATACTCCTTTGACCTAAGGTTTGATGTTTTAAGTGAGTCCACGCACCCTTCCATTTGTCTAAGGCCCAAGTTCAACTTCGTTTTCTGAGACTGTGAATTACTGATGAATCCTCATGCCTGTGTGCACAAGATCTGGGAATTTAGATATCTCAATGTGGGAACACCTTTATTACATGATTTCATAAATCATTCCTGCTGATATTGTGTTTTGGGCCCTTATGCTACACCGTGGTGAAAAACAAGCCTCTGGGATTTCACTAATATATCTTTAGCTAAAAGCAGGTATCAACAATTGCTATTTGCTCTCCATTAAGCTCTCAGTGAAAATCTGACTTGTTAATCTTTTCCAATAAAAATAAAGGCACTATAAACACAGAAGAGGTAAGGAACATGGAGATTTTTCTCTCTGAGAGAAGAACAATTGCAAAAGAGAAGTGATAGATGTTCTTGCTAGCAATTTTAATTAAACCTGTGAGCAAAGAGTCTGAATCAGCTTGAGAGGGAACTGCACTCCTGTCTGACCTGCTGCAACAGCAGAGGCGGGGACATGTGTCAGGAAATAGATTTCCTGTGAGAATAGCCGTCATAGCCTTGAATTTCATTTAATCTAGCTCTCCTAGAGGCCTAGGTTTGAAGAGCCTTCTAGAAGCCTCCCTAGCTAGCTGTGTGAATGACTCAGAATACAAAGCAATTGCTCTTAGTTGCCTAGTGACATCAGAGTACAGACCACAGACTGTCTTTCATGTGTGGACTGTCTCTTGTTTGTTAAAAGACAGTATAGCCTGCCTCTCTGCACTGCTGTCTTTGCAGCAGTAGTTAAGTAATTAAAAGGCCTGATCATGAAATATCCCTTATGAACTATGTCTCCAAACTACGATTTTTAAATACCAGCGATTCAGGTAAACATCATAATGTATGTCCTTCTTTGATTGCCTGCTTTAGCAGGAAGGCATTTAGGTGATGTATCCATTCTCATCTGTATCTCCACGTGTTCTCCCACCAGATTTTGATACACTGTTGGGGACTGGAGGAAAAAATTGAACTTAATATACCCTTAACATGGTACAAGCTTGAATCCATCACTTACGAGTTGTCTAACAATGTTCAGTCTTCTGATTTCTCAGCATCTCATCTGTACACTTATCTAGCTTTTAGAGCTTATAAGGCCACATATCTTTAATTCAAAGTGCTTTGTAAACAGTCATTAACTAAAGGTAAGATGCTGGAACTATATTTTGCTGTTGTTCTTGGCTTCTAAACCAGACTCACTATCCCATACCACGCTTTTTTGAAAATTAAAGATTCCGTGGCTGATTTAATTTAGTCTTGAATCCACGCTAGAATTAAATAGCTTACGAGTCAATACATTTCATAAGAAACACATGCTACCCTGGACAGGTGCGTATTCTTTACGGATTCCACCAACAGAGCAAAATACAAACCAAAACATTATTCAGAATATGTAATTTTTGCTTCAATCATTTTAGGGTCTATAGTTTTTATAACAAATTATAGAATCAGAGGCTTAGCTCTAAGGCCACCATACCTACCAAGTAGACATTTCCCTCAGCGGTATGTTAGCTTTCTGTGCTGCTGACTCAGATGTCCTAGGTGGGACTTACTGGGTCCCTGCACCTCTTCTCTCCCTCTGGAGCAGTAGAAATTTTAGCTGGCCCAGAACCAAGTCTCCCTGCAGCTAAATGTCTATATGCTAGCCAAGGGTCAAGTGACTGCTTTTAGGAACTTTCCTTAAGTGGCACCTGCACTTTGTCCTTTCTTCATCCTCTCCATTTTTGTTTCCAGGGGCACAGAGCCACCTTAGACCAAGTGTGTGAGACCCATCACAAGCCATGCAGTTTTGAGTGGAGAAAACCTTGGGCCTCAGGACTTTCAGGAAGAGAGTCATCAAACCAGCCCTGGACTTAACATGACGGCCAAATAAAATTCTATCTTAAGTCCCTGCTGCTTTGTTTACTCAGTCAATTCATGAAATGACTTTTCCACACCTTTGTTTTCAGAGTCCCTTGACTTTCAAAAATCCTGCCTTTATGTTTCAACAATATCTACTTTAGTGAAATGCATTGACAAACATTTATGAAGCCATGTCATATGTAAAATCATATAGTAGAAAGTACGTTGTACTGAGAGAATCAGTGAGTCACTCCCTAAGGTCCTTAAGAGCGAAAAAGTATAGAGTTTTAGGATTAGTATCGCTTAAGAGGAAAATCTACTGTAACAGAGGCTCAACATGAAGTGGGAAGGTTTACTAGCAGACAGGACATGACGGGTAACAACTAAAAACTGAGATGTGAGGAAATGGGCAGAGAGAAGATACACTCCAGAAAGAGGAACAGTATTTCCAAAGGCTTCTTTGGAACAGGAAACTGCAAAGTGTGTGGAAAAAGCAGAAGTCTAATATGGCCAAGGCAGAGCATCGGAGGTGCCAGAGATCAGCAGAGAGGTAGGCAAGGCCCAGAACTTCTCTCTCAAGTCTCAGTTGTCTCCCCATCAGTTACTACACTAGATGAACTGAAAATGAAAGAAATAACCAGAGTTCATGAAAAAGAACATTCCAAGGTATGTTTTTTTCAGAATTTTCTTGTGGGTTGAGAAGATAGAATTTAAACCCACACCACAAAATCAATGTACTCCTTGATTCTAGCAGGGTTTTTTGTTTTGTTTTTTTTTCTCTTTTTGCCCAAAAAGGAAAAACACTGAAGTGAAGAGATAACACTTAATGGAATCATTGTTCTGCTCTAGTTTATATAAGAATGAACAGACCAAAGTAAAATATGCAAGTCATTCCTCTCAACAGAACACTCTTGTTCCCTTCTGTTTCCAATCCTCCTCATTTACAAAAATAAATAAATACAGCTCTCCTCTTTGATTAGAAATTGGTTTCCCAGCCATTTTTTTTTGTGTGTGTCATTCCTACATGAGGATATATTCAAGCACTACATGGAACAAATTTGGACAACTATATAAACTACATAGTTTAAACATCATTTAGAAGAGATGGAAAAAAAATCTTATTAAAAGAACGTAATTATCCATGGAGGACACCAGAGGGCAGGTGTGCCTTTTAAATGTGTTATAATTCCCCCCACAGAGGACCACCCAGCTCTACTGCTGCAGGTGTGCCCTCCTAAACTGATCCCATTTTCCAGAACTGTTCAAATGTAAGGTAAAAAGTCTGCAACCCAAGTAAGCCAAGCTTTGTACTTGTTCATGTCACCTCTCAACTACTCTCCCAGCTCTTCAGGAGCCAGAATCCTGGTCATCATTTAGGTATCACTGCAAATGTGACCTCCTTTGGCAAGGATCTTAGAGATCTACCTAAGGAATCTTTCCTTTACTCCTCATCTCCCAGCTTTTCTCTACGCCCAAAATTACCTTATATATTTGCTTAGCTGAAAATCTTCTGTCTCTACTAGAAAGGATACTCTCTTCTTATTCGCTTCTCTAGTCATAGGAGCTAAAGAATTTGAGAAGTATATGTTGAATAAAATGGTCAGTCTTGTCAAATGTGTATATTATATAATTCATAATACAGATAAATCACAGAGATTTGAAATAATTGAAGATTGTGCAGCAATTCAATGCAGGATCACTTGACTTCAGAGATTCCCTTTATCTATAAATGTTTCACAACTAAACTTTTTTTGGGTAGGGGGGTGTAGTGATTTCTCTCAAGAATGTCATCATTTTCAAAATTCTAGCTTCATCTTTGTCGCTTCCCTCTATTCTATTAGTGTCTATTATTGTCCACTCAAGTGTATCCTCAAAATTCTACTCATATTATCCATCTTTGTTCTTGCCTTTCTCTCCACCACCATTCTAGTTAATGCTCATATCCTATAAACACATGAAATAAGCTCCCCATGACTTGCGTTGCCTTTGTTCCTTCCTGCTTCAGTCTATAATTCTATATACCAACCTCTCCTAGATTGCCTTAAACTTCAATTTCATCAAGCTATTGATCAACATCTCCGGTTGTTGTCAATACTTCCTACTTAAAATGCAAATTTGGAGTTTTATATTCAAGCCCCTCCACAGTGGCCCCCAACCTACCTTTCTCATATTTCCCCTACTTGCCCTCTCTACCAGTTAAATGAGCCCACTGTCCAGAATCTCCAATTTTTCCTATTTTTCCACCAGGTCTACTCTATTAGAGGCCATAAATGCTCTCCTACATCATATCCCATTCATTCCTTAAAACTCTGGTGAATTCCCACCAGTTAAAACTTTATAGATAAATCCAACACATATTGATCTGCCTGTCTCTAAACACATGTTTAGGACTGCACCCAGACCATTGGTGGTACTTGGCAAATTTTTGTCAAATGAATTACTGAATCTGTAATTAAAAGCATGCTGAATATTAAACATACTCTATGTTTCTTCTTCTTTGTGTTATTAATTTAACAGTCCCTTTCCAAATAAATCTTTGAGGTCTGAGGCCAGGATTTCTCTTCAGTTCCTATACACAGGATGTAATAATACCTATTGCCTGATGGATTAGCCCACATGTTTTAACCAAGTGAGCAAAGTGTCACACAGTATTGGTGATTAAATTTGTACTCTGATTTGTTGCATGGTTCAGGATTGAATAACAATTATTCATTAGTTAAGCCTACAAACTATATCAGAGAGATCACTTGACATTCAAAAGTATATATATTCCTCTTGCCTGGGCCCCACCATCACTGATATATTGTGAAATTATCAACATGATCTACTAGTTGGAATCCCAGTTGCATTCATTTTTAACATTTTTGATCCTCATGAAATAATAACCTAAAAGTACTGATATGTCCACAGTGTAAGGGCAGCAATCTATGTACCCAACAGAACTTAGTATAAACCAGTGTGCATACACTTTAGGCAGCATACACAACAGGCATACTGACGAAGGTTACATTGTTTTCCAATGATGAATGAGTATTGTTATTTGATAAATGCCATGGAAATTCAGAAAAAAAAAAAAGCATGAATGACTGAAAAGGACTAGGTATGACAGAATGAAAAGTAGACACAAACAAAGCCATTTAAAAACAGGGTCAGAGAGATCATAGCAGAATAACTACTTTCTTGTTTGGATCGGACCAAATGTCAATGGTTTCAATAACCTTATTTGAGAACCCAGCAAGAGAATGGATATTCTGATCACAGAAGAATGAAGATTGTGGACATTTAACAGAGGATGAAATAGGTCACCAATTAAGTATGCCAAGAATAGTTTAAGCTTGTTCATATAAATTAACTCTTCTTTAAACACTTACATCTTTTATTTCTTTTCATAAAAACTCAACTTTTAGCCCTTGTTGGGGGTATATTTTAAGTTTCTACCTGAAATTGTATACCCTTAATTGCAACTCTTTAATCGCAAATAAACTGACTACTTTTCATTTGTCACTTTACTTTTAAGTTGACGTTGAAATGATACTATCTGAAACTCTTCCAATAACAGTGCAACAAATATGGCGCCCCTGTACATGTCAGTTTGCTCTATATGGTTCCTACCATTATGCCCATAATTTATAAATCCACAACTTAACTTGAATGGCTCTATGTATGTTTTTAAGATGAAAGTAAATGGATGACATTGATAACTTGCTCTTTCATCAGTTGGACACTGATTTAACCCAATCTCAAAGAGGTCTTCCTTAACCACTGTAGTCAAAACAGTCATATCTAGTATCTTCTTACATTATTCTGGTCTGTCCTCTTTCTTGTTAGTACAATAGAAGAGTTTACTTATTTAGTACTCTCTCTCAGGGGGTCAGTAAAATATATTTAAAAAAATATTTTTTGTAAGTAAAGTTTTATTGGAACACGACTATATTCACTCATTACATATTGTCTAAACATGCTTTTGTGTCAAAACAATAGAGTTAAGTAGTGGACAAGGAAGCCATATGGCCCACAAAGCCTAAAATAGTTGTATCTGGCCTGTTACCATCTGCTCTTGGTCCATGTGCTGCTTAGTGTCTGTCTTCTCACTCCCAGAATATGAAAAGAGACTTATTTACTGCTCTAGAGTGACACCAATGCACACAGTAGGTACTTACTAACTTAACACTCACAGACTTAAATGGTATAAATATATACCCAAAGCTCTGAACCCAGTCACACTTCTGGAATCATTGCTTTCTAGCAATATGTATATAATGAACTCACATAAAGAAATTTGTAAATGGCCAAAGAATACTCTGGGGGGGAATCTTGGCTCAAGGAATTGTTTTCTTAGTAAATTGCCTTGGTCTCACTGTCAGGCTTATTGGGGACCGAGCACTGTATTTTTTATAGCCCAGCTATGCTAAAAGAAACATGCACTAAATCACCAGGTAGACCTGGAGCTGAGAATATGGGTAACATCTGGAGAAAAAGAGCTGAGAGTAAAAAGTGTCTAAAAACATGTTGTTAGGGGCACCAGCTTGTGCTTTTTTATTAATTTATTTGACTCTTGTCAATCACCATTACACAGAAGTAATTTTATTAAACACACCACATTGGTAAAATATAAAACACCAATTCCCATCATTCTCTTTTAGTTACAATGGAGAGCTTATAATTTTATTTTATGTAAAATTATCACCAAAGAAATTCCTTATTAACAAGTAGAAATGCTGACCTATTGAAGTTGAGTCAATTCCTCTGTGCCAGGCATCTGTATCAGAATAAGCCAAAATCAACATGCTTCTTTTCAGATACTCTGTTTAAGGGGCAAAAATGAACCTAATCATGTTTAAAGTTTAAGTACCCTATTTGCCAAGATACAGAGTCTCACCCAGTAGATCAAAATATGTATTCCATCTGGACTTTTTATCAGCGAGGTCTCAGACTAGCTATCACAGTCACAATGCACCTGCTTCTAAGTCAGTATAGTTGTATGATATTTCTCCAGTTGCATTTCCATTTATTCTCTACACTAAAGTCTAAGAGATATAAAATATAGTAGACTCACATCTCTCCCCTTCTAACAATCCTTTAGAATCACCACACTGCCTGCAGGAGACAGCCAGCACTCTCAGAATCCAGATCACTCCTCATGAGCTGGTTCTGATGCTTGCCTGACCTCACGTCTCCACTGTCAAATGTCTCTCACAAGCCTCTCCTTCTCTGGCCCTCTAGTCTGAAGACTGTACTTCTAGGAGCTTCGATCATGCCCCATTATATCTCTGTCTCTCTTTAATCACCTTCTCTGCTGCTTCTGAACCACTTTGTTTGCTGTCTCCTTTCTGATTCTGGTTGAAACATGTTCCCTTCTACTCTTTGGCTAACATCTGTTTAGTCCTTGAGTCTCATCTTAGACTTCTCTTTCTCCTGATAGTCTTTCTTGATTCCCGAATTTCAAATTAATCAGAAAAATCTCATGATTGATAACACTCCTGGGAATTTTAACTCAAAATCTAACCCCAAGAAATACATTACAAGAAAGAGTAATGGTAGGTAGAGTTCAATTAATGTTGCTGTCTCCCCTCCACCTGATAAAATTCATAAAGTCAATGCATCAAGAATTGACTAAAGGACTCTCTCAAGTAATTCAACTATGGATCTCTTAGGTAAATCTTTAAATGTTTTGCTATTGAAAAAATCCAGGAATTGTTTGGCAAAAAATATGGTAAAAGCGCTCTGTGCAAAATGGCACACTTCATATGTTGTAATTATAGGTATGCCTTGCTTTGAACATCCTTCATTTTAAGGAAATCAGAAAGAAAACATGGTTGAAGACCAGTCACTTGTAGCAGCACTAAGACCTCGTAATATGAGAAAGCACTTGGTTATTCTAGAGAAAGACTTGTAACAGAGTAAAGAGGTTTAGAGGTCATTGAGCATAAAATTTCACATAAAGTGAAAATGGATCTTTGATGTATTTAACTGGGAATATAAACTGAGTATTGGCAATTCAATTACAGGATCACCTCCCTCACTATCCTCCAATTATGTTGAATCTTCTGTAATCTAAATGATATTTGCTACCTTTCTTATAACCTGCTAAGTAAAGAGGGTCAAAAAGTAACATTCTGAGTGTGAAAACCATGGATTTGAGAAGTGCTCACAAAAGCAATCAGAAAGGTAATCTTGCATCAGATCGAAAAACAGTTCATATAAAACTAGTTTCAAGATATGTGGTCAATTCCAGCCTACACAGACCTGGCAAGATTGGAAGGTGTTCTCAATTTAGGGACTAAGATTAGGAGATGGCACCAGAGATGAGGAGCAAAGATGACGAGAGCTTAAGTCTCATCTCTGAAAGGCTTTTGAAATAAAACAAGGAAAACCACTAACGAGGAACAGACTTGAGTAATGAGACTCAGGAAGGAAGACAGTTTGGCAAACATCCCATTAAGAGTCAGGAGGCCAGAGAACTGATCTTCCTCCAGGAAAAAGTGGGAGAGCCAAGTTGGATCACAAGCAGACTGCAATATCCAGGAGGAGAAAGAAGTAGGGAATTAAATTCTGCTGGCCTTTGGGTATTCCATCCTTGGGTCCAAGAGTATCATAAAGTCCATAAACATGCTTGCCAGTGCCAGGAAGTTCCTAACATTCTCTCTCAAACTCCCGGTTCAAGGATGAAAGGCGATGAAAGGACCCTAAAAAGAACTGTACCCAAAGGAAAGTGTCATATGTATTGGTATTATAATAATCCTGACTAATCAGGAAGTGGATGTCTTTAAAACAGTGACTCACACTAAGAATTTGAAATAAAAAACAATTACTTGCTTGCAACAACACTGATAAACAGACCCACTGAGAAAGGGTAGAAAAGTCTAGCTTACCAAGAGACCAAGCCCCGAAACAAACGGTTGGCTCTGATACACACCTCTGGAGAAGTATAAATATAGGAACTGAAATAATCCAATCTGAGATGCTTTGGACTCTGGCCATGAGGTTTCTGAAGCCTTCTCCAGACATGGCAGCTGCCACTGAAGAGACTGCCTGAAGAACAATGCTCTCTGATCCCACCTGGAAATTAAGGGCAGCATTCATGCTGGTCTCCTGAACTTCCTGTCAGTGGTTCGTAATGCCCATTTTACTGCCAAATAAACTATACACTTATGGTACGACGATGTGGATTTCCCTTAAATCACTTTGTAATTATGCGTGATTGACTTGTGTTCTAAGTGAAACCCTTCTACCCAGCTAAGTAATAAGCACATTGGGACACAAACAGCAAACATAAAACGGAACACCCCTCTGATGATCTCAGGACCAGAAAAGAGTCCAGTGAAAAAACTCAACTCCGAACTCTTTCTTGAGGCACTATATGATATGTGAGAAATACCTCCAGGAAGCAAGTCTTGCCCTTGATTTTAATGCATTTCAGTTCAATGAGGATAATGCCTAAATGGTCATTTAATGTTGACATTTATTTAGAAACAAAAAGAGGAAGCCAAGACGGGGATACCACGCCAAAACTTGGCAAAGTATACTCTCTTCCTTTATTAATCTTCTCTGGGAAAAGAGGGAAGGCAGAGAAAAGGAGGGAAGGCAATTCTGCTCTCTTTAAAGCCTCCCCAAAGGGCAGTGATAACTACTTCCCAAAGAATGTGCGTGTAGCTCTATGTCACCTCCCTATAAAATCCGTGATGCTGCTGAGATCATACTAACTCTCAATTTTTGCTTTAGCGATTCACTCTAAAATATGAAGAATTGTCAATACTGCTGTCATATAACACTGTTTCTGAATTTCTAGTTCGATATCTGTGACTTTTCAAAAAGACACTTAGAAAAAAATTTTGAAATGGCATTTAAGGAAAGCAAGGAGAGGTATGGCAAGTTAAAGAATAAAAGGAACACAGGTGCTCATAGTCTCTGAACAAAGAAAACCTGCCAGGTGACATCTTCCTCTTTGACCAAGTACCATATAAATAGCAAAAATGGAAACTTAACAATTAGTAAGATTAGTGCATTTGGCTTGGAGAGTAAATGGGGGTCAGGGCTGCCAAAACTAGATGAATGCAACAGACATAGGTTTCACCTTCATTTAATCTTAGTTTGCTTCATATGTATTTCTGTGAAGCCTTCAACAGGTCCGAGGAAAGTTATGTCTGATGTTACTGCCACCCAGCTTAGTCATGTACTGTGACGTTAATAACACTTCCACGCTAACTGAGGAGATTTTAAAAGTCACTTTAAAGGAACTCATCTCTCTTCAGCTTACTCATTAATGTGGGCGATCAATTACATTTTGATTTCACTGTCAGGATAATTAGCAGTATATGACCAATTATTTATATTTAAAGTGTGATTTTTAGAAAGAAACAGAACTTCTAGAGAAACTGATTCTATGGTATTTCTAACAGCTCTTTGCATATGGCACACACTTGTAGAGCAGTAAACATCTGTCACCTCCAAAATATGTCTTTTTGGCAAAAAAATCTGTTTCACAGAAGGGACTCTGAGGACTAGGTGGAACTTGGCATTTTGAAAGAAATATATATGTGTAAGGAAAAAACGTTTTTGTAAGGGCATCTCCCTCAGGAAACCAGGAAGACCTAATCTCTAATCAGTGGAAAAAGCAGAGTCTTAATCTGCATAAAGGCTTTATCTTTGTTTACTGAGCTCTTTCTACTTTCTGTGGCTGAACTTTTACTCTCCTGAACAGCAGCCTCTGACTTTGAAGATAGTTAAACTACAGATTAATATCACAATATCAGTTGGTGAATCATTTAATTTAACTGGGCTTCTCCCATGTAAGCAGGAATTGTACCTGCTATTAAACTTCTGTTTTTCTCTTCTGATCAACTTAAGGTTTATTTATTTGCCAGTCTGGAAGAACACAGAGAATTAAGAGAAAGGTTTTCACTTTCACCTAGAGAGGTTCATGCATTTGATGAATGAATGAAAGAATAAATTATGAATAATTAATTGTATTTAACAATACTCTTTTAGAAATATATACTAATTTTCATAAAGTGATTTCAAGATATATTCATCCTTTTTAAAGAAGAATTTACAAAATGGTGGTTTTATCATTATTTTGTATTTATATGGGACCAGGAAGCCTTAGTCAAATTAATTGCTATTTTTAGACCATAGTTAATAATTTCTAAAAACTAAATGTGGGGCTCCCCCTGGTGGAGTGGCAGTTGGGTTCACTGCTTCCGACTGAGCCAAGTCTACTTACATCTAGGGTTTGTAGCCTAGGGCTGAGCACATGTGTGAATGCGTGTGTGTGTGCGTGTGTGTGTGTGTGTGTGTGTGTGTGTGTGTGTAGGAACTACCAAGGTGAACAAGTAAATAAAAATGAAATAATATGCTTCTTACTCCTTTCCCTTCCTGCCTGCACCTTTTCTTTAAAAAACAAAAACTACTAAATATGAATCATCTTTGTATCCACACTGGCAACCTCAAATTCAAATCCTATCCCATTCCTACATTCTTTTATCTTTATTTTACCAAGTAATAAATTTTACATGTAAGTTAAGGCACTGCTGATATAGCTGAAAGCTAGATATGGCATCACGAGCAGAAATTTGACAAAGTTCTGTGATGTTCTGTATGTGAAAACACACAGAGTAATTTTTGCAAAAGGGAGGAGAATGGGAATATTCTGAAATTATGTAGTTTTTCATTTTTATTCCAAAAGTGTATTATTATCGATATAATTTTTTTTAATGGTACAGGTAGGAATGAAAGCGAGCATGCAGACAGGAAATGGGAGACAGTAGGAAGAAGCACTTCATTTCATTTAGTTGTTCATCTTGGTTGTTTTTCTGGGCCCCAGGTCTTGAACAGGGGACTTTGGGATGTATAGAGACTGTGCCTGGTGAACTAAACCACTAGGCCACTGGGCGCAGCTATTTTAAGTATCTTAAAGGAACACCTTACAATGACATTGCATACAGAAGCTACACCCAGGTGTTTACTTCTAAACACTTTTGATAATAAACTCAATGAGGGAACATAGGAATCACACTAAGAAAAGATGCCATTATGAGGTAACTGCCTGCCACCTACCCACAATAAGGCCCAAACTGCCACTTTTACAAAGTATTATGGGAAAACAAAGAAGAAACATTATTTTAATGCCTCACTAAAATTAAAACAAAAACAAAACAGGCAAATGATTCACTACTGAGGTACCCAACTTCCCTCATGTGATTGGAGGCCAAGGCTGCACAGGGAAGGCAAAGTGGAGAGGTTTTCTCCGTAATTATCTAAGTAATTACCTTAAACGTCTGTTTTGCTTTGGCTGTGGAGACATAGTAACAACCATGCAGACCCTACTGAAACAAGAAGACATGGAGTTCATACAGGGCTTCATCTCCATGGTAGAAAGGCACAGGAACATTACCTGAAAATGCAAACTGTGATCTTTTTGACAAAAGGAAAGAAAAACTTTTTTTTAAAGCTACAATGAGCATGCTTTGTTCCTCTTTTTCTTTATATCCTTTATTGTCCTTTTTTAAAGGGAATTTATTTTTGTCACCTAATAATCTGTAGTAAATGATAGCTAAAGCCTATATAAAATCACAGGCTGTGTGGGTCAATGGCATTTTAAAACACAAATGTTAGAACCCTCTGGAGTCCTTTGGTCTCTTGTTCCCTCCTCAGAACTCTTACTATGTAACAATGAGACACATGAAAGGAAATAATTTTTCCATAGAAATAGACATCAAGTCTGTGTTTGATTCCGCAAGAGAAATAGATGAGACTCTAGAGATTATTTGATGAAGTCCGAGAGAAAATTGTTAAGTTAATGGAAGTGTTCATTTTCTGTAAGAAACTTCCTATTTCAGGGAACAATCCTGCCATCTTGTTCTGACTTCCCTTATATCCTTTTAGCTCACTAATGTTCCCTGCTTGGTGTTATTCAAGGTCCTACCATTCTATTTACCCTCAGAAAATCATATAACACACAAATCACTCTTCCATTTCCTTCTGCTGTAATTAAAACTTACATTTAAGCAGTATTCTAAGTTCTGATCTCACAATATTCAGATACAAGGAATGTGAAAGCTCATTTAAAATGTGATTTATTGAAAAGTCTTCAATTAAAATCAAAGGACATGGCCCAGATTCTCTATATAAGCAGCAGGGTTCCAAAGTAAAGTCATCTTTGGGAAATACATGTTTCCTTTCCCATAATCGGATACCATTATGACAGCAATTTCTTTTATCTGTTAGTCATAGCTCTCTTCTTCTTTATCCTTACAAGTTTATCCACATTTGTCCTCTAGTTGATATATGTAGATATAGGTAAATGT
Source organism: Solenodon paradoxus (assembly GCA_004363575.1). Classification (NCBI taxonomy): domain Eukaryota; kingdom Metazoa; phylum Chordata; class Mammalia; order Eulipotyphla; family Solenodontidae; genus Solenodon; species Solenodon paradoxus. Next base: position 194,676 of record RJWH01000910.1, read on the forward strand.
GTTATCCATCAAATCTATGGAAGCTGTATATGAGGGATGATCCTATTCAATCCTTGGAGCCAAGAGGTCAATTAAAATTCAGGTTTCTCTGGAATTCTTTCAGTGCTCACTAAAGGAATTCCTTTTTTTTTTTTTTTTTTTTTTTAATAAGATTTGAGTAAATTCAGGAGCTACATGAAATCTCCCAAGTTTGTAACCGAAAGACATCTTTGCTTTTGACAAATTCCTTTTCATGTTAGGAAAAGGACAGTTCCTTTTCATGCTAACTAAAGAGTGTCAGAAAAATATAAACATGTAGAAAGATATTTTGTAGATATTATCATGGGAGAGAAATTTTGTGAAATGTACATTGTGGTCCAAAGTACCTCTTCATGCAAATCTGAAGTCCACCTTAGCCAAAGTCCTATCAGGTGGACAGACAATAAGACATTAATAAAATTTCTAAGGCTCTGTGTGCTATATATGCATCTATAACTTTTCCATTAAACCAGAACTTCACAAATATTATTTTAAAAAAATGTTCTGGAGAGGATAATTTTTTTTTTTTGTATTGCTAACACATTGGTTGATAATGACAAATGAATGTGTTACTATTTGCTTGGATATTGCAACTTGGGGATAGGATTCTTGGAGATTTTATTTGTAAGGCTAAAATTAGCAGACAGATTTGAAATCAGGCCTACCCACTACCTGGCCTTCAAGTAAGATCTCAGAGAGACTATCCAAGTGTCGCTGGTCCACATGTTCTGAGATTGTATTTCAGGGGAAATACAAGAAATAGCAGAGTTCAGAGTGAAAATCAGACTATTAACCAAGTTATCCATTTCTGAGGAAGAAGACAAAGCACGGAATATCATGTTTGTTTGTTTTAGAATTAGAAAGCATGGCAATATCTTAAATAATTGTGTATTTTTTCCACAGAGTTTATAGTCTTCTGAAATTTCTCTAGAACACAGATTATTAGAACTCTGAGCTAGAGAGAAGACATCTCTCCATAAAATAGTCAGGAGTGTTAAAAGACAAGGTCTGAGTGTAGTGCAGAAAATTAGAAGTTGGCAAGAGATGCTAGTGTGAAGAGAGATGACAATGTAAGAAAAAACTGCTGTTAGTTACAGAGTAATGTCAAGTCAGTGATGTCATGCTGTAGTTTGTTTAGGAAAACAGGGAAAATATCACTAAATAACTTCATATATATATATATGTATATGTATAGCAACACCAGGATTTTCATTATATAGCAAGTTGAGTATATATCCAAAAGCAAATATTCCACTTGAATTCTTGTCATTGTTCCTTTCAAAATCTACATAAATATTTCCTTAAGATGTTAGTATGCTTCAGACAAGATGGCAGGAAATGGCAGAATAGGTCCGAAAACAGCAAATACCCACGCTTCAATGAAAATGGAAATAATAATATTATTGGAACACACCATTTAGTGAATTAAAAATTTGACAGACTCAAGAAGACTCTTGCAGTGAAAGTTTAGGCAGTTTAAATGATAGCATCCTCTTGGTCAAAGACCAAGATTCCATGTTTGTACTGAGTAACTGAAATTCAAAATGCCAAGTGTCAGAAGAGTTGTGCAAGGCAAGGTCTAAAATGACCAAGTCATGCAAAACTTAACTTGCTGACTTTTTAAGAAAAGGTATCACTAAACTCATGGAGTTTTATATAAGCAATATTATAATGACAAATTTCCTACAATGCTTGACTGCATTCAATGCAAACTTGAGCTGGCCACATTTTCAAAGTATATTTGTTAGTGACTCTCGCTGCATCCTGTTTATGCAACTAGAGCCCATGGGAGAATTACATACGATTTACAATGACAGTTATTTCACAGGTTTATTCTTAGGCTGCTAGAAGACTCATCAATAATTCAAAAACACAACACATTATGTATAATTGTTTCATTTCTCTCCCTCTGCGAAATGTCATTCGCATTTTTCACACCATTAAAAATCATCTACAGTTATATCACCATGGCACATGTAAGCCAGTAAATGTTCTTGTTGGAATTACAAAAGGAAGAAAGAGAAAAATCTTATAAGTTTACACTTTCATATTGCTGTGTAATGTCTACTTTTACTGAAAGGCAGAATGATCTTTAAATCTGAAACATAGTAAACAGTAGAGTGTTTTGATTTATGCTGTCTTAAAAAAGAACTGACAAATTTTATCGTGTGAAATTTAAAATATATGGAATTTAATATGTAAATTATAATATGACTTCATGTGGATCAACTGTTTATTAGCTGGGTCACCTTGGGAAAGCTGCTACATCTCTATCAGCTGCAGTTTCTCAGCATTAAGATGTTATAAATTAACAATCACACTGATTTTTCTCTGAGTTGCAATGAGGATAAAATGAGAAAATGTATAAGTGAATGAATGTACTTTACGAATCAGAAAAAGTAGGATATCCTCTATCATCATCCATTACAGGATAAAAACAGTAAAGAAAATGTTGTTTAAAAACAATGGATACTCATTTTTATGGAAGCATTGGCTGCTGTGCCCAGAGTTTCCAGTTTGTAATTCATCTTCAGTCTAATTTAGATGCCTTAATAAAAGTATAAAAAGGTACAGATGGCAACGTCATCTCCCAACCCCACCATAGTATACTGAGAGAATCCTTTCACACAAAATCAAGCTAAGGGGATTTCATCTTAACTACATAAAATCCAGTTGTAAACAGAAGTCTATCATTGAAGAAATCTGAGAATATTCCTTAGTTTCTTCATTCCTGAAAGAAATGTTTGCTTCTGGAGGAAGTCTGGTTTAGTCAATCAAGTCTAGTCAACATATTAAAGAGAAAAGTAATAAATATGCTGAACGATAGGAAAAAAATTCTTGTTGGTTTTCTGAAAAAGTTTTGGGCTGTCAGTGTTTTGTCAGGCTCTTTGTTTCTTTGGTGATGTCTTCTGACTCTTTAACAGGGACTGGCTATTAAATTCCATATTTTGTCAAAGTATGTGGGCAAAGGAATCAGCAAATGAGCTACACATGAGGGCAGGTCATTATTAACGGATCTTGAAAGTTGAGCAGTAATACTCACAATATGACTTGCCAAAATACTAGATAGTCTGAAACAAAATGAATAACATATAGTTAAAATCACTGGCTCTGAAATCAGATATGTTGAATTTAAATAAAGATTTTGACTCTTACAGCTCTGTGATCTTTAGCAAGCATTAATACCCTAATGCTTTGGTTCCTTATTGTTAAAATGGAGTTATAATAATAGCATCTCTCTCAAAGACTTGTGAGGGCTAAATAAAAGAATCCCAAGGTAAGCATTTAGAAAAGCTCGTGACAAGCAGAAAACATTCAGTGAGTGTTAAATAATAAATATAAAAATATGTAGACACAACCTTTATTTTTTCTCAAAATTCTTGATTAGGAATCTAAATTTCAGGTACAGAAAAATCAATTTGAAATCAGTCAAATTGTCAAAGTGCCAAATTGGACTAACTCAACTCTTTAATATTGTTTTTTTTTACTATATACACACACATACACACACTACTACATTAATATATGTATATGCAAATGTATATATGTATGTGCATATCTACACATATACATAAACAGATACATAGATACAAAAATTTATCTTACTGGCAGGAAGACTATAGCAATGCAGAAATTAGTAACGCAGGCCATAATAATGCATATATTTAATGAAGTCATTTTATTTTCTAATGTTTCTTTATATTTAAACAATTTTGATTTGTGTCTAGTAAAAATATTTTACATACGGTAAAATGGCAAAATAAAACGATTTAAGGTGAAATAGAGTCATATATGTAATGTACAACTTACAGGCAGGGTAAATCTTACTAGAACATATGTAAAAATGATTAATAGGTCAAGTGAAAGACACCATTTTTAAAATCTACTCACTGTTAAGTGGTCAGTAATGACAAATCCTCAGGAAAGACGGGATCTAAGCAATTCATTGGAAGAAGAAATGCATTCTCCAACTTAAATAATATATAAAAAACTGCCCCAGATATATTAGCCAATTTTTCCATTCTTGTAAGAGGTATAGAATTGCAATTGTTTTTTTTTGCTCCCAATGGTGATGTCAAATATAGTGTTGGATGCAATCTTGGATAAAGTTTTATTTAAAATCTTTCTGTGCTTAAAGTGTTTCATCTTTAAAGGATAAATCACAAAACACAATATCCTGTTAGTTAAATTCATTACCACAATGATTAAGCATTATCTGTTTTTTTTGCATTCATCCAGGATACATGCATTTCTCAGAGAGTAGAGGTTAGAAGTATTTATTGACATTTGGAAAATCCTTTGAGAGTTATGTTATCAAAATGTAAATTATATCCATATTATTAGTTCAGCCTTATTGAACTTGAATAAATTACAAACAAATTGATAGAGAAAATATATTATTAAAAATAAAAACTTAAAATCTGAAATTAAAACTGTTGGATACGTTGTAAATGCTGTTGTTTACTTTTCCTGAATTAGTGCTCCATTTGGAGGCCATTGGGGCAAAAAAGAAAAAGTCCCAATCTGGAAATATTCATGTGCTAATAACAGCCAGGTTTCTCTTTCACCATGAATTAGAGCACTATAAAAACTGTCTGAGATTTTAAATACAGCAAAAGCAAACCTGGATATTCTCTTTTCCCTAGAAAGATAAACCATTAAATAGTATTGAAATCATAATCACTGCTCTCAAATTGCTGAATTAGATAAGAGATTGAGATATAATTTTTTAAAAATAACTTTCCATATTCAGCTGCTGAATCAAGGCTGCTTCTGCTGTGTTCCTGCTAAGATAAATGGAAGTTTTAATCTCCATACTAGCTGCTTAAAACATCTTTGCACTTTTACACAACAGCCCATTTTTCATTGCCAGGAAGTTATGCAATTTGAACTATGGTGGTTTTTATTCACAGTAAATCAATATGTGTTGTAGGAGCAGGAAAGAAAGCCATGTCACTTGCTCTCATTGGACCTTTCCTTAGAGCAAGTCCCAGAAGACAGTACCAGGTTAGGTTGCTATAGCAACAGAGCTCTGATGCCTCTCTTGCTTGGTTTGTTACAGTGAGTTGATTTTTACCACACAGGTGTAACTCTGAAGCATTTTTATGGTAAAGAAAAATTACAGAGAATGAATAACAATGTGTTGACCTTGCCAATGATCTGAGGTGATTCAATTCAAAAGTAGTATAAGGAAAGGGACTCCATAACATTTGAAATCCTTTTGCTGCCTTCCAGTTAAATTATTCATGGTCTTAGGCTCCTTTAATAATCACATTTCTTAGAATGGGAAAAAAAACACCCTGAACCATTTAGCATATGAGTGAAACTGAACCACAAAGTGCTGCTATAAAAATGTCTTGAAATAACACTAATTCACCTCAAAATACCTACAATTAGAAGACTCAACAGGACTAGACTAGCAATAAAGAAGAATCATCTCCTGACTTTTATTAAAAAGATATCAGGACAGATAAAAACCTATCATATAATAGAGAGTTTTATACATCAGTTTGGTCTGTTAAACTAGATAGGCCATATAAAGCATTTTGAATGGTAACTGACAGGCTAAACATGATGATATTATCATTTTTATTACTACCAGAATACAGTATGGCATCATGAAAAAGATGCTACCCATGTGAACTAACCATGTGGACAAAATAATTGCATTGAATGGATTTGCCATAAAGATTTGCCATAACACATTCTTAGAGTGGAATGTGTTATGGCTTTGGGAGTCAGATTTTCAATTTTGTTTATCATGACACTAAGTGTAGTCCTTAACATTTTCTCCTGTAACACAAGGATCAAAACAATTTCCTAGCTCTGTGGTAGAGAGGATTCAGTGAAACAAGTTATACAAAGCACTTTGTAAACTGCCTGGGACAAATGACGCTTATTAAATATTAACTATCTTTCCTCTGAAAGTTTTCCAGAAATTTCCTTGAAAATCATTGCTTACAAATGGAATTTGTAGGTAAAAATCAATACTCAATCATTATTTCTTTGTAGTATTTTAAAATATATCAGTTTTAACTCTAGCAAGATACAGTAAACTTCCATTTCAATATAATTCTTTGCAAACACATCTTTTCAAAATGTTTCAGTTGATAATGTCTTTCCCAATATATGATTTCATGACCTACCATCTCAGAATGATACTCTGGAAAAAAATTAAAAGGTGGGAGGGTGACCCTTTCCATGATGACAATACATTTGGAAAATGCTACATACTGCATCTCACTCTAGGGGTTAATAGGTCACTTTAGTGGATTGAACTCTCCAAGAAATTCCAGATAATCACAGGTAAAGAAATCAGTACTACTTAGTGGTAAAGAGCGTTAGGCCTTTCAGACCTGCTTTGACCACTCATTAGCTCAGAACTCTGGGAGTTTCCTCAACCTCCATGTTTGTTTCCTCATCTGTAAAATAGGATGGCAACAGTATTGACCACACCAGGATGAAAAGTTAAATTCAGACATATAATTTGCTTAAATTCAATATTCAATAATAAGAATTAACTTTTTTTAGCATTATTATTATACTAACAAATAAAAATTAACTAAATAAGTCTATTTAACCACTTTACCATGCTAACTCATCTAGACAAATAATATCTTTGAACACCTTCTGGAACTATTCCTTGGAACACACTTAGAGCAACACTAAAGTATAATGTTGCTTTAGTGGTAAGATGTAATTGTGTCAAGTTGTAATTAAGTAAAAAAGCATTATCACATTTGTGCCCAAGCAAGTAGCACAAAAAGTCAGATACCTCACAATGTGACACCACTGGTTTGCCAGAAAATTCTGCTATTAGAACATTCGAGCAACTATATTAAACATAAAAACCTTACCCCGAGGATGTTCTACTCATTAGACCCATTTACATCTCCATCATACAACGGCACAGATCAGTTTAATTTATTAGTTTCTTTTCATGTCATTAAGAACTGAATCCAAAAGGAAGGGGCCATCAAAGGATTACAGCTCGAATGATTAATAGAGAAAAAAATCATTGTCTCACTGATGGGCTTGCAAAGACAATGAACATTATCCAAAAAATAGATGAATGTTTGCATGTTTCCTAGTGCTAATTCTGAACACTGGGAGTCAGTTTTAAAAACAGAGAGATAAACTAGTAAAGGAAGATAAAAGGTAAGAGACTCATTTTGGGAAAATATATCACCCGTTCACAACAAAATGCTAAGTCCTACCTGGTTTAAATAACATCATGACTCAAAAAAACCTTCTATTTTCCAGATCATGGGAACCTTAGTCAAATACTGGGAAAATGTGCAGTTGGCTAATTATTCCGACACCCTTTAAAAATTCTATTTGTTAATTCTCAAATTTGCAACTATAGCAAGTTTCTGATTCTTTTAAAGAGTTCATATTTGTTAATGCTGTCATCAGAAACAAGTGCGTAACAGAAAATGTCACTCAAATTCTGTGCCCTCAACAATTGCAAGTTATTTTCAAGTATTCCCATTACTTTGAATTCTTAATCATAATTTCAACATAGAGGTATTTTTAATACGTAAGTAAAATTTTAAAGTCTATTTTTTCCCCACTTAACAGTATATCTTCAGCATTTCCTCAATAGATTAATGGAAGTCTTCAAAATGATCGTTTTTAGTACCTGGTTGATCGTTTCTCCTTGGACAACAAATCTCTTCCTTCCTATGGTTCTTTTCTTTCAGATTAGTGATTTTAGTGGTTTTCAAGCCTCAGCTCCTATCTCAATCAGCTGGAGAGCTTAGTAAACCACAGTTTGGCTGGGACCCATTCTCGTAGCTTCTGATTGAGTAGTCTTAGCGTAAGGCTCAAAATGGACAGTTCTAAAATGGTATTGTTTATTTGTTTCATCTGGAGATCAATTTTTCAAATTATTTAGAAATTTTACATAGACTATTATCATTGTTGAGACAAATAGGCATCTTTATGGCATCTAAGACATTTCTGAAGCCCTTTCCTACAAATGTACACAGATTTATATATTGCCAATTGACATTTATATATCTGAAATCTAGGAAGATAAACCAACTGATTGAATGAGCAAAAGAACAAGGGGACATTCCTTCTTCTATTCTGCCCAAAATCATAACATCTGGTCTGAGATCCTTTTATTTACATTTCAAAGATACAAAGCATGACAAAATGGTAGTATTCAAATCTTTGTTCCAACGGAAATCAGTAAGGAGGTTTTATCATCATTGTTCAAATTCAAGTCACTAAAAAAAACAACTAAAATATTTGTATCTTAGAGGAGAATATATTTGATCTCTACTACAAAAATACAAATTAGCTGAATTTAGTTCCTTGTCCACAGGACAGCTCAAAACCATGTTGCTCATTGGAATACATAGGGCAAAAATCTAACTTTGAGAAGTTGTTGTTGATAAGCTAGAAACACAGAATTCCCTCTTTGACAGGGTTATTAGCACATTTACTTAAAAGTCACAGCGAAAAATCTCACAGGTTTTCCCATGTGCTAAAGGATTCTCTATATTTGAGTAGAGGTTAATCCTTAACCTGTAAATTAGAGAAATAAGAGTGTAGAGGCATCTACATAAGTACGTATTAATAGTCATGTATGCAAAGAATCTACTCATACGTTGGCTTATGAAACCTACCAATAAGATATATATTTCTTTGCTTAGCAAAGAAATCCTCCGCAGAAAATATCTTTGGGCTCTCTCTCCGTAATTACACATATTATTATATTTTTTATTCTTACTTGTTATGTCAGTATTTTAGTAAGTACATTATCCTTAAGTAATAACTAAGTCAACAGTTTTATATTAAATTGGATTTTGCATGGACAGGTCATATAAAGACACTGCAGCTCTCAAGATGGACAGAAAACTGGGAGATAACTGGTAAATACCCTGCATATTTCAGTCTATGCATATTTTATAAAATAAAATTAATAAATTCACTTATGTATCATGTAGTAAATATGATTATATTTGGTATCCTCAAAGGATAGGACAAATTAAAGCCATACAAGTGTAAGAAATAGAGCAGCGTAGACACAGAAGTGGTCATCTCCCTAATGTGTCTGAGAAGCTGACTGTGGGCCCTTATTTCTTAATCTTAGGTATTCAAAGAAATGTAAAGCTAAGACATTAACAAGCATATAGTCATTTGAATACTAATTCAATACTTCTGAGATTTCTGAGTTGTAATGGCCATCTCCTTACAATGAATTGGCATAAAATGACAGTTACATATATTTCGTGCCACAGATTAAAAAGCACTAGCCAAAGTACGAGCACACTGATGAGACATTTTAGTTCTTCCATTCAGTGTAGAAGAGGAAATAGGAAGAAAATGGGCAATGAAAGGCACATATGGCCTGCCTATGAAATGTTGACACCTAAAACTCAAAGGAATGGAAGTTAAAAAAAGCCTCTCGGGATAACCAGAAACAAGGAGAGGATCCTTTTTATAATCATTACTCCATCACAGGATAGTAATGGACCTATGGAAATCGAAACACAAGTATACATATATATATAAATATGTGTATATATATACACACCGATGTATATGTATATCATTCATATATATGATGGATAATTTCACTTTAGACAGTGTTAAAAACATTTCCTTTAAAAAATTAATTTAAAAAAAATGGGGCAATTCTAAAGCAAATCTACTGTAAAAGATACTAGAATGAATTATATATGGACAGTACAAAAATAAAAAGTGATGTCAAGTTTATTAAAATACTGTCCTGAAACACGTTTATCACAATAACATAAATTTATAGGCCAATCATGGAACCATATCACAATTAATTATTTTATTGTGGGCTTACCTGGAAAGCTAGACACGTAAGCATGAGCATGCGTAACGTATTCTACTACGTTAACTAATATTAAATTTAAAGTGCTATCACTAAGGGATTTGATGCATTTTTTTTCAATAAAGCAAATTTCAATTCCTCTACAAATAATACCTGGAAATATTTCACCAAAATGAAACCATTTATTGAAAAGAAAAATTAAACACCAAAAATACCAAATGCTAAATATTATATTCATGTATAGATATCAAACTATTGGACAATGGATTAAATATGGAAGACTAGATGTAGATAGACATATGTAATATACATTCTCGCCTAAAGATATTAGGTTCATTAGAGGATCAAATCTAATTTATTGATCATATATTTTATAAATACATATATTGTCAAGAGGAATAATTATTTAATGAATAAAACACTGTATTTTGATCCACCTCTAGAACCTTATGTACAACAAAGGCTGAATCTCATCTGAGAAAGATCAACCTAGTAAAATTTAAAGAAATCTGCGGAGATATTAAATTTTCTGTTAAGGAATTAAAGTGAAAGTAGTTGACGAAAATAATTATGCATGTTCTCTTTGCAATAAGGTAAAAGAAAACTATAAGCAATGATTGGGGCAATTGTCTATTCTAGTGAGGTAATTCTTCTGCATTTTTTCTAAAACCTACAATAATAAACTCTTATTATATCTCTTTTATTGCCATTCCAAAGAGGAATAGCACTATACCCCGGAAATTTAAAAAAATAAATAGTAACACTAATGTAAAATTAGGTGAAAATACAAAATGATTAACATTAATTTTTAAAGCTAGTTATTTTCCAACATTGCCTTAAAAAACATATTGTAAGGACTTAAACTTGTTAGACAAGTAAGTTTCATGTCGAATGTTGAAATTAAGAAAAGTTTATACTAGCAAAATGTATACTGATTTGAATATTAAGGATATTAATTGACTGTATTCCATGTATATATTCAAATCAAGATATTTTTAATTTATTTAAATGAGAAAAAACTATAGTTCCTTTGAATAAATCCCTGTTCTTTAGAAACTGACTAAAAATAAGATAGAAACACACTTATAATTAATTGCAGAATTTAAGGAATATATCAGTGCTATATATTTCATTTTCTTATTTTTGGAAAGAATTCTCGGCCTTAACAAAAATAAAAAATTTTGAGAGATCAAATTCTGTTGATTATTAACAAAACTACACAAGCAAAAAGCACTAAAATGTTACTTTGCTAAGACACTACTTAAGGTTCATTATATCTAGCTAAGGATTTTATTATTTATTATTTATTAGCACAATTGTAAAATGAGACCATCACATTTGTAAAAGTTGAAGATTATCAAATCATTAAATGAATTCACTTATTCTAACCCAGAAAACTTAAGAAATGATAGTCACCATTTAACCTGCTACTACTGTAAACTTCCATTCTTCTCACTCTGGTTCATAAAATCAACTTCTTGAAAAATCATGTTAAAAATCTGAAAGTTATCCAAAACAATAAGATGATTACTTCTGGAACTTGAAGCATGGAAGACCGGGATAGAATACTGTTTCCAATCCCACTGGTGGTGTGGTATAGGGACGAGACAAGGTGAGCTAATTTTCTGAAACTAAATGAATTTTAAAAGGTACTGCTTTCATTTCTTTATTCTATTTAATCTCTATAATCTGTTTGGTGTGTGTGTTTGTGTATATTTCAAAAGAAAAAAATAGTTCTATTTATTTAGCCCTCAGCAGTAATTAAATATGATACATTAGAAAATGCTCAAACCTCATGTCTTCAAATCCACTATATGGGAAATTCCTTCATCACCAGTCATATTTCTTCTGTAGCCCCCAACTCAAGTCCTGAAGTCTCATAAATGACAGCATATAAAATAAAAAGTGAAACTTTACCCTAATGAAGAGAATCTTTTCTCCCACTCGGTATCGTCCTTGAGAGAGTCTTTCCACACAGAATTTGTTTGGGCATTTGCAGGGAGGATCTTCAGAAATCCGTTTCACCTGAAAAAGAAGAGCAAGGTGAGGTCATTCTCCTTCATCAGGTCCCATTCAGAGAAATATGATGCACAGGTTCAAATTAATGATCATCTTGGATCATTAATGCTTTTGCATTTATTCTATTTCTGACTATGAACATAATGTGAAGACAGGAAACATTGCATTAAATCCTAACTGTGTAAGGTCAGGTGACCTGGAAGGTATTTTCTCAAGGTCAATAACTGCACTAAGGCATAAGCTAAATCACAGCAATGATTCTGATGCCAGAGGATGATGATGAACAAATCACTTGGCATTGTGGGAATGATTCTTATTTTTACAGGATTAAAAAACAGAAACAAAAACAAAAACAAGAAAAAATGTACATTGAGTTGTCAAGGCAAATACACTGAACACTAGAATAGAATGTATGTTAATACAGAGTATGGTTCCTCAACATTATCTTTAATCATTTGAAAAATAAATAATGAAACAATTACTTTTTTAAATTTAGACTACTGTATTTTAATTTGAAAACTAATATCTTCTCCAACTTGTCATCTTAAGTCACTCAGACTCATAGAGCAATTCACTCCATGCCAGTAAAACCACTCTGTGACTGTAATTCTTATTGTTAACATCCATTTTGTGGAATCCATGTTTGAATATCAGATTTATGTCTCTGCTTTATCTCTTCTCTGTGCTCTTCACATAATCCAATCAAAATGACATTTACAATGCTTATAAATAATTGTGAAAGAAGATAAAATATAGTCAATATTTATGTTTTTATTAATGGAAAATCTACCATATTCTGTGTTATAATTGTTCTTTCTTCAAATAACCCAGCAAACAACCTAAAACAATTTCCTGTGTTTTAAGGCAAACATTCAGTGGAAAAGACAGAAAGATCTAAATATTGTATAACTTACATTTGGGAAGCTGGACAGAACAAAATTAGACTAATGGAACTGGCTTGGGTTTTCTATACCAAAACTATTCCACAAAGATATAATGGTTCCTAGAGTTTCATGATCAAAGAAGTTCAACCATTCTTTCAACCAATTCAATGTCCCACTTCAGTCAGTCGTCTTAGTAAAAATTGTGGGAAGGGGAACATGTGAATTTACTTGCATATTGGTGTAAAGGACTTAAACAGCTAAGTTTCCCTAGAACAAGAAAACTTCCCAAAAGTATGGAAGCATAACATCTTAGAGTGAATGTTAGGAATCCTGAAACAAAACATCTTAAGAACTATACCACTGTGCCTCAATGAAAACATATAAAAAAGGAATCAATGCTATTGCTGGGGGAGAAAAATAAAAACAAAATGAGAACTGACGTCAGGATACACATTTTCATGAGTTCCTTTCATCAGTCCTGACCTGTGTCAACATGTAAACCCACAATTATTGGTAGTTATATCATAACAAATTGTATCCCAGTTACTGAGAGAGTTATTTGGTGATTAAGATAGTATTTCATGACAGTTTTAAATACTTGATCTAAAGCACAATGACCTATGTGTTCAGCAATGTGTTCAGTGCACAACCAAAACACAAATGAACAGATAAGAATACAGACTTGTACTGGCCATGGGGGAAATTAGCACAACTAAATAACACCAGAGTCCAAGAATTTTAGTGATAGCTTTCACTGAAAAATGAGGAAACTGCCTAACACCATTATATTAATGATTAGGACCATGCCTTTGAGTTCTTATCTTTTCCCTACCATATTATACTTCGTCTATGGATATACCTCCCCACTCCCCTAATATTAATAGAATTATGTTCCTAGGGTTTTGGTTGTTTTTGAAGGGTCATTCCTGAACAGGATGATAACAAGAAGTACAAAAGTTGAATAGATGGTAGTGTCATTCTCTTCCATAATGCAGAACCACATTGTGAGTCATATTGTGTATGAGTTTCAGCATTCTGCTGTGTTAATCTCTTTCTCTATGTACTTAAAAAATCATTAAAATGATATGTGTGTGTGTGTGTATGTGTGTGTGTGTGTAGTTTATTTCATTGCTAGAAGTGGTACAGTTTTCCTTATCACTGTAACAAGGATTTACAAAAAAAAACAAGTTAATAAAGGAAGGGAGGGAAAAGGCCTTTGGCCATCCAGAAGAAAATCAGACATCACAAAAGCACATGACCCAAATTTTAGGTGGGGTATGCTTGCCATGTAATAAATGAGCAAGCAGTAAGTTGATGTTTAAATTATCTTGTCATTAATCACAAGTATATATGAAAAGTATATATTTCATTTTAATGTGTTCTTAGAGAAATTCTTGGTATCAAATGAAATCACACACACACACACACACACACACACACACACACACACACACACACACTCATTTTTTCAGGTGGCCTGCCCTTCGCTAATGCTTTTCTAGCTTTGAGAATGGACTTGGTTTAAAAAAAAAAATCAAGGATTTTCTTGTAGTTGTGTGAGAGATGGAAGAGAAAAGGCCAGACTATGACTTGTAGAAATAGATTGTTAAGTAAACAGTGACTGATGACATCTGTGCTTCTTACATTACCCTGGGATAAGTCAGTCTGGCAGGTGTACTGTCTTTGGCTATGAATCCAGCCAGTTTTCTGCTGAAATGGGATTTCAAGAGGAGCCTGATTACTCAGAATTATACTATCTCTCATCCCCGGACTGAGGAAGTTGATGGAAAAGAGGAAGAAAGTAAGAATGGATTCTTAGAACTGCATTCAACTCATTGTGTGGGAACTAGTACAACTCCAGGGCATGCAAAAAGGAGAACTAAACCAGACCCCACTGCTTTATCACAGTTGAATCACTCTGTCAGAACATCTGGAGAATAAATTAATCTGAATGGACTCTATTGTGTTTATCTTATGATATCTTGATTAAAGAAAGTGGTTTGTATTATCCAAATAAAGGGCTACATTATTTTTTTATTTTCACTTTCCATGATTCCCCTAAGTATCAAACAGAAAATGTGAGGAAACATTGAAAGCTTCAAACTGGCCATTATTGTCGAAATGGTTCACTGGAATATGATATCAACACAGGTCTGCTTCTCTAGCTTCCTTTCTTTTCTTTTTTCTTTATGCTTTTCTCTTTTTTACCTCTTCTTTTTCTACATGTAGTCGCTTCTCTTTATCCTGATTGTATGTGTGTATGAGTCTGTGTGATCAGACTGTAACTTTGTCAGAGTAGAAATAGCCTATATCAACAACTGGACACAGGAACTTTACATATGATCTCTATTTGATGTCCCTATTTGAAACATATGTTGGGGTACATGAATTTCATCTTCCCAATGGCTATTTATACCTCACATGTGGTGAAGCAGCTGCTGTAGGAACTACTGGTTTTTTACGGTTTACATGAGAAACTGACTCAAACCTAATTAACAAAGTTCAAATTACTTTTCTCTCTGTTTCACTGTCCCTGAAATAAAATACTTCATTGAACTATTATTTGAAAAGAATGTAAATATTTCAATGCCTTTTCCCCAGCATAAAATGAAGGAGTCTAAGAGATTTCTGTTGTTAAATAACTTTGAAAAATTGCAGGTTAAATAAGATCTTACTATGTAATTCACTAGTGCCTTTGATATGTCAAACTCTAGGTAGGGATTATAGTAAGCTCTATTTCTCAGACTAACTAACCATGGCATTCTGTGCCCCCTGGTAATGTTAGTGTTTGATCAAATATTTTTATGGACTTTCACAACACAGTATCCTAGCTCGTAACAGTAGACAGAGACCCACTTTGCACATTTCCTGTTTTCAATGAAAACTTCTTCACTGAAGAGATGGTTATGTTCCCAAACTCTTATCTATTTTGATGGAAGTTTAAAGTTCTCCTGAAATTACCTCCTTTGTTTGCAGTTGAAAGACTAGATTTGGAGAGAGAAACTGTCTTGTCATTTAAAGGAAATGTCTATCTCATTCAACTTCTATGGTGGACTATGGATAAAACTTTTTCAAAATTCCTTTCATAGATGTTTCATCATGTTCTCCCTCCTGTCTTATTTTCCCCCATTCTCAAGGATGAGGGGTGGCCATGCATAAGGCAACTTGGGGAAGAAAGGGAAATGACACTAGTTATGTTTCTCTAAAAGGTTTTAAGTGAGAAAATCTATTCCCTTGACAAAGCTACAGTAGAGTTGAGAAGTATACATATATCCAGAGAACAATATAAAAAGGGAGATGCTTTTTTAAAATTTACCCATGTCGATAATTTGTTCAACAAGCATGGCACTAGAAGATAGAGATAAGAAAATATGGTCTTGTCATCGAGAACAAGAATGCACCTAGAGAAAAGTGGGCACTTATGTGCCCCAAAGTAAACATCTCATTAAATATATAAAAGTATTTTGGGGCACCAAGGACTAATTTATCAATTTTACCTGGGATGAGAGTGCCAAAAATAGCTTTATATTGGAGGCTACGTAGCCTGAATTTTATTCAATGAAAGATGTTTAAAAGTAGATTTATGAGTTGGCAGAAGAATGGTGAGAAAAGCAAGTAAGAAAAAACAAAACACAGGATTTAAAATGTCCTGGACAATTTGGGAGTAGTAGGCATTTACTATGGATACCTCAGAATGCAACGATGAATCTAGCAGGGATGAATCCAGAGGGCAAAAGTAGCATGGAAATATGCTGTAGGTCAGAAAACAGAGCGTTGATGTGACATAAATGAATGTGGAGTTTATCCTGAGTGCTATAGGGTCTCCTATATAATTTAAATCAAATTTCAATTGCATTTAGGTTGGTAATTCTAGTGACAGTAATGCTCAGGAGAAGAATTTAATGAACAGAGTGGTCAACACTGTCAAACACCAGAAATGACCTTGTAATTTGAGGACTAAAAGAATTTATTGATGCAATTTAATTAATTCATTAGGAGGTTAAGAATGACACAGGATAGAAATGTGACTATCATGCATTCAAGGAATGAATGAAGGTGACTGCTGAGAGGAAAAGGACTCAGGTCAAGGATAGCAGTCCCAGAGAAAAACATCAGTGAATAAAAATCTAAAAACCATATTATTCTACGATCTGATAAAAAAAAGAATAACTGAAAAGTTACTCTTATCAAAATATAAAAATGCACCATTATGCATTATTCATGCAATGTTATTCAATTTCCTTACAAAATAAAAATACTATGTATGACAAGCAAGGTATGTAACTAACCATTAAAAAAGCAATACTCTGATTTAAAAATCTTTTTAGATAGCAGTACATTAAAATTCCCTGCCTGTTCTTTAATTCCTGGGTAGACTGTATAATAGAAAACTAAATTAAACTTGCATTGACTAAGAGACCTTGACAAGCTCCTATTGCTTCTCTTAGAAGATATAAGATTCTCAAGACTTCAGACAAATAGTTTTATTTCTACTCATCTAAATCAGCAATATATGTTATATTTTCACATTGAGGAAAGTGCCTGATGGGGAAACTCTTGTTTTGCATTTTATAGAATCAATCAGTCATTTTCCCCAGCTTTTTTCAGCTCAGATCTTTGAGAAAATGCTCAGCTATGTACTAGGTGATTATTTCAGTCCTGTCTAGTCCCTTTAACTGGCATTCGCTCGGTGCTAGATTCTAGGGAATCTCCCCATACTTGCGAGGCATACTTCAGTCTAACATCCCACTTTCTATAAAACATGTAACATTTTTTCACTTGTGCTCTAAAAATATACGTGCTGGGAGGTGAATATACACATAATCAAACATGCTATTTGTAACCAAGAACTACTTAATAAACAAAGGAAGCAGGCCAAGAATTTTAATTCATCCTGCTTGCTGTCACACCCAGAATCTGTTTTCTGTAAGTATGAGAGTAAAATGCAAATGTTTCTAATTTGCCAAAAGCTGTGACTCAAGGACTCTGCTAAGTAGAGGGACTGGGCCCTCACGAGTTGTACAAAAGTTGAATGTATGCTCTTCTCTTCCCCTCAGCACATGATTCAACTTACAGGTTTCAGCTTCCTCAGTATGACATACCCTTTATAGATAAAGTAGCCCTTGAAAAACAGTACTAGACCCTGGTCCATAGCAGGCAGTCAGCAAAGACAGTTATCTCTCTGTGATGAGTTTGCTTTCTCTGCTTTAACAATCCTCAAGATCTCAAGCCTCAGGCTTTTCATCTTTGAAATGAGGACCCACGAACCAGTAACAAGGTTTAAGTGTTTCACAAGACAATTTTCAGGAAACAGACTTAGTCTCCTAAAACTTTAGATACTACTCAGAATTAATGACCCTTTATTTTAAATAACAGGCTCAGTTTGAATCACAAAATGAAGTGTAGGGCAGACAAAAATGCATTCAGTATTTTAAAATGAATTTCAGTGAAAATGAAATCGCTAAAGATTAGACGGATAAAGAGATTGCACAGAATGAGTTTTGAAGTTCTGAAAAGACTAAGTGTTGGTAAAATTTCTGTTCAATTTTACTTACTGCATCATCCAGTAAGTTTCCTGTGCTCTTTTTTCCAGAAGACTTTGATGAAGGAGAAGGTGAGGGAGAAGGAGCAGAGAGTGTTTCTTCTTGTTCAATCTCTTTTTCCAATTTTATCAAACCAGGAGGCTCCACACCATACCTTTTAAAAAACACCAGACCGATACATACTTATTACTTATAAAAATACACTTACTATATGTTATATTCTATTACAGTGTAGGAGCAAATTACTGGCTTTTAAAAATAACATTAACTTTTCTGGCATAGCGATGGTAAGTTTTTACATTAGTATTCATTTCAACAGGGAAACATGCATGTATCTTCTAGAGAGGTGCACATATATGAACAGATATATAATGCATACTAAGCATACATTAAACATTCCATGTAATATATATTGAGTCAGTAATAAGAAAAAACATGTAAAATTTAATCTTCAGCTTTCAGATTTACTCGTCTGAATATTAGTCCTGTAAATTACAACATATTTTTCTTGTTAAAGAAGAGAATAAAACTGGAGTTAAGAGTCCAATCTGAAAATAGCATTCCCCCCAAAATAAACATCCTTCAATGATTTGACAGAGAAGAAATCCACTTTTAAATGCATACCTCCTGTGGGCCCAGAACAATACAGTACAAGTTGTATAGTTTCATAGGTTATGCTTTTAAAAACAACATAATGAAAGCAGGATAATGTTACTGGGAAAGTAAAAGAACAGAGAAGAATAACAGAGAGGAATTTAGCATAGCAGTATATCAAAATTGTTCATTATAAGTTAGAAATGCCAAAGAAGTTCCAAAAGAGAGAGATGTAGGTATCAGCATACTTCTCTCCTAGAATCATAGTTTTCTTACACTAAGATTAAAATTGGCTTGAATATCTAGATACACATTGATTATACCTAGGTGAAGGAGGCCAAAGATAATTCCAATTTCAGAGCTGTGGAGGACCTTTGGAATCATCTAGCTAGCACTCTTACAGACAGGACAAAGATCCAGAGAAGGTATAGAACTAGCTAGGAGCGGGTTTTCTGATGTTACAGTCAACACCATTTTCTCTGAAATTTTAACCAAATAGTGACATATCAGAAAGGAGAGAAAAAAGTTACTTGAAGATTAAAAAATAGATTATGATCATCTACATTGTAAAAAGTATATATAGATAAAAAATACACATGTTGACAATATATCTAGCATCATATAATAGTATCTTAAAATATCATTAAATGTAAAAACCAAGATTACTGTCCTGTTCCAATAATTTACCCCTTTAACTGACATCATCACACATGGGTTCAGTACACATTTCTAGAAAAATCGATCTCCCCAATCTTTTTTTTAAGAAATACTTATTTTATTTTGTTATTCATTCTGACTGTTCCCCTGGCCCCTGAATACGAATCCAGGACATTGGGATTTATGTGGATGGCACCTAACCTCTACTCAGTGTCCCCATTCCTGATGTTTTATTCTTATAGTGGGTATCTAATAAATTTAATTTCTGGCCTCTCTCTTTCACGACTCACTCCTTCCAACAGGATGAAGGAGTTTATCGGACTGCTAAATCTAAGCATCAGCTGAGCATGTTTAACTTAATCCACCTTCTGGAGAAGAGCTGCTCACAGGAAGGTCCACCCTGATTCATCTTGGCCTATGATCATGTAGCTCATTGGTCTAATTTTGGAGTTCTGTTTAGTCTTAACCAAATCGGTTAATATAGATTTTATTGGTTATAAAGGTGATATCTGATGCTCCATCTGCTACTCTTGCACCTTATTTTTTGTATTTTCAAAATTCAGAAGTTAAGAGTGGGTGTTATAGGTCAGGTCCTGTTTGAGAGTTGGAAAAGGATTAGAAATCAGAGCAAAACATTTTAAGCTGGCACAACTCAACTGAACGAATCTATGTGGGGAACTGCCTTTAGCAAATGGAGTGATTTATAGTTACATAAATCATTAGCTAAAAGGCCTAGACACTATTTATGATGCTTATAACATTTTATACCTATTAATGGCAAATTAGTAGAAACATGCATGAGACCGCAAATTTCACCACTGTAGACACCACCGGTGAGTCACAGCATTCCCCCAAACTGGCATAGATCCTGGCACACAAGTAGGTACTTATTAGCTATGGTTTGAAAATAAATATTTGCTGTTTTCTCATATAACAAGATTCCATGCTCCACATAGGAACTTTGTTTCATTGCCTTGACTCTCTAAAAGCTTATCATTTTAGTTAAACATGCTAACATTAAATATACATTGATATTTACCCAAAAAATATGTTCTCCTAGAGGATTTTCTACTGTGTCACAATCTGAAATTTCTGTTTGTTTTACTTTCTACTACTCATAGACTACACAAAACTCTACCCAGCATCTCATTAATATTGATAAAAATAAACAATACCAAGATGGAGATTTCTTTATCATACTTCTCTGAGGTAGAATTGAACTAACTGTGCCATTAAACAACTCCTTCAATTTAGCAAAAGAACGTACTATAGGCTTTCTTCAAATTCAATTTCCTACAATTGGGGAATATCAGTAATAACTCACAACTGGTGTATAGCTGAACAAATTATAAATTCAGTTTTGCAATTGCCTTACCAGATGACTTTCAGGAGACACTCCTTCCCCACCACTCTAGACTTCTTTGCATTATTCGTTCCATCAAATTATATCATTATATTATGTTTAATGTTCTTAAAAGAAAAACATAAACTAGGCAGTGAGGCTAGAGAAATTTAACATGTGAGAAGTCACAGCCAATTAAAAGTCAATCATAAGTGAAAATATGTTTTGAAAATTAAATCGGGTCAACTGGAAAACATGATTTCATCTGTGATTATAGGTGAATTCATGCCATCTGTGAAGAACAGGTTGCATTATTTTGGAGTTTTGTTGGTGTTTTATAAAGTGAATTAATAAGGACTATGTTTTTAGAGTCACAATAGGCTCCACTCCACTTCTGCTACAAAGCAAACAAAGTTTTTGAATGAAATTGGTAACGAAGTCACATATGGCAATCCTGGCCCTGGAGATTTTCTTTATCTGGGAATGCTGAAAATTAGTAGTGCCACTGAACATAGAAAATCAACACTAAGCTCCAAATTTCTGCTTATATTGGCTTTTGAATACTTCAAGCTGCCTCAAGTATGGCCAGCCGGTCCTGAAATGCACACTTAAATACGATTCATGGGCTTCCGGTCTGTCTGGAAATGTCAACAGGCTGTAAATCATGACTTTCTCTTTGGAGTAGGGGCCCACACCTGCAAGTCAATTTAGCCACCAAATGGGTCATTCTTTTCTCTTCTCCAAGGGCTGCTTCATTCTGGTTTCCAGGATTTTCACTCTATGCCGTTTCACATTTCTATTTTGTTTATGAAATTTTCAAAAATCTATACTGTTCTCTACCCCTTTGTAATGACAAGGTAACTGTTTTTCTCTAGCTGAATAAGTCAGACTAAAGACAGTCAAAAGACTGAATTGCCTAAACCAAATCCTCCCATCTGTGTACCCCAGAGATATAGAAATAGGGTGAACACTGAAACGACCACATCTATCTTTTTGTCTCATTGAAAAAAAAAAAAAAAACAACAAACAAAAGTATGAGGGAAGGGATCTTATGATTAAAGACTTTATGATAAGTTTCTAAGGATGAACTTCTCCTTTCTCTGGTATAACTCTGGAGATTAATTTAGATGGAATAATTGAGCCCCCCAACTGAACCCTAACCTAGAAACTTTTACTCAAACTGTTCAATAGATTATAGTTTCAAACAAAGACATCCAGGGCCTATTTTATAGGACATAAGAAATAGATTCTAGAAATTTCCCTGTTTCATGAAGATTTAGAAAGTCGTATACAGTTGTGTTTGCTCCATTTTTATTGCTTTAAAACCATCTAAACAAAGAGATTTGGAAACAAACTTCATCCACATGAAAATGTGATATCCTTGACTATGAGAGCCAAGTGAATTAAAAAGGATGAAGTAATTAATAATTCTCCAATAAAACTATTATTCTTTTAAAATAATATTTCATTAGACCATAGGCTAAGATAGGAGACTAGTGAAAATATTCACAAAGTAGTTATTTGAGGATGAATGGTCATGCATTTTGCTCAAAATCAAAAAAGTACTCTAAAACAAAAAATATAAAAATCTCCACTGTGATTTTTGTTATTATGTCTCCAGATAAAAATATAAAAGTTATTTTTATCATAAAGGTAATCTTAATTTTCCAGTCTGTAAATCGGTTGAAGTCACCATAAAAACTTACCAGCAATCACTAGCTAAGCATTTGCATTAAAAAAGGTCTTTGTAGTGTTATTGACTGAACTTTGGTGGCATTTTTTTCCTTTTCAGAAGATAAATATGCCTATTTTACATTTAGAAAATACCATTTCTGAATATTAGCAGAGGGATTTCACTCTTCAGCTTTCTTTATTGAAAATTAAAGGAAGCTTTACCCATGAGAAAAAAACAAGGAGCCTCATTCTCCATCTCAGCAGTTACAGAAGTCTCAGCTCTCAAAGGAGCTTCAAGGAGCACTCTCAGGCAGGCAGACGTGCAAGAGAATCAGAAACATTTTGTGGATCTTTCGCAAAAAGATGGTGAGAGGACATTTATGAGATTTTGAGAAATAAATGTTTAGACTTAAATATTAAAAAAAAACATTACCTATCAGTGATTAAAAAAAAAAAAAAAAACAAACAAAAAAAAACACACACCTTAAAAGATTCTATTGGGGACTTTGCTATAGTCAAAATGCATATGTTGTGTGTGTGAATTCATGTGATTCTTAAGCACTTCCCCTAAATAAAGCATTTCGAGTTTTGGCTAAAACTGCTTTAATTCAATCATGTATGTAGTCTTTTGTGAAGAGTGGAGGGAGGAGGAAGCACAAATATACAGATCTAAGTAAAGTTATAATATAGTTAAAGACAAATTTAGGAGCAAAATTAGATTTGGGGGTGGAATAATTTTCCTTTTCTCCTTTAACATTCTTTGACATGGGGCTAAGGTGATGAGATTTGGATTTACTGATCTGTGTTTAATAAGTACAAGTGCACTTCCAGTAAAATAAGAAAATCTTCAAATACATATAGAGCAATAAAAATGGATATTTAAATGTTCCCTGTATTCAACTGGTATTCCATTGTTTAACTTTGTGCAACATACAACATAAGTAGCCTCCTGAATAAACTCTTAGCATATTTTCTTTTCCAGTGTGAATATGCAGTAATTCACACCACTTGAGTAGATCAAGAAGGTAAAATAGAAAATTTTCAACTTCAATATTGTCAGGGAAGTAAGTTATCTTAGTATTTAGATAAATACACTGATGAATTAATAAGTTTTTGGTGATATTAATGATCATTGTTCTCTTTAGCTCACATGATCATAGATATAGTTGAAAATGGAACAATACATTCTTATCAATAATAAGAAATGGAGGTCAAGAAAAGGGGGTTCCTAAAGGGATTCTGTCACTGAGAAGCATGTCTTCTCCTTTGATGACTAGGTCATAATTAATATGGCTAATTCAACAAGATTCCTAACAAGACTATTCAGGTAATGGAAAGTATAAATACAAAAAATAAAATACATCCAGGAAAGGGCAAAATATATAAATTAAACAAGAGGAAAATGTCCACTCCAGGCTCTTTCTGGAGAGAGGGCAATTCCTTCTCTTTATTTCGATAGCACAGTTCTTAGGATCATCTTGCTTATTTCATTTGTAAACTTAGATTACTAAAGCAAGAAAATATTAGAATATTCTATTAGTATAATTAAAACAAACAACTAAAAAGAAAACTTTCTGCTTAATCTTCAGTACTTCGGAATTTTAGATCATCTGCATCTTTTACCCTTGCATTTCAGTGGCAGCAGCTCATTGATTGAAATTTGACTTTCTGTGCTTTCTAGCCCCCTGTATTTTTAATCTCCCTTTTCACAGAGGATGTCTGCTGATCCCTTGTTATTCCTTTGACTTCAGGCTATTTGCTCTGCATGAAGAAACCCCAGGATGGGGGGAGGAATGACTGGGCAGAGTCCTAGAAGCAAAAACTACCTTTGTCTTGCTCCTCAAGAAACTCAAGAAAGTGGCAGCACTAGAGGGGAATGCAAGTTTGCACCATGAATGAGTGCAGAGACTTAAGTGAGTGTGCCCTGGTGAGCCGGTTAGGTCAGTCACCGCCAAAGGAGCACAAGCCTCATACCCAGTTCTAGTCCTGGGTCTGGAGGGTAAGCAACCAGCGTGAACAACTAAACAAAAAATAACTATACTTCTTCCTCCTCTCTCTTCCTACCTGCCTGCCTACTTGCCTTCATTCCTGCCTGCACCTCTCCTTAAAAAAAAAAAAAAAAAAAAAAAAAAAGACTTAGGTGGACAGAATAGACAGAAGACAGAGGACCCTCTTCTGAGGCCTTCACCCAATATCTGGGAATGATATGGGAAAGAGAAGAGACATCTCTAAATTGATCTTTTCAGTCTTTGTTGTGAGTCATATTTCATTTGAATTTTCACAAGAATTACAGTAGTCTCACATCCGATCATTACTGGTAAAGTAAAATTCATACCCATCGAGTTTGTCAAAATAATATTGGCTATAATGTTTTAAAGAACTTGAATTACTTTATAGTTAAGCCTTTATTAGGTAAGAAAATGGTCAGGCCTATTAATTGGCATCAAGTTTCCCACCCACTGATGTAATCTGATGAGCCCAACTCGCATTTACTTTTCTTTGATTCCTGAAATACATTTCTCTTGGAGAATTTATACCCAGAGCTGGTTCTCACTTCAGTCTTACTGTTTGATCTTATCTCATTTGATACTTAGAAGTATACCCAGATCTGCATGAGACAACATCTTCCAATTAATTCTGAATTTCAATTTTACATCAAGATTTATTTATATTTTCATATGCAATTCCTTGGGCTTCACAGAGCTGTCAGAAGCCCAGACTGATGGTCTGTAAGATAATGAAGGAGAAGACATGAAATCAAAGTGAGTCAATTTAGCCAATAAGTCTCTTCAGCTACTCATTTAGCTATTATAATTTTTTACAATAACTTCTTGTTTTCTTTTCCAGAAGATTCTAAAGATATCTCTCTATATAAAGTATAATAATATGCTATTGTTTTTCTAATCAAAATATAGAGAAAAATATAAAAACTATGCCACCAGTCAGAAGTAAAAAATAAAATGAAAAGAATTTCAATATTGAATGAAGGCATATAAACAAAAAGAAAAACAAAAGTTGAAATTATTAAAGAGTTAACAGAGAAAGAAAGGTTGAAGGAGTAGGGAAAGAGAAAGAGTAATGGGAATAGACTTTCCAATCAGGAAAATGTAATTGTCATATAAAACTTCATGTATCAGAGCATTCCCTTCACCTCAAGAAGAAAGGGTAGAAAGGAAAATGCATTTGATTAAAAGAAATTTAGCAAAGGCTTAGACATAGTGCTTTGCTAAAAAGATTATAATGTTAAAAATATGAATGGCATGCTTTTAGTTTATATTAATGTTTATATTAATTATGTATGAAGGAGTAACTTCTAGACACTCAGTTTAAACATCAGCAATGGTTAAGCCAGCAAGCTTTTCAGTTGCATGGATGCTGAGATCTTTTGTGTCTTGACATCATGATAGTAGTTTGACCTACCTGGCTGCAATCCGGCCAAGCTCCAGCAAACAGAGACACACTTCTCTGGGTTGCTTGTGGAGGACTGAAAGAGAAGACAGAGGTGGACACCTTTACAACAGAAAGAATTACAAGGCAGTTCAAGAGTGAACAGACTTGTCAATCCCTCATACTCCCAGTAATTGAGCTAGTTTCCATTCTGACAGTCACAGAAGCGATTCTCTCCCTCAGTACACTTAATTCTACCACACCATTAAAGTAGTTTTCAAAATTCTTTGCCCAACTTTCTTCCCCAAACCCACAAGTTTCAGGAAATTTCAACCTGAGACAATCTCATCCTGAAATTATTTTCTTCAGTAGTTTAATATTAGTAACTCAGTATTGGAAACAGGCAGCTATATGCATGAATATATGCATTTAATATGAATAGTTGATGGATATTTTTAAACACACAACCCACAGAAAACCATGGGGAAGAAATGGTCTTTTTAAAAATCCTAGGTCTACCATATTAGTGATTTTAGCAGAAAAAAAACTGCAATGAATAAGAGTAAAAATGATATCTGCAATCCTTTGTTATCCTCCAAACAATGAGGTCAAGTGAAACTGTGAAACTGAATATGCTCTTTTAATTAAATATGATTAAATGGTAATTTAGAAAGAAATACTGTCAACTGACTAGATTTTGTAAATATGTATGCTACTATATACCATCAGGCAGTTTTGCCCATAAAATGAGAAAATTAGAAGACTGTTATTTACACTGATATATTTATTCTGGTATAATCTGATTAAAGTTGACAAAATATATTTGCATTTGTTGAGCCTACTAGAGGAGTATGTACTTTTTATTTTACTCACTTTTAAACCATGATTACAGAATTTTTTAAATGCTATTATATACAGTATATAATATGACAAAAGATAATGGAAAATGATGATAAACATTTTTAAAAATATATAATGAATGGTCTTTACCTAGATACAAGTAATATCCTGCTATAATAAATAAATATATTTATAGTTTATTGATAAACTTTAAGAAAAGGTGAAAAAATATAAAAATATTTAAAAAAATTACTTCAATTCTTAAATACAGAATTTTATAATTTCAATTCCTCAGCATTATTCTATTCCCCTACTTAAGAACTGATTTCTTCTCTCCACAGATTATGGCAGAGGTAATATTTGACCCACCAACACCAGAATATAATTTTTTGGGAGTGTGTGGTAAACAAAAGATATATTTACTTGGATTATAAAAGCACATAATTTTTTAGCTTTATACAAACACATCTTTGCTATCTTCTTATAGAATCTCCCTTAATGCATTTAAAAGAACTTCTAATCCCATCAATAATATTTATTAAAATAGAATTGACTATGAGAAATCTCACTTGTAGATTATTTCCATTCTTGGGAATATAGATTTTAGTTTCAGCTGATCTCCTGTATGAAACAAAACCTTAACTGGGGAAAGCTCAAAATTACTTTTAAGTAAAGGGCATAAAAAAAAACCATCCCAAAACATTTACTAACAGTAGTGACTGATGGAATGATACAAACATCATAACTTTTACTCTATTAAATCAGCCTTAGTGAAATATAAAGTATGGACTGTAATATCACAGACATCAACTTAAAACAGAGAATGATAACAAACATCACAAAACAGAAGCAGCCAAAAGAAAATCAATCTTCCTGTCCAGATAATCAATTTCTTTTTATTAAGCCATATTTTAAAATCTTGCCTGTTGTACAAAATAACAAACAGGAGTTTTGAGCAGGAAAAAGAACTACATAAAATCTGAGGTGAGAAAGATTTTTAGGTCCTGGTAAAATCCTATTCTCAGTGAAAGCAAGGGGATGTATAGAACAAATGACTAAAGATCCAGATGCATTGGCTACAATTTCCTGTACTTCTTGATGGACATTTTATCAAAAAATGAAAATTCTTAGTGAATTGAGTGAATTGTGGCAATACTTCATCAATAACCAACTATGAAGAGTCATACCTGACCCAACTAGAATGATTCCTTCACCAACATATTGTGCATATTTTGAGGACCACAACATTTTAGGGAAACCAAAATTCATTCTAAGGAAAAAATAAAATGTGAGTAACAAGATAAGGTGATATGCAGGCTACATCACTGTCGTGTGTTTCTTTGCTTCCTCAGTTAAGCTATCAATTTAAAATAGCTTTTCAGGTCAAAACGCAAATGTTGACTCTACCATAGACTCATTAGAAAATCATTCTGACAAAATACAAAGTAATTTCCTGATTCTCCATTTCATATCCTTCACAGAACCAGTCAGTAATATTTAAAAATAAACCTCTTCCTTGGCATCATTTCTTAGAAAAATGCTAATAGAAAGGTAATGCTTTGGTGCACTTGGGTGGTCTAACAGTTCAGTCCACCAGGTGCAATCTACATACCTCTGAAGGTCCCTGGTTAAGACACCAGGCTGGTCAGGGGAACAACCAAGACGAACAACTAAATAAAACAAAATGATATAAGTGCATTTTTCTCTCTCTTCCTTTTTTTGGTGTCAGCCACTATCATAAGTAGTGAAAGAAACTTGGGATTAAAAAAAGACCTTTATTATTGGTACATATGTATAATTTAGAGTGATCCTATTATAATGAGTGCATTATGTATATTATGTCAAAAATAGTGACTTCTAAGTTTAATTATATTTCAGGCTAATTAAGTAATTTGGTCAGCATTAATAGGCAGATATACAGCAGATATCCTATAGCTAATGAGTTTATGTTAAATATAAAGCTTAAGTGACAATTTTATTAGGATGGTACTGTTTTGTGATGTACTCAACTTCTTTTAGTTTTCCTTTGTCTCTGAGAATAAAATAATTTAAGTGGGTCCATTTTCAATAAATTTATCTAAGTTGACTACATATACATGTTAAGTGATCAAATAGCTAAATGCATGTCCTTCTCAGAATGATCGGAAAAACAACTTTTATTTCATTTGAACTAAAACCTCTGTGTTGAGTGAGAGGCACTAATCATTTTAAACACATTTGCTTATTCAATATTTCAAAAGTAAAATGAAACTTCAACTTATATTGACGTTTACAGTAAAAAACTTTTTTCCCCACTCAATTATTATAACAAAAATGAATTAGGGGTAAAAATGTTTTCTTTCCTCTCAACAAATTTTCTTACAACAAATTAAAATGTTCTCTAGTCAACAGTGATTATTATGCAAAAAACTTTTTTTGTTTATCATTGGAGGCTTCTTTTTAAATCATCAAAACAATCTCAAAGAAAAGTATAATGCAGAACACCTCTGGGAAAGGTAACATGAATCTCTATTCAAAAATATGTGGCAAGAGACTCAATCTTATAACCTAGATTCTATAAAAATCTCCTGGGCATCAAATGTCAAATGGAATTCTGCTAGTTCCAGGAATAGCAAATGAGGTCTTCCACTAAAAAAAGCCAGGGGTAGAGTTACAATGTCACAGACTCTGCAAGGATAAAATGCTGAGACCATGAATGTATATACTTTAGCTAAAAATATTAAGCTTCAACCGATGGGCAAAGAAATTAAATTTTGAAAAATTGTGTTGTCCATTTGGTTTCACTAGATTAGAGAATGCAATTTTCTTGCTGATTTTGAAAGAAAATGGTTTTTAGATTTATAGTTAGAGAGAAAAAGTGAAAATGGTTTTTGCTGAATATTGTTTAAATATGGAAATATCATTAATAGTCACTCACCTTCTCGAAGTGTTCTAGGTTTGAATATTCAGCAATATTGTATAGAAGAAGGTACAAGAAACTAGAAGTCAGAATTAGATTGCATCCCTTTCTCATTTCTTAAAAAGGTATCTTGCCTTCACCTTGCTCTTCCTTATGGGGTAGCTTTACTATTAAAAGCACATTGTATTTGGTGAACATTCAATAAATGTTACTCTCTTGCGTGATAAGTCTGGTCCACAGAGCTTGATAGACAGAGGTTATTGAACCTCATCCCAGATTTACTTAACAGAATCTACATTTATACAAGTTCTCCAAGGGATAAGAAGTCTAAGAAGTGTTATAATAATTAGTGTTTTGATCATTACAATAAACACCAATTGTAATTTCTATTTCTTTGTTTTGTGTAAAAGTATTCAATGTGCTTTGATATATCAAAGATGCTCTTCATGTTTAGGATAACAGTAGTGGTGAAGAAGAAGAGAGAAGAAGAAAGGAGGAGGAGGAGGAGGAAGAGGAGGAAGAGGAAGAAGAAAGGAAAAATAATTTGTACCTTAAATTAGACCCCGTGTATATTTGTGGCCTTTCTCTCCTGCCAGGATCTATAAGGTAGGAAAGGGCCTCCCATGAAACTAGAGAAAGAGTCACAAACTATTATGAATGTCATGTCACTCTCTGTAAGACTCGTGTGGAAATCTTTGAGACTAAAGGTGGGAGGAAATTAGGCAGAGCACAGCAACTCAGATGCTTAATGTTCATCTGAGGGAGGCTAAAGAGGGAGCAAAGGAAACAAGAATCTCCAAGCTCGCTAATACTAAGTGTGTATAACCAACTTCTCAGAATCACCACTCACATTGAAAACAGAAGATGCCATCCATATAAATCACATAAACAAGGGAATTCATGCATAATCTCATCAATAATGGAAGATGTATGGAACAGAATATAAGTAATCACCTTTGCCACGAACAGGGAAAATGGCCTGAAGCAAGGAGTGACCTTTCTTTCTCAGCACCCAGACCTTATGTCAAATTAATGGATTAAGTAAGGGTCATTTCAACTCTTTATATTTTCTTTATTGGGAATAACCCCAAATTTCTAAAATGAATTTAAACAAAGTATATCTTTCTGTAACACAGAAACATATCTTGGGAGGTAAATGGCACTGAATTCAAATTCTAGCTGGGCCGTCGAAGCTGTATAACATCGAGCAAGTTAATCAATTCCGTAGGGCGCACCATTTTCATTTACAAAATGATGGTTGTTGTCAGAGTATCGCTGGTGGCGTGTGTGCCCTGCTTGGCTACCATTATTGAATACCCAGCGATCATTATTGAATATCATACAGGTGAAAATGTGATCCCAGAAAAACTGGAATACTCTTCACTTTTCTAGCTCAGCCCTGACTTCAAGCCCTTGCTATCGCCATCATTCAAGGATACTTAGTTCTCAGAGATTCCATGCCGTTCACCTGTACATTTTCTCTGACATACGATAAGTGGCTAAATTTGGAGTTTTTCTTACTAAAAATGAAAAAGAATTGAGATTCCAGCAAAGTGTGTACTTTATCAGAACAGGCGTTTTAAAAATTCCTCGAAGTCAAAAATAAACTATTCCCAGGAAATAAACAAAGAGCATACACAAATAACCCAGAGTTGAAAGCGTATCCTGAAATCATTCTCCTTCATTCATACTAATAAAATAATATACCTTTGTTTTTTTCCAGATAGACTATTTACAGTTCTCAATATAGATAATGACAAGAATGATTTAGGCAAATACTAAAAGGCATGTTCTTTTTCTGATGCAATCGGTGACTTTAAAGTGTAAAATGAAAATCAAAGCTAAAAATTCCACAACAGTTCTTTTGTGCAGGAACTTCACAACAGGTAGATTAGAACTTGACCAATGCTCAACAGAACAAAGGATTTTGCAAAACACCAGAGTCATGCATCAAAAGAAGAGAGTGCCACACAGCAAACACAGACACAGAAAATAAAAACAAATCACACACAATTGCATGCTAGCACAGCAGATATAGCAAACCCTTTTCTTGCTGAGTAGATTCTGTCTCAGAGAAATACATGGAGAATAGTCACTGGCTTCCAATCCTATAATCATCCAATAACATAATGATATTGACACAATTATAGCAGATAAAACAAGTACATTTTTAAATTATTCCCCCATCTTTCATTTACCCATCGCTCCGCTCATCACACTGTGTACAAATAAAGCAAAATAAACAAGGCTCAGAGAAAAAAATTAATCTAATTTGACAATTTCTAAACCAGTGTGTCAAAATAATTTATGAATCCCTCAAACAAGAATATTCCTAAGAAATAGTTTCTTACTAAAAAAATCTTAGAAAAACTTCATATAAAAACATCAGTTCTAGAACTCACAAGTCAAAACATTTTAAGATTGAGAATAAATCATAGATTTCAGGTGTTAAATAACAAAAATGAACTATCTCAAAATATTCAGCATTACTCCAGAAAAGGTGGTTAAATTAAAGTATTTAACTTTTGACAATGATTACATTTTATTGTTAAGAAGGTTGATTGAGTCTAATAACTTTACATCTCTGTCAAATTGAAAACAGAAATGCCTTCATACCTAGTGCATTCTAAGCATGATTTCTCATCACTTTATCACTAAAAAATTTCATTTCTTTTAAAGTCATTATCAAGAAATAATTTATTTTTAGACTAATAAACAACATACTTGCAAATTCAAGAAAGCATTCATGTTCATCTTTCTAACCTAAAGCTCAAGTCTAGATATTTTTAAGAATTCAATCAAACCAATCCGATAAAACCATATATTAATAAATCAGTGACATACACAAAAACTTTTCCCCGGTCACAATGGGGTTTATAAGCTCTAAGATAAAGTACATTTTACAGAGCACACAAAAATCTGTCATATTTTCCTACAGCAGCATATAATAGTATAATCACTTGAAATGCCAGTTAAAGTTCAATAATGCAAAAAGCTCTTTTAATACACTAATGTATATAATTTCATCAATGAATAATTCTCTGAAAATTGGTTCAAACTGTATCTGCATATAAACAAAATTATTTGCTCATTTTCAGATTATATGCTACACCTGTTCACTGTCTTTAGCGTGTAATAGACTACTGAAGAAAATGCTATCACTTACAACCCAATTGTTTTTCTTTCAAATTCAGAATAAATTGCTATTTTCTAGATTTAAATGCTTTATGTGATGCTCAAGGTATATCATAATTTTTCCATATCCTTAAATAGTCTCAAGAATATTATATTACTTTGGTTGGTATCTGTGAATGACTATAGTTTAAGCTTTCACCAAATGTCACAGATTCAGTTCATTTTTATATATTTCCACCATTATAAAAGATGGTTCAGAAGGACATGCTTGGACCTATCTATTTATTTCCTTTAGTTAAATTTTGACCAACAGAACAAGTTAAAAAAACTGATAAGTAAATAAAATTGAGAACACTGCTGAGGTCTTTGATAATGTCAAATTAACCTCCAAAGAAGACATACCAATTTTTCAATTTTCTTCAGCAATGCATAGAAAATCCTGTTCTCCCATGCTCAAGAATACTAGCTATATATTTTCTTAATCTTTGCTAATTTTCAGCTTTATTTACATTTACCCTACTACTAAGGTGCTCAATGCTTTGATACCTTTATTGGATTTTTGTAATTTTATTCTGAATAAACTGCTCATGATCTTTGTTTTTCTATTGGCTCATTGATGAAACACATTGGGATATTACTGAACTTCTGATCTAAGAACTGACATTTCACAGTGGGATAATGATCTCTTATTGATGTCAGAGAAAATAAACTGCAGGTCATACTCTATATGTAATTGTGTCAGGTGGCATAGCACTTCATCTGCCAAGAATCAAAAGGACAAAGAGCAGCAGAAAGCATCAGGAATAAGTTGCAGTCCCTGCTCCACAGTTCAGCCCTGGCATGCCTTCCTGACCCACTGAGATTTCTTGTCATTAGCTGTTGTGGAAAGAGAACAGATCGAGTGAGTCGTGAATCAAGATCCTCTTGCAAATCATTGTACAAAAAAGCACTGCAACAGAGGGTACATATCACTTGCCACAAAGATAAGAATGCTTTATGCAGGCTGAGACCTTTGAACAGCGAAAAGACAGAAGCCTCTTGATACACACTCAGGACACTGATCTACTTTATCATTCATACAAACAGATTTTTCTCCTTCATCAGGGCATCTTTTCATTTTATCTGCTGTTCAAAACACTCTGACACAAAGGATGCTCTTTATCTTGTATGCTACTGAAATGAAATCTTGAGGTAGGAAAAAAAGAGAAAAAGCCCTTGTCCTAAATTCCCTTTCAATAGTGAAGTGTGAAAAGACATCAAGCAGAGTACACAGTGTTATTGTTGCAAGAAAGTCAATTCTGGAAGTACAGAGTCCTAAGCCATCAGCAGTGACTTCATTGCTTCCTCACCCCCACAGTGAATAAAAAAACGGCAAGGAGAAAAGGTTTCACTTGCGGAAATGGAGTTTCTCATTGTCCTTCTTCTTGATTATCATTAACGTCTATGGGCACAGCTGTTTCCTTTTTCTGAATAATCCTCAAGTCAATACTACATTATTGGTTTCCTTCTTATGTCTCCACAGGGCCTATTATACATCACCCCATGTTCTGTTTTGAGCAGCAGAAATTTCAAATTTGTCTTCTCATTGAGCAGCAAACTAAAAAACTAACGATTTAGTTTTTTACTGAGAGGATTAAAAATTATTTAAAAATTTTTATAGCACTGAAACTTGGTGTAACTAAACTTTCTTAGATACCTAAACATGGCTTAACTCCAAATTAGAAGCTAAGTTATAATATAGAAGACCATCAAAGTCAAAGACTTTTAAACAAAATACTCAATAGCCATTATACATAATTTACCATGAACTTCTTTTATAAAGTCAGTGTTTTGTTTTGTTTTTAAGAGTGAAAAGTTAGAATGATCACCTTAAAATTCTTCTTGACATAATTGTATACACTACAGCTGTGTATTTATTTACCAGGGCCATTTTACATAAGATGCTTTAGGCTTTATTGTTTCAAGTTAAAATGTATTACTTATCATCTAAATGGGGTTTCAAAAACCACACAGTAAGTAATATGCATTCAATATACTTTAGGGCCTCGGGTTATGGTGATATTTACTTCAGAGGAAATTTACTATTAGACAGACTCTTTTAGGACTCCAAATTAACATTTTATTAATTCAGGTAACAAAGTTCAAGGTTCAAAGTAAGAAAAGTGAAAAAAGATCATATGTACATTCACAATTCCGAGCTAAACATTAGGCCTATAATAGTCATTTAAAATGGACTTTAATTAAAATCTATACAATGGACACATTAACAAATAATAAAGCAAATTCTCAATATTGCAGATTTTTGGCAATACAGAGGCACTCCAGAATTTTAAAAGTTTACTCTTTGTAACTAAGATTTGAGTATATAACTATAGAGAGAGAGAAATATTCACAGCCTCTTTCAAGGTTGTTTTTTTCCCCAACAAATAATTCCTTCATACTTTCTTTCCATAGACCTCCATTCAAAGTTTCCTATACACCTGAAAGTTAAAATGTATTTGCAAAATTATCACTGAACAGAAAAAGAGGGTTACATACATACACATCTTCCACCTAATTTGTTTTATTTTAATGTGAGGAAATGGTAAGAACACTCAAAACCCGTTTATAGAGTGAACATTCAAAGAGTACACTGTTGTATAAAGTATGCTATTATGCAATCATTCGGTTTGTTTTTGTTTTGGGTATGAAACGTTCTTCTAGTCGAAATTCATGTTATTCTAATCTCTTCTGAGACAATTCTCATGAATTTGATGACATTCTTTCCCATATCACATCAACTCTTCTTAGCACAAATATAAATTTCCTTAAGCATATAAAACAATTAAGATTTTAACTTTCATAGTCAATTTTCTAGCATTTGCATGGTAAAATTGCTTATGAGGCCTAAGGGTAGAGGTATTTGAAACTTTGGAAAGCAATTTGTGTACTTGTTTTCTCTGAAGGATACTCTCTTTACTATGATGTTAATATTTGCTATTATGTGATTTTGTGAATTGATTTTTATAAAGCCTCAGGCAAAGGAAATAAGGCTTTTTCTCCTTTGATACCACCTTTCTTAATGCATTTCCATTTCAACAGAATAAGACTTTAATTCCAATATTCCATCCCATATTAAGTTTGCACTACAGTAGAGCCTACAGAGAAAGTTTGAATATTTAATCATAGGCTATCAAGGAATATCAATTAATTGACTGACTGGTCAATGTATGCTTTCTCCAAAGAAATACCAAACTATGAACTGAAAGTGCTAAAATTCAAACATAAAAATAATAATAATAACAATAATTATCTGGGTAGGCCTACATACTAAATTAACTTTTATTTCATGATTTCAATCATTCCAATCTCTGGCTTGCTTGCCTGATACTTACTCCACTAGAAGTTGACATATAAATTTGTAAACTTGAGTTTCAACGAAGATCTTGCATTGGTATCTATATACCTCTACAGAGGTTGAATGATATTAGAGCTTCCTTCCTGATGCAGGTTAGAGCCCAGTGCTAGCAGTTAGCACTGTGATTTCCCATATCCCCAATTTTGCATTATATATACAATTGGCCCTGTAAGGCACAGAAGCACTGATGACTGTACAATCGAAAACCCACATACAACATATGGTCAACTTTTCTTATGGCAGGCTTCACTTCTGCAGCAGTTGGCTGAATAGGGAAAGATGGAACCCTAAAAAGAACAAAATCTGAGCATGTAAGTGGACCCACGCAGTTCAAACATGCTGTTCAAGGGTCAGCTGTACTTGTTTTTCACTTGGAAGAGACTGTATGACAGATGTTCCTATTCTTTTATGCACAAGATGATCAATAATAATCTCTTGCACTGTTCTACCTTTAAGGACTCAAGTTTATCAGAAACCTGCAAGTTTTATAACTAAGAATTTTTTTAAGTAAGCTATCTGTGAAATTACAGCACACAAAGTTAGCTTTGATAGTATATTGACAAAGACAAACAATTTTAATATTTTATCAACAAGAATTCTGGAGGAAATACATACCCAACCCTTCAGATTCAAATAGGCATGTTTCATCTACCCCTAAATCTCGGCACCAGGATAAGAAATTTGCTGTATTGTCTCGAGCGAAAAAGGAGCCTGAGGGCGCACTGGTTTTGCATGGAATCTTCTTCAAGGGTAGATTCTGGGGAAAAAAAAAAAAAAAAAAGAAATCTCATTCTGTTGGGAGTTATTTGGTGAAGTCATCACAGTGATAACATTAAATATACAGTTATGTTTTTAACAAAATGCTTTGGAATGATCTCACATCAATAAATAGGATTGCAATAAATTACAGAATAGGGAGTTGAAATGCAAATGAAACTTACCTGGCATAAGGGACCATGAAAATCTGGGCCTGTAAACATAGTCTTACCTTTTTGGAATATTAGTGTTCTAGTTAATATATGTAAATCTCTTTCCTGGCTCAGATTCCATTTTCTTCTATTGTCATTTTCTTCCAGTATTCCTTTTTTTCTTTTCTCTATTATCCAAGTATTAAGGGAAATGAGAATGTTTGATCACAAAATATGCTACTCTGGCATGTAGATTGTTTCACGAAAAAGCAATTAGAATCCCCAAAACTCAGGAAGAAATTTTTACATCCTCCTCTTAACTACCTAAGGGAATTTAGATAGAAAGTCTCCAGGAAGTGAGCTATCACAAGAATTATTTCCAATAGAAAGTATTAGCTAAATGTGATAGACTAGGGAAAACTTAGGAAGCTAGTACTCAAAGTCTTCCCTGTGTCGTGCTGTTTCTGAGGTCTAGCAAACCTACCTTCTGCCCCTCCTCCTTTCCATCCTCCCTCCCTTACTCCCTCCCTCCCTTCCTCTCTCTCTCTTCCCTTTCTTCCAACTAAACATTTAATCTTCTCCTCTACCTGTGAAGTGTGTTCCTTCCCTCTAAAGTTACAAATTCCTACCCCCTTTTTCTTAGTTCAGCATGGTAAGACTTTTGCATGTATGTAATTAATTTTTTTCTTCTGTTAATTCATCTTGTGTCAATTTAATTATATTCCAGCTAGAAGAATCTAGGAGAAGAACATTTTTCCTTCCCAACAGTATTATTTCATTTCTCACAAAGCAGTTATACATGTATTTCTGATTTGCAAAAGAGAAATGAAACTCTAATATAATATATGATAATACATATGTATTATATAACACATACCTAAATTCTTATGTCTATACATACACAGACATTATAAACATTTCACAAGAATCATAAAGTCAAAAGAGAGAGGCAATATTACCTCACATTACACCAATATCACCAATATCAAAGGAAATATCAACAATCTTGTGATAAAAACATTCTATTGTCTTTCTTCTAGATGAGTTCCTTTTAAACCATTAGGTATTGCTATATTACATAATATAAAAATAGTTCTGGTTGAAATTCTTTAATCTGACCTTGAAACATATTATTTAAATCCTGTATCTCCTCTAGGATAAGAAAATGCTTAAGGTAATGGATGGGTGTAAACCTAAATAGACTTTTCTATTAATCACAAAATGGTAGCCAAGCCATCTTCCTTGGCAATAACATGTTATAAAGAGTTCTACATTTTTTTCCCTTTAATAAAATATAAAATGTCCATGGTACTCCATGAAGTCATAGAATACAACTCTTTGTGATGTAAAAGACTGAGTTATATATCTGAATGATCTGGATAACGCAGAATTATCTCTTAAAGAGAAAAAAATAAAAGGAGGAACACTATAAGGAACAATATATTTTGCATAAATACACAAATATTTATATAGGTATATACTTTAGTCAATGTATATATATACATATAATTTATGGAGTTACCCATATAGCAGAATCTCTTCAACCAGTTTGGCTAAGTAATGATTTTCAAAAAAATGCTTTTCTATATGCATTGCAAAAACAATAAAAGATCTTTGTATAATGACTCCTTTATAATATAGTCTCCTTCTCCTCTACCTGTTTCATGTTTTGAATGCCAAAAAGGAATAGAATGTCCATGCTGCACTAGAGAAGCCAGAGATGGATTTGATATGTAATCCTACCAAGAGACACGTTTTAAGAAAATACCCATAAGTAAATATCCCTCAAATTCATTCAACCTACTCTTTTAAAAACTTACAGGTTAAATCACTGAGCATATAACTGATGATAATATTTTTCCTCTGTAAGTTTATGGTCCTAACAAAGTCATCTGCATATCATATACCAGAGTGTAACTATTTAAAATTTGTTTACATGAAAAGACAAAGTTATGTTTAGACGAATAAAAAAACTACTAATAGTTAATAACTTGGAAAATCTCAGTGTAGAATAATTGAGCAGTAGCACTGATCTAACAACTTGGTATATAGATGACTTAGAAGGTATTTAGATGCTATTTGTTTCTGTTCTAAAGCTGTATGATTTAGTGCTTCCATGTCAACTGAAGACTAGGAAACTGTAAACAGAGTGAAATCTTAACCAGAGGAAATATTTTATTTGGTGAATTTTAAAAAGTTATCCTTCTTATGTTAAATGACTATCAAATCCTCATATGCAGGATCTATAAGGCCCACATAAATCAGGAGTAGGAATATCAGCTCACTGACTGAGAGCAGTGGCACAGTTTTGTAGGGTAGAATATTCTTCTTAGTAACACACCCAACAAAAATCCAAGGGTCAAGGGCCTTCCCATATCTCTTTGTCATTGATAATCAAGAGTCTCAGGGCCTAAGTCTAATTCGCCTGAATTAAAAAACATATGATTCAATAATTACAGCATTCGATGCCTTCAGAATTTTTAAATATTTTACACAAAAATAGTTATGGCATTTTTGAAACCTTTGAAATTATATTTCTTGCAGTTCTTTCATTTCTAAAAATGTACTAATTTTCCAGGAAAATTCTGGTTGCCGGGGTGGTGGGGGAGCAAGCTTTGAATATCTTCTTTAACAAAAGTACATAAAACAAAACCAAACTGATGCATTGAATAAAATCAAGGAAATCTTGAAGAGGTTCTTAGCAAAGCTCTTCCTTGACTAATTATGTAAGTGGATATTTGAGTAGCTAAAAAACTGGAGGAATACCTTTAAAGAACCAGGGGTTCAAGAAAGAACTTCTGCACATAGCTCACAGGTTAAATCTTCCATATTAGTTATCCCTTTAATGCTCAACTCCCCAAAAGAAGTCCTATAGCATTTAAATTATATGCCATCTTTATTTACTCATGTAAATTTTTCCAGGCAACAGTTATATATTATGTCCTCAAAACCTGATTGATGAATATATAATAGATGGTTAAACCAGATCATAATCAACACGAAGGCAGGAGCAAATACTGTATTAGTTTTTACATTCCCAAAAGGACATATTTCCAGGGCTCCCAAAAATTCATGAAATTCATAGAAATTCGTAACTAGATATAAATGCTTCCCATAAATTAAGAAAACTATAACTGAAAAATTTAAGTAACATCTTCAATCGATTTTGAGAGTTACTAGAAATGGAATGATAAGTAGAGAAGAGCTACCAAATTTCACTGTGATTGGGTAAAAACTTTGAACCTAAATTTCTATTAGCAAAAGTCACTCTACTGTATTCAGATTCCATGGTATAGAATCTCATATTTTGTATTGTCAAAATGAGAAATGACTACCAACAAACCACTGTGATCATGTGAAAATCGTCAATAGGATGCCTATTAACTTTTCTAATATTAAAAATCTAATGTATATCTTTTTATAACACAGAGGGATTAACCCAACATATGTACTTGTGATCCCTAAAATACTGGTAGATTGGATAATTAAGATACAAAAGAATGATTACTGTACAAGAGAACATCACTTACAAAAGAGTCTTCCTCATTCCTTTAGGCAAAAACCAAGTAAGATTGCAATTAAAAACAAAATATTTTTACTTCTAATAGCCTTTAATGAAGTTCATTGTCTTTTATTTCACTCATACGCTAGGGCTTTGGAATCCAGTGACCTAAGTTCAAACTCAGCTGTATCACTTTATTGCTATGATACTTTCCGTGCCTCTCAGTCCCCTACTCTATTCAATGCACATAGAAAACAATGTATACCTCATTGGTTATGCCTGTGTGAATGTGAAATAA
Source organism: Solenodon paradoxus (assembly GCA_004363575.1). NCBI lineage: Eukaryota > Metazoa > Chordata > Mammalia > Eulipotyphla > Solenodontidae > Solenodon > Solenodon paradoxus. The sequence continues at coordinate 235,587 of RJWH01000910.1, forward strand.
TATAAGTCAAATGTAGAAGGAAGTGTTCAGTAAGGTTATTTATTACCACTGTCATCAATGCAAGTTAAACATATATTGAAGTATCTTTGATTTCCTTCTGTCATATTTTCTTGGAAACATTTTTCTTTCCTGTTATGGGTACAAGAATCCCGAAAAGAAAAAATAAAACAGGCAAACAATTTACTTCTACCTTTGTGCTAAACTCAAATCTCACCTTTATAACAGTTTTCCAACACAATTTTCTGTGATAATAGAAGCATCTTGTGTCTATGCTACCCATCATGTAACCACTAGTGACATGTGGATATTGAGCACTTGAACTATAGTGAGTGTGACTGGAAAACCAATTTTTAAACTTATTTAATTCTAGTCAATTTAAATGTAAACAGCCACATATGACTTGTGGCTATTGTATTAGATAGCATATTCACAATAGGGAAAGTAATGTCATTATCAGTGGTTTTAAAGAGTCCACTGTTTGACTACCTGTCTAGCTGTCCTCTAGCATTATTCCCATGTCTTTCAACTCCCCTCTGATCCAGTAGTTCTCCTGGATGTATTAATAAGACACACAACTGTGTTGGTCATTGTAAGTACACTCATGTGTTGCATAGTTCAACATGGATATATCCCAGTTACGGTGTCATGGGTATCACATCTTCAAAAGGGCAATAATTCCATTTATAATATTTATAAAAATCTATATTTAGAGAACCAGGATCTTATTTATCTTTATAGGGTCACAGTGCCAAATATAGCACTGTACATATAAGTAATATTGACTTACTGTTTTCTGAATCAAATGAGGGGTGGAGAAGCAGGGAACAAATATTTTGAGTGTCTGTCATGCTCTTGGCACATAATTCTTAAATTTATATAAATTGCCCTATTTAATTATCAAATAATGATACCATGAACTATGTAGAATTATATAGGTAATAGCACATCTATTTTCCAAGATGAAAAAATGAAACTCATAGAGAGTTCAAAGCAAACCATTCGGTCTTATACCCATACTCTTCTGTCCACTGATGCTCATCATTGCCTATAATTTATTTCAGCATTTGATTTATTTTCCAATTTTTCCCTGAGTAAGATTAAAATAAAGAATTATATATTCTCTTCCACTTATTCAAACTCAAAAACATTTGAGAGAATGATTATCTTTAGTTTTCAATATGCAGCGAACTGCGAATTTAATACTTGGAGTTTAAATAATTCAGTCTTCACAAAAGTTTCTAAACAAATTACTACCCCTTGATTATATAAAGTAGACATTTCAGATATAAAACAGAAGAAACATATAAAAGAAGATGTAGAAATTGCCAAGAACTAATATCTTTCCTTTTCTAGCGGGAATACAGAATATACTGTTCAAATATACAGGCAATAAAGTCACTCTCTCCGTGATGGAATTGATGTCTCCACTTGTTTACCTTTGTTGTTTTTAGTTTCACTATCTACATACTGTATTTTATTGAAAAGAAATCTCTGTCAATAAAATTATTTCACTGAACATTGACAGTATCATAGTATCCAAATATTATTATCAAGTGGCTTTAAAAAGGCTGAAAACATTCCACAAGATCTAAATTGTTAAAATTAACAATGGAAGGGGGGATTCTTTGTTACCATCCACCTCTCCTGGGGACTCGGATACAGGACATGATCTCAAAAAGAATAAGTCTATAAACAGTAAAACTGCTCTCCAGGATATATTTCACTTTATTTTATGTAAACTTCATGCTCTAATGCCATAAGAATATTCACATAAACAAAATAAACATGAAAAAAGTTTTCTCATAGCAGAGTTCTGGTACACGCATATTCCTGTAAAATCATGAGGAAATCACTTAAATAAGGAAGCTAGGAAATATGCTAAATATTTTAAATTATCTGAAATTATCTCTGTCACAGTATAAAATTATGTTGAAAAGGAAGGTCAAGACTAATGCTCAAACTTCAGGTTTAAAAGATGAGGCGAATAATAAAAAGTTACAATGTGAATGTGTTCATAAAACATAGGTGTTTATAGCAGCTTTATTTATAGGTATCCAAATTTGGAAGCAACTAAGGTACACAGACTTTTATTTAGTACTAAAAATAAATGAACCATCAAGTCATAAAAGACAGGGGATTTTTTTTGCGATTTCTTGCTCATTTCTTTTGTTTCTTTGTATTCTATGTGTGAGTGAAGCCATTCCTGTACTTCTTTTTCTTGTAACAAATGTACCATTCTTGTTCTTTCTGCTCAATTAAACTTAAAACTGCCAAAAGGGCTAATGTATATATACATTTTTTTAAGACGGTAAAAAGATACATTATCAATAATTGTTTCAAATGAACCAAATGTTTCACAAAGGAGAAACTATAAGAAATTCAAAAACAAAAGCATTCTTTCCATTTTCTGTGCATTGTACCTAATTTTACATCCACATGGGAATCATTATCTAAATGGTAGGCTACTATGAAAAGCTTCTGTTCTCCCAACTAATCATTTGCATATGACTAGACAGAAAGAAACTCTTAAAAGTCTTGTCTTAGTTAATGTGGACGCATCTAGAAATGTTAAATATAAATTCAATCTGATTTAAGTCAACCAATCATTATAAAATCACAACTCTATACCAGTTGTATCACTTGGCACAGGGGACAGAAAGACAAAAAAGATAAGACTAAGTTTCCTTTCTAGGGATCCTGGATGTTTTTGAAAATGGACTTCTGGTCTAATCTAGTCGTATAGTAAGAATTATAATTGTTTAAGTATTGAAATTTAGTTCTTTGGAAAAATTGAGGGTACTCGTTTAACTCTGGGTTGGAGTCGACTGGGCATCAGTTTAGAAAGGCCTTACAAAGAGGCAATCATTTATGGAACTGAAGACTCTCAAATGCTCACCAGGAGGAAAAGGGCAGAGTATTCCACAAAGTCAAACTTCTAACAGAGGCTTGAACAAGGCAGGATGTTAGGATAATGCCTGTGGAGGAGAAATGCCACCTCCATCTTGTAACACCCCTCTCTCACAGCCAGAGTAGTGAGAATGAAGGACAGGGAAGCTTGAATAAGAGGAAAAGAAATTTACTTTGTAACTGTGAAAGATTTATAAGAGAAAGGAATATTGAACACTAAGTATGAGTCATTTAGATTCTCAATGAAAGTTATACAAATTTCTAATTATTAATAAGAGTAGCTCAAGGAAATGGATACTTTTAAGAATATTTTTGAGAATGTATGTCAGTTTTTTGTTACCCTTCAACAATCATGAACTTACCTGACAGAAATAGCAACACTCTTTTTGATAACAATATCTAATGTAAAAGGTGCTTTCAGAAGTCCAAAGATAGCTTTATGGTGGATTCCAGAAAATGCAATTAATTTCAGTAGTTAACATAGTTCCGAGAACTCTTTGAGTAAAGATAGTCTTTTGGTGAGGGGGTAGCTACGGCACTGAAGATTTGGGATTCATTGAAGATGTGGAGGCACAATGAAAGTGCCCATCAATTGACTGATGATTTTCCTCCCTATTTTCAGTGAGTTTGAAACCCGAAGACTTTAAAATTTCAGTAATTCAAAGAAGAAAGGTTTAGGCCTTGAAACTGTAAATCACTGGCAATAAAACAGTGATCAAGAATAGCTACTGAATCTATTTAAACATTTGGAATTTCAGGTCCATTATTTGCAACATATTTTGAAGATTAAATAAAATATTTTGAAAAAGATCCAATACCAACCCTAAACCAAGTATATCTCCAATTAATGTTATATTTTTTTCAAATTCATCTCTACTTTTTGTTCTATTTGTATAGAATGATCTGACACGAGCTGAAAAATAGTTACATCATCGTGTTTATAATTACTATAATAAACCTACATAAAAATTGTATAAGGAAACAGTTAAACAGTTGTTTTAAGGTGAAGTAGACAGAGGAAGCTTTACAGCTCATTGTAGGACTTGAATTGATCTTCATGGAATTCATAGGATAGTGGTATTTCAGGAACAAACTGGAAGTCCCACATATTGGTGAAATAACATTTTTTCATTCAATAAATACTTTTGAGTTAAAAAACAAAAATAAAGCAGATGCTTTACATTTGTAGGGTGGTTTAATTACAGTTTGTGTTGATCTATCCTTTAATTTTTTTTTTTTTCATCAGACTATGAATTTGTCTAATCAGAATGGATTTTTCAAAAGGTAAATTTTGCCTTCCCATGTTTTTAGGATTAAGACAAGACTCCTTATAACATAGTTTCCACAGTTTGTATTAGCCTGGCTCCTACATGTTGACCCAAGGCCATGATCCCACCCTCCACTATAGTCACATTGGCTTCTGTTGCAACTTCTACTACTCCCACTGCTGCCTCCCACCACACAGCCCTGAACACAACTGCTCTCTGCTCTTCCCATACACCTCTTTTTCCAACTAACTTCCAATTCCAGATGAAGGCTCACTTACCCAAAATGCCACCCGTCACTTTCCTTATAATTGAGTAAAATTCACAGTATCCAAGTGATTCTGCTGCCAAGTGACTGATTAGCAATTTGCTCTCCAGAATGTTTCAGTCTATGAAGACTAATGGTTTTGCTCACCATTTTATCCTGCCACCTAATATATACCTATTACATAGCATTTATTAAATATTTGTCAAGTGAATGAATAAACAAACAAATAAACAAACAAACACAGCATCTATTATCTCCAGCAAGGGACAGCAGAGTGGAACATTTTTTACACATAAAACTTTGGAGATAGACAGGATTTTCACTTATTAGTTGTTTGATTAGGCAAGTAACTCAATCTCATCAGTAAAATGGCATGAAACAGTGTCTCTGCCATAGGTTATTGTGAAGCATGCAGGTGTTTATATGGAAAGTTCCTGAAATAATGCCTGGCACATAATAACATTTAATTATGTGTTTCAGAAAATTGAAACAAAGAGAAGTTTTTTAAATGACATAAAATCCAGCCCAAATTCTTTCATATCTTGTCAATATCAAATATCAAATGCAAAACTTCACAAAACATTCCTCCTGTCTCAGCCTTGGCTCTCTCCAACTCAGTATGAACATCATCATAACATTAACCTTCTGAAATATAGTGCTGTCACTCTCCAGCTCACTGAATACAAAGAAGTTTCAAATGCTTATACCCTGAAGTTCTGAATCTCAACAACTGCAGTCCAGGTGACAAAATTTCACCCCATAAATTCTCCACATCAATCATGTTGGTCTAGTCACTATCCCTAGAATATGCTTGTATTTTTTAAACTTCAATATTTGGTTCATTAACTGTGAACTTATATTACATTTATTTTTCTATCTGTTTGCACCAGATCTAAGTGATTGTAATTCCACTGCTTCCATGCAAACTTCCCTGAGCATGCGAACAAGTTGACATGTTTCCTAGACTCCTATAGAATCTACTATTAATAGTAATAGCACCAATATAAAATGCTGTGTTTCATCAAGAGTTAAATCTACTAGTGTTGATTGTATTGACCTAACAGTTTACAATTTAATAACTTTTGAGTACTATGCCCTTTAAGGCCTATTCAAGAGTGTTTCCTTATTCAATTGCTCATATTTTTTTCTTTCCTTGAGCAAAAAATGAAAAGACTGTTCTGACAGGGGTCACGACAGGACCCATAAGCCTTAAACTCTCACAGACTCATGATCTTTCCTTAATCTCACCAATTATGAATACATCTCAAAACTATCTCCTTCCTCTAATACCATTGTTACCACCCTACACTAAACGGTGATTATGTCCCACTTGGCCTGTACAATAGTTTGGATCTTCAGTTTCATTTTTACCTCTTCCTTCTCATCACTCACCACACTGCTATCTTTTTAAAAAATATTTTATCATGTTCCTACTTGAAACGCTTCAATAGTAGAATGTTTTTCTTATAACAACAACATCCAGCAAGACTGAACCTTGGTCTTGCCTCTTGATGCTCTAGAATTAAATACCACATCACACACCTCCACATCTGATGACTTCCACATGTGCTATTTTCTGTATTCTCTCTCTGCCTGGATAGTTCCCATTCCTGCTGCAGAATAATGTGAAACTCCTTTTTATCAGACCAGGTGAACTCTTACTCTGAACGTCACTCATGTACTGGGATTCAACTATACTTATATATAACACTGTTATCATTCATTGTTTGCTTAGTTATTAGCTTCAAGTTATTTCCCATCCCCTGCCATACCACAAAGCACCTTGTCTTGCATATTTTAGGTGTTCTATAAATATTGCTTGAATAATTGATTTAATATCATCAATGCAATATTTTATGGTGAAACAAAATTTGGGATTCACTTATGTATGTAATTATTTCAGCTCTTACCATAGAGAGGTGCATTTTTATAAGGTCACATTTTATTTTCTCAACTAGACTAAGCACATTGAGAAGAGACAGAATAATTTATTCCTAATTTACTAGCACCTTAAATACAGTTAACACCCAATAAGTGTCTATTAATTGAAAAATGGAGGAGAGCACCCTGGAAAGACATTTTATTTGGGGTGGTTACGAAAGGCCTCAGCAAAAATGACATCTGAACAGAAACCTGAGTGCAGGGCAAGTCAGACTCATATCTGAGGAAAGAATATCCTAAGAAAATAGAAAGCAAGTGCAAAGGTCATGTGATGGGTAAGACCTGCCTATCTGTACAGCTCAAAGAACATCAAGGAAGCTGGTACCAACTGGGGAAATTTCTAGGCAATGATATTAGATAAGTGACTGAAGAACAGAGCCTGCAGTACCTTGTAGGCCATTGTAAACATTTTGGTTTTTCTTTCAAAAAGTCAATCTGTCTTTGGGGAATTTTGAGCTAGGAAGTCATATGATATGACTTCAGTATTAAAGTATTCAATGATTTAATCTGTGGAAAAAGTTTACACTGACTGGCAAACAGTATGTACTCAGTAAATGTTTGCTTTATCATCATATCGTATGGCATTCAAGAAGTCTAAGAAAAAATGATTAGATGTTCATTTGTTACATTTTTTTTTTTTTTTTTAAAGAAAAGGTGCAGGCCAGAATGAAGGCAGTAGCTGGCAAGCAGACAGGAAGAAAGAGGAGGAAGAAGCATTTCGTTTATTTTTCATTTAGTTGTTCACATCGGTTGCCTCCACATATCCCGCTGCTGCCTGCCCCCGCCCCAGTCTCCCATCCCGAGACTTGAACCCAAGAGCAATATGGTCTATGTCTTGTCCTTCAGAGGCGACAGACCCATCCGAAACTCCCTCGGGACGTGTCTACTTTTTACTTTTTAAGAAATGCTTACATAGAGCAAATATGGTAACAGAGAACAAAATATGATTTGGTTCCTGATTTATTTGTAAGAAATATCTATATGAATAGATATATTTTCACATAGCTTCATTATACAGGTAAAAGTATGAAGATCAAACTGTCCAATTTTAATCCTCCCACTGCATTTTGTTTAAAACCTGCTCATTCTGAATTTTATGTTGGTTAAATAATACTTCTCACTAGGTTATGATCACCCAGAATGAGATTTCTTGGTCTGTAAGATGAGTGAAAAAAATATTTACTGTCATTTTTCTCTAATTTTTACTATTCTTTCTATTATGTAGTAAATATCAACAATAGCTTTCTCATCAACAGAAACAGGGATGTTTTCTATTTTACATTACAAATAGAGCAGATAGTTGAAAATATATTTACTTCCTCTTCATCTTAAAACTAGAATATTTATTAGAACTAAAGTCAGATAAATAAACTTTTAGAAGCTTCTTTCTTCTGATGTTTTAATACCTCATTTCAATATTGAAATAACTATATTTTAATATAATTGTCCTTGTTTTGTATTTCCAAGCCTGTGAATATTTTAAAACATTATTATGAGAAGGGATCCACAGGCTGCAGCCAATTGTTAAAAGGAAACACACCAAAACAATGAAGTATTCCTGATTTACATGCAAGAGCCTATGACTTCTGTACTATAATGTCATCAAGAACATCTCGTATAAAACAGACCCTCAGAGGGTTACTCAACTTTTTCAGAATTTATTTGGTTCACTGCTGTTTTAAGTTTCCTTTCTTCCTTTATACTTCGAAGGTTTAATTCTTTTTAACAATTTTATGAGATAAGTTTTGCTTTTTGCTACTTTTCTTTTGACTTCAAGATATATGAATTGTTACATGATTTCTAAAATAAAAGAGTGATGCTAGCAAGGCCTTCACTAGCCAGGCAGACTACGCTTGTGTGAAATTAGACATGACTAGCAGTGTAGTATAAACACAAAAGACATTCTAGAGACTTCATGCATGATATATAATGCATTTTCAAACTGCTAAGTGAAACAATAGAAGGTATTCATGTAGCCAGTCTCTAAAAGCTGCAGATGAAGAGTTCTATAGACTGAAAACCCAATTACCTCATCTAAAAAACATTATGCCATTACTCTGTAATATACCAGTACCACATTCCTTGGACCACACACACATAAATATAGTGAGCACTTAGACATTTTAAATCACCTAGAAATACTCAGACATTTTAAATGAACAAGCAACTCCTTTTCCTTAATTTTCAGCCCCTTGAAAAGGCCCTTGTTATAAAATCTGTGGATGTTCTCCTTTAAGAAATGGCAAGCAGATTCATTATCGATTTGCTTAAATGACCTGAATTCCTCCAAAGCCTTTAGTAACAGTTCATTTTAAAATAATTAATTTCCTACCTCCCAAGAGTGAGAGTGACTTTTTTTTGACATAGTAGTCTAATACACACAGTGCTTTGAAATGAGTGACCACAGTAAGTGCTATCAAATATCATGAAAACAATTCCTCAGTTACACTTTTTTTATAACTTGCCTCGCTCATATGTGTGCATGTGGTTAAATGCTGGATGTGAGCATGTGAGTGGAAGAGATGATGTCATGGTAGAAAAATTCTATCAGGTTCACTTTTATACTGGGGCAGCAATCTGCTGGTGCTGTGAAATTATGTCGATCCAAAATGCATGTGTGTGTGTGTGTCTGTGTGTGCATTTTTGTGTGTGTATGAACGAACTCCTTCTTCTGATACAGAATTTGCTTTAGTTTATTTTTTCATGCTTTCTGGAATTTCGATTCAACATGTTTTGAGTCTTATGCTTCATATGCCTTGAATATAATCACTATTTACACTAACAAACAATAACTTACAGTTTGAGCTTTTGAAAAGAACGAACTTCTTAAAAGTTTTGAAAAGCGTCCTTTTTCAGCCTATTTGTATCCATTTCTAACTTCCAGAAACCTGGTAATTTTCTAGATTAAATGCTGCCACCTGTTTTTTCTCCTCTCTCCCAGCTCTGGAATGTCAGGATTACCAGCAGAGCACTGATCAGTCTTAAAACACCCTCTCTCATATGTCTTAGCTCAAAGAGCTCATCAGAAACAAGCTCTAATATGAAGATAATAATAAGATTTGGTAAGGTCATGACTTGTCCTTGCTTGTATAAAAAGGTTGGCAGTTAATGGTCTGTAACAAAAAAGAAAAGAATGGTTATATTTTACTCTTGTAATCTGAGAGGAACTCTGAAATAATTCTAACTTTTGTCATTTGGTTCTGTGTTCATAAAAAGAAAGCCATCTTAAACACGAGTGCTTGTCACAAAGTTTATTTCCATGCATGGAACATGTTTTTTTTCCATTTGTCTAGGACCTACACAATTCACCCAATAATTGTAAATATGTCAAAGCACAATGTAGTTTTGTTCAACTTCTAATTCCATCAACAGATAGTTCAATAAGCTGCATATTTTTCTAAATTATTTTCCTAAAGAGACTCAGTCCACCTTCTTAAATACTGGGTTTCTCTGCCACCCACCAAAAGGATTATATAATAAGAGAATAGAAATTCTATGATTTATTGAGGACAATTAAATAAGAATAATTTAGATTTGACTATAACAAATTAAGATTAATATGTAATAATGCCTTGGTTGTAAGAATGATCAAATTCATTTATATACTTACACTTAAAAGTGATTGTGCTCAGCCCATATATAAACATGCTTGGCATTGCAATGTGTGTAAAAGCTAATATACTTTATAAAGTAGGTATTAGTTTTAATTTTGATTTAAGAGACAGAAGAGACAAATGCAAATAAAAAATTTTCAACTATATGAAAAATTTTCAGTATATGCACTCAGGTTTTAAGTTCTATTCTAAATTCAGTCATATAATAAAATACTATCTTTCTCATATTTAAATTATGATTGCTTTAAACTAACATTTTTCAAATCATGTTGATCTCAAAAGCTGTTACCACATATGTATTTCTCACTAATAGAGAGTAAATTCATTAAATAGACTGAATCTTAAGTTGCAGTCTTTCTTGTAAACATATATGCACATAAATATCCGCAGCAAATAGCATCACCTTTTGTTCCAAAGATATACAAAGAAATATATATCAAATTTTGCAATAACACATATAAACAGGACTCAGTTTTGTAGTTTATAATATTCTATATTACCTAACGATGATAAAACAAATTTGCTATGCTCTGTAATCATTTTTATCTCCCTGAGTTATTCACTGGTTAATAAAATAACACGTTCTGACAGTCACCAGTAGCAATTATTGCTCATCATTCCAAAGCACTGTAATTCTGATTCCCTCCTGCAGTTTTATAGAAATTGTATTTTTACCTTAGTTGTTAAATGATGTTTTGATAGATGGGTAATTAGGCCCTATGAGAAGAAAGAATGATTCTTGTATTCACATTTCCCTTATCAATTACATTACCATACAAAGGGGGCAGTTGTTAAGAAAAAGATGAAAAAAAAAAACAAAAACAAAACCCAAATTGATGATTTCATCTTTCTAACTCCTTCAGTAATTGAAAGACACACATTTTAATTACAGTAGCAATACCTTATTTTAGGTCAAAAAATACCTCTTGAGAATCTGTTACTTGACAGGCCCTTTAATTGTGCTTTTTCCTAATTCTCAACGGTGAGCAAATTCCTAAAGCCGTTAGTCATCACTCATCTGATTCTTATTTTATTGGAACCATAGCAAACACTATAAAATAGGCCTTGAAAATTGATTCTCACATTAATAAAACATTCGGATATGAATATGCTTATTTTTGTCATCATTTTTACCACTAGAGTTCTCTGAAGTCAAACAATAACATAGCACATAACTCTATAACATCTATCATTAACTAAATGATCAACCTCCTCTAGAATTGCTAACTAGTTTAGGCCTCCAAGATCAGATGTTTTAGTCAACCTCTTGTCAGCACTTTTAATTTCTTCACATCTTTATTCTTCCTCTGAACCACCCTAAAATTCACCAATCCTCTGTCTTCTACCTCCATTACTTAAAAAGCCAACTTTGCTTTTATGATTATAAACATCAAAGACTTTTGAGCTAATCAAAACCAGAAGAGGAATTTCAATTGATAGCAATAAAAGTCTTCATGATTAAAAATCAAGGATTGCTAGCATCCACTGATACAGTATTTAATTCTGTAAGTAAATATTTACACTGGGCCATTCATTCACATATCCATCATTGATGATTTAGTCAACTCAAACATATCTGATGAATATCTATAAGCCAGATATTATGATAGACACATGAATAAAATATAAACCATTCCCTTAATGATCTTAGAGTACAGGAAAGGGATAAAGGGGGGAAACAACTAAATATAAAAATATGTACAGATGTTCTAACAGATGGAGAAACCCTAAGTATGGAGGTCAGCACTTCCTACGAAGTATGAAGCTCATAGGATATATTTACTCTTTCAGGATGCCTGTTCCCTGCTTTTTTGGGAAACAATCCCTCTTTCATTTTATTTAATCTAAGCAAATGTCAAATTGAGACCTAGACCTAACCAGAAAGTTGGCTGTTAACCAGGTTAATCATAGTCTCTCTTGTGAAAACTTGAATTTTCAGAGGAATGATAACGTACATTTAATAACAAAATCTTAATGAGCATCCATAAGTACCAGGCACTACTCAGTGCTTACGGATATTAGTTTTTTAGTCTTCATAACAATTTAATCAGGTAGATAATATTAAGAGCTACATGTTACAAATGAGGAAATTAGGTCACAGAGAAGCAATTTTTCCAAGGCAATAAAAAGTGAAGTCATAATTTAAAACCAGAAAGTCTAGCTGCTGAGTCTACACTATTACCACTTTTGCTTTGCTGCCCTCTTTAAAAAAATAATTAAAATGATTAACTTTGCCTCTACTCTGAGAGTGACTGGTCATATATCTATGCTATCTAGTCTCTGAATACAATATAATTCCTAGGCCTTCCAGTACCCTAGGTTTTCTTTCTTTAGTACCAGAAAGCAAAGTTCGAGCATCAAGACAGAAAAATATACAGTACTTGGATTTAGTGTTGGGCCGAATATTAGAACAAAACTATAATAGAAAACTAGTAAGCCCAAGGTACTTTCTAGAAATTGGAGAAGAATCTATCCTGTGGAGATTTTAAGTTTATACTGTAATGAGTTAATATTTTATGAAAAAATAGGATTATGAATACAAAATTAGATATGAAATTAAATGTTCATTTACGATAATAAGGGAAAGCAGAATAAATCAATCCATGGTTAAAAAATGATGAATACTATGGCCATAACAAAGTACAAAAAATAACAATAATTTTATTCATTAACTCTCTGACAACTCTCTTTTATCTTTCCCTACAGATTTTGGCTTTGTACTTTATTTCTTCTTCATAATAAGGCTTTTGAAATATTTTATAGGGAGAATAGGAAAATGACTCGATCTTTAGCATTATTCAGAACAAAAAATTAATACTTTAAAAACTCTCAACTTCACAACTCATTCTTAGCAAATACCATAAATTTTGAAATTTATAAAAGTTCGTCAAATTTGGAAAAATAAAATCTATCAAGTTTCTTTCATATGTAAGTTTTGGGATATGTAAGAATTTTCCAAAGAATAACAGTGATAGAAGGAATATAAGTAATAATATGGTTTGCATTTGACATTGGCTCCTGCTCCTTGCTTGTTTCCTATTCTCAAAGAAGAAAGAGCTGAAATTCTCACCTTGGGGGAGGGGCAGACAGGAACTAGAAGAGAAGACCAGGAAATGAAGAGCAAGCGGGCCCTCTCAGGAAGCAAGAGGCACAAAGTAAATTGCCCCACCCCTGATACTCTCCTGGTGCAGGTTAAGTATATCAATTACCCTGGACATTCCTGGAACTATTGCTCTGTTCTTAAAAACCTCAGCTGGCCATGGAATAAAGAACCTACATTTTAATCCAGAGCTGACAACTTCCACCAGGTATCAAAATATTGCACCCTCTCTCGGGATAGATTCAGCTCCATCTTACAGGAAGACCTCTGGCCATTACAAGGATTCCTGGCCCACAAGCTAAATAACCTCAAAACACATTTAAAATATTGAGTGCCACTACATGTGCTATGACAAGGTTTTTCTTCTAGCTATGTAATAGATTTTGAGGGTGATAGTCTGAGGAGAACTCAGCCTGATTTTAGATGTGGCAGAATGAATTTATTCGAATGGCACTAACTAGAAGTCTGTGTGCTCGCATAGTGAGCTGGGGATGGTCTTCTAATGCGGTCTGCTAGATTTACTAACACAAATATAGATGCAAGGTCAGCCCATACTAGATAACACCAAAAGGTCAGAAGTCACTTGGTATAATATAGAGAAAGGAATTAAAACCTTGGAGAAGAGGGAAACAAAACAGGCAACCTATAATGTACACCTCACCTGAGGGTACTTTTGACTGTCTCACTCAGTGGGCCCAAAGAGGCTCTATTTTTTCACTAAGATGTGAAGAACAAGGTTTGTGAGGAAAGTTCCAGAATTTTTTAATGTGGCTTTTCTCTTCAGAATAAGAATGAGCGTCACAGGGGCTCCCTTATTTAACGTGAATGGAGAGTCTCAGGATGATAGAACACATGGTGAGCCTCTTAGAATAACATGTTTAAGAGGAGATCTAACTAACTGGTTTATCATCATAGGTCCCATAGGGGCAAGTTGAAAGACAACTTCCTACTGCCTTGATTTGTGTAAAAATTAAAAACAACAACCAAATGAGAGAATGTTTCTGATGATCTAATTCCCAGACTAGAACCTATTTGTAGACTGAAGAGCCCTTTGAATGAAAGGCATATATGATCTCATATATGGTCTGTAAAGTTTCCTTCTAACCTTCAGAAAGATCTGAGCAGTTTGCTATGCACTAAGGTAAGGAAAATATTTTGTTACATCAGGTGATAGATGGACTGCTGACCTAAATCCATGCTATACCATAACTACTGAACACACCAGAAGTTAGTTTTAGAATTTTGGTGAATGTGTGATTAGCATGGATATTCTTAGCAACTATATTTATTCCTTGACACCTGGAATAGGTTCTTACTTAGTAGAAGGACTAAATAAGATATTACAACTTTGAAAAAAACTCAGGATACCCATGCTATTATCAGTGATTTCTATCAAATCTCCATTCAAATAATATGAAAGATGATAAATGGAATGTGGAAAAGAGTAACAAATTATAATAGAAATAATATTGAACTAACAGGGTTGCTATTCCAGATTTGATTGCTACTGAAGTGTATCAGTAAATATCCTAGTATTTGAATGCATTTATTGGTATGCAAAAATTAATTTTTTTAATCCTGGTAAGTGTAAAACTCCAAAAGCAGTTTGCATTTTCTAACAGAAACTTTTTTTTTTTTTATCATATGCACATTATCCTCAGCTCTGTGACATAAGCCATAAGGATTATGGACATTTAAACACTGCACATGCACACAAAAGTCAAACTATTCCATTGTATCATGATAGTTTGCTGATTTATTATTGAAGAGTAAAAATGGCAAAATACATGAATTCCAGAAGACAGGAGACAAATCCCATGAGAACTCAGGATGAGAGCTTTGTCAATTAAATGAAATTTTTGGGTTCTAGGTCCAGCAGTAGGAGTCAGGCAGTACTATTGCATTCTTTGCAAAAGATCATGCAAATATTTCTAGTTTTCTATTTCTCTCTATTCTTGATTCTCCATCTTAGACTACCAGTAAATATGAAATTTAAACTGCTAATCATGAACTGAGTACAACATAATGAACTTGACCATATTTTTAGTTGTGTCCAGCCGTGCTCTGTCATAGAGTAGAAATGCCATAGGTGGGGTGAGTACAATTAGACCTGATGATTTAATTAAATTCCCTAAACACGTAATTCACTCCTTATCATGCCTACTTTTACACAACTGCTTTTTTGTATCAGTCTGTACATATAGCCCACATCAAATCCCTTATGAATAATTGACTATGGGTAGAAAACAAAATGTCAAGCTCCTTTTCATATCATTCTACATGATATACCAATGTTTATTGCAATGGCATTGAAACCCCATTTAAGCATGTATTCTTAAAATGGTATATAACAGTAACACTCCTACATTCAACATGTGATTATCTCTAATCTACAGAGGAAAGATTTGCCAGATGGTCAGGGGCTTAGAAAAACATGATGACAAAAAGTTTTTTTTTTTTTTATACTGGGAAATAAATCACACTAAAATATTTAAAACTCAAAGATATTTACATATACTACTTTATTTAAATCTGAAGAAATTGGACTTGATCATTAATTTGTTTTCTCTTCTCCTCAGTTTCAGGCTGCAACATACCTCAACAATAAAATATCATTAGTTCCATGTTATCCCACCTATATTTCCTCCATCTCATCATGATTCATTGCTCTTTTAATCCTAGCACTACATTTGAATTTCGATGCTATGAGTTTCTTAAATAATAGATAACCATTTTTGTTGCAAGCAAGATATGGAAGACAAGATCAAACACAATGGAGGTTCTGTTTTTTTTAAGAAAAACTTTTTATCACATTTATCATGTTTCTTTATTCTGTCAGATATCACTAATAAATACAACTTCTTAGAATTCTCTGAATCAATCTTTGTGAAATGTTTTCTGAACAAAACATGCTATTGATTTCTAAAGGGAAAATTCTAATCTTTCTGTCTTATTTAATTCCTTCTTGGTACAACATCCTGGGGAATTGTTATCTTGCAGCTGAGAGAACTAGGTATTCTTGATGGGCAAATGTAGTGTAGGCATTCTATCTGACTAGGATGTTCTTTCCTTTGAACAAGGACTGGATTCTACATTTAGATAGTGAAAGTTCAGTTACTTCCTTGGAGCATAATGTAGCATTCTATTAGGTAACAGAATGTCTTTTTTTTTTCTTTTTCTTTTTCCTTCATGTGTTTCAACTAACCACCCAGAGTTCTTTGAAATCAAAGGAAGCTCTGAACTCAGGGAAACTCTTGATGTCCAGGGCAGAGACTCAACAAGATAGAGGAGACAAACGAGACAGGAATGCTAAAAGAAAAAAAGAAGTTGAACCCTTTGAATATCCTGCACTATTCTGATACCCCAATGGTTGAGAGAATTTTGCACACAAATTAGCAAGTCATGACTGGTGGAAAAAGAACAGAGTAAATATACAATATAAAGAGATTCATGCAGTGGAACTCTATCTGGACCAGAAAGTGAGAGTCCACACATCAATGTCACTGTTAATCTGACTTGACTAGATATGCCAACTTGGAGTATGCTAAGGATCAAAAGGCATAAACCTAACTCTAAACAGCATTTGTTTGGTTTTTCCCATTCTGATAGGATACTGGTAAGATTAGCTTTATTTGGATTTTGGCTTTCAAGGTCCTCTGCTTCAGGAATATTAATATTTATCAACATTGAATTTATCATACTATAGTAGATATAATTAATTAAAATCAAATGATACATTAAATTGCTGCACATTTGTCTCAAATGCTTTTACCCAACTACTACACAATTCTGTGACAGCTATGCATTGCTTCCATACAAAATGAGAAAAATGCAAAGCCTAAGACTAAGTACTGACAGCTAACAAACTCTGAGAGGTTTTTTAATTATTGTTATTGATTCATCGATAATTAGAAAAAATCATATGGTATATTTTATTATCATTCATATTATTAAGCCAGAAGAGGATACCAAAGTCATGGATTTATAACTAAAACATTAAAAGATATAATGTATAGCATACACATTAAATTTTACTTTCAAATATTGTTTAAATCATTCTTAACAAAGACATGCTTCACACATACCAGGCATAAGTTATTCATTAAAATGTGTTTACACAGGTGCAAAATTCCCATATTAACTATAAATCAGGAAAAAAGTAAAATATTATGATAATGAGGACATGAGATTTAATCTACTAAAAGAAAAATACAAAGGTCTTCCTATAACATGACTATGAATGGAATCAAATTTGTTGTTGATATTTTTTAGAGTAATTCTGTTTTAACATCTCCCTAAATATGACATAATTTCACTGATTCAGAGAAAGTATTGATTGACTCATATATCTTTATTACAGGGCCACAAATTTCAAAATTCCAAAATGGAAATAATTGTATACACACACACACATACACACACACACACACACACTCTATATCTAGTCTGAAAGGTACAAGTCTTCTTTTATTCTATGAGAAATATTCAACATAAACTTAACTATCTGGGTTTTAGTGAATCAATTCTTACATAAATTTAGATTTTATACTAATAAAATGCTTTACAATCTCATGTAAAATCTAGATAAATCTGTTTCTAGTTAAAAGATGGGTAGAAAACTTGACAAAATTATATTTATAAATGACAATAGGTTTCAGATTTTGATTCTTTGGCTTTTCACATTTGGGGAAATTTCTTATAAAATATAAAAGAAAACTAGCTTATTTTGCATTTTCATTTTGAGTTAAGCTACAAATTACTAGAAGGCAGTTATGAAATGTCAGTTCTACCAAAGACACAGAAGACAATTCAGTCAAAACTAATTGTGTCTACTTCTAACTTAGAAAAAAAATTGATTTTTTAGATCACTGAAGTAAGGTCATAATTGATATCTTTAAAACTATACTCATTCAGTTACCACAGGTGAATTTTTACACTAAAACATGTATTATAATCCAAATACATTTGAGATTTTATATTTAGTTAAGTGAATTGCTTAGGGTAAAGGAAATATTTCAAGATTTATGAAGCACTTGAAGTTATACTCACTTTGAAAGAAAAGTTTCCTTTGTTTCTATATTTTATAGTTTTACTATAGCAATGATATAATGCCAAATAAATATTCAAGGACAATTACTAGTAAAATTTTGATCAATAACTATTCTTAGTACTACATATTAGCATGAGGATGCAGGACAGATGTACACATATTTGCATATAGTAGGTATCATGCTAACAATGAACATTAAAATGTACTTTTTTTCTTCCATTTAATTGAAAAATTTCATCAAGCTCTCTTAACTCTTTCCCATAAGAAAGAAAGATATCATTTATTTAGGGGGTTTTGCCAATGCTTTCTGAAAGCTATATATAAATAATTATTAATACCATTTTACAGATAAAGAAAACTAAAGCTCAGATACATCCAATTAATAAATAACAAAACTAGAATCCAAGCAAAACGCAATCAACTTCAAAACCTTTGTAGTAGAGGTTAAAGTTTGGGGTCTATCTTACATCGGACAATCCTGTAATTATACTTCAAATGGGAGATCTTAACTTATTTTAAAAAGCAAAAGCTTCAGTAACCAACAAAGCCACAAAGCTACACGTAGTTTCAGTTAAGTTGTATATTCTTTGGTACAGTGAAGGATTCCAGACCTTACCACTGAGGCAGTGGGCTCCCTTTCCTAGACAATAAACCATACAAATAGAGGTTTCATGACCTCTTAACAAAAGTAACAAAACATTTTCAGAAAAGTCTAGACACATTTTATTTTTTCCTCTGTCAATTGTTTCACAGCAAACTTTCTACAAAATTTGCCCTCATTTTAAGACATCATGTTTTCTTACCAATAAGGTAGAGACAAGTTATATTATAATCAAAAAGAGTAATTGGCTTTCTAACAGTCCTAAGATTGAGTTGGACACCAAGAATTTTCATAAACAATCTCCTCATGTCTATGCTGTTCACAATGAACCAAATTAGGAAGCACTAGACTTGAGCAGACAATGTCTATATCTAGTTCTTGCTTGGTAACTTACTAGCTAAGTAACCTTTCACCAGTGACTTAGTGTGTCCATTAGAAAAATAACAATGAACTCACTAGCGCCCAAGCCATGTCCAATAGCAGAATCACTGGAGGAGCTTTTTAGATATCCCAGTCACAGCCTGCTCCCCACAGGGATGAAATCAGAATGTTCAGTCATGGTGCCTAAGTTTCCATAGTATTTAGATACTCAGGTGATTCCAGTTTAGAGTGAAGTTTGGGGTTCATTGAATAATTCTTTCACATAGTTGCTTTTAAGATTGAAAAAAAAAGTGCAGTTACTTTGTACATCATATAGTACTTCACGGTGTGATACAAGAGATTGTCTTAAAACTAAGTCTAGCACTACATAAACACATTCTCCCTGTGCTCTGGTGGTTTAGTGGTTTAGTTCATGGAATGTGGGTCCCAATGTCCCTAATTCAAGACCTAGGGCCTGGGGAAACAACCAAGGTGAACAACCAAATAAACAAATAAAAATGTTTCTTCCTCTTCTCTCTTCCTGCCTGCCTTCCTACTTGCCTTCATTTCTGCCTGTTCCTTTCCTTTAAAAAACAAAAACAAAAACACTCTTTCAGGGAACTTAATCTTTTGTTTGATTTTAATTCAGTGAAGAAACTATACTATGTGTGTTTTACTATTTTTGACAGAATTGCAGAAAGTTTTTAGGTTTTATTTTATTTTAAGTTGTCTTCAACATTCTTGGAAACTCATTTTTTTCTCTTTTCCTTCTCTATTAAAAATTAAGCACAGTATCATCTAACTTGTTTCCTTCAAAATATATCCAACATCATGCTTGTTAGATTTATAATAACCAGAAAAAAAATTTTAAACTAAAGTGCAGATAAGAAATCTGAACACTCACAAGAAAACCATCTGTCCAAAGTTATATAGTTCAATGCTACTACTTATTTAAAATGAAAAATATAAACTTCAGATATCTTTTTCAATATTTTGCCTCAAAAATCTCATTGGAAACAAAAGCCTATTCAGAACATCTTTCTTGGCTAGATTTTTTTTCATTGCCTGATGGCATCAATTATTACTTAGCTAAATTTGTAATCAACATATCAGATTTGGCTAGTTTACACATATCACATGTTTTGTCTTAGTACTATTAGTTTCCATAAGCTTTTATTTAATTAGACTTACCAAACGGATTATGTAATTTATGGAATTAGAGTACAAATAACATGTTACTTAATTAAAAAGCACCCTCTGGTGTCCTCTGGTACCCTAGTGATTTAGTTTGCTGGGCACAGTACACATGCAATCCAAGATCCCCAGTTCAAGACCCCAGACTGGAGGAAGCAACCAAGATGAACAACTAAATAAAGTACATAAAATGCTTCCTCCTCTCTCTCTCCCTGGCTGTCTGCCAACTTGCCTTCGTTCCTGCCTGCATCTTTCCTAAAAAAATAAAAGCAAATAAAAGGCACACTTTGTGCTATTGCTGAAAGTAATTATGTATCAAATCACAACCAAATCCTTAAAATCAATTTATTGGTAGCTACAAATGCAATCTAGCCACCTGACAGTGATTTTGTCTTGGGATCTTTTACCTTTGTGGGCTTGTTAACATCCATGCTTTCTTTGAATTTCTCCTGCACACTTTCTGCAAGTTGACAGAGCAAGGCACCATTATCCAATTTCTCCATAAAAGTTTCTGCTGTAATCTCCTTCCCTGTGTAATAAAAAAGAAGCATTATAAAAGCATAATCATTCCCCAATACAAATGTGACATTCATGCCAATATATTCAACACATTGTTTATCACCAAAATCTCCAATCTCCATTGCAGCTGAGTTACATATCTGATATAGGTACACACACACACACACACACACACACACACACACACACACAAAGAGAATGTTTTCTTTGGAACGTTATGTTTTCTTTTGGTTTCAAGAATCTCAACATGCCATATTTTTATGATATAATTTCAACTGCATACAAGTTTTATTTTACATTAAAAATAGCAAAATGATATCCTGGGTGAAAGAGGCACACAGTTTAGAAATCAAAGGGAATAAAAGTCAACCTGTCTATGGTTGAACTCAAAAGCCCAGTTTTATCAATGATTGTACAATTTAGCCCCTGAGAGTCATTCAATTCTCATTCTCAATAGCTCATTCAATTACTTTGGCCTGCAAACTAAGAGCATAAAAGCAGAACTGGTATCTTGTGTTCTGTGTATGTCTTTGATTACAAGAATGCCATAACTCTCTTTTCTTTAATTTTAAATTGAGCCATAGCATATAAAAATCAACCACCATTATTAATTTTAATAGCCTGGCCAATGCATTAAACTACATCTCTAAGTTCTATTGAATCTACTTTCCTAATTAAAATAAGAGTAAAATTAATATAAGCAATAAACTCTCTGAAAGAATGTACTACCTCTCAACCATACTCTTACTGCAGCCCTTGGACTGTGAACTTAGTAGAGGTCTGCTTCTTTCTTTTTCCTCACAATCACCCTCATACTTTCAACTACTGCTCTTATAAAAATGATCCACAATTATTCATCCCTGACAGTTAACTGATCCCCAGTTAAGGGTTATATTCCCTCTTCCTTATATATTCCCCAAACATCCTTTCTTCATTTTTCCCTTTATTTGGTCAAAGCTTTATGATGATTTAATCCACATACCTTACAGTTCGCCTACCTGGAGTATATGATTTAATGGTTTTTAGTATATTTAGAGTCGCGAAATTCTCACCATAATCAATCAGAACATTTTATCACCTCTGAAGAAACTGGGTAACCTTTAACTCTTACTGTAATCCTCCATTAACCAGCCCTAAAAAAATCATCACAAATTTCTTTCTTAAATGCTCTCCAAATTCATCTCTCTGAAAACCCTCTTCTTCTCTTGGGTTTGCAATTCTGTAAGTTTCAGAACATTTTATTTCCTTGCTTTAATTTCCTATGCCTTATTAAGTCATATAGCTTTTTGGTTTCTTTTGTTACTGGTATAGTAGTTGTAATACAATTTTTATGATATTATATATAAATCTTAGCAAGATGAACAATAATTAGACCTTGTATCCTCGAATTCTCTCTCTCCAATACTCAGCACACTGATTGCTAAATTAATATTGCTAAGGACCACACTCACTGAGTCATTCCTCATCTCTTTTGTAATAATCCCTACCCTTCTCCACCAAAACAGATGAGATCTATTCACAAAACCCAATATCCAAAGCCTTTTCCAAAGGACTTTATCCAATCTGCCACGACAATCTAACATCCTATGTCTTGTTCCTTGGTCTGCACCCTACCGTCACAGCTCTTCTAGGAGAAATTTCTGTTCTTGACATACCTTGGCTTCTGCCATGCCCTTTACTGTAATGCTCTCCTGCCTTCTATCTGCCTGGGCAAAGTTCTATTTTCCTTTCCAGGAAATCCAGAAAGAGGTTCTCCCAGTGCATTGTGATCTCTTTTCTACATAGTCATAGTCATGAGTATCATTCACTTCAGCACCTACTGCAATTTTTCTATTGTTAGTAACAAGTTTTGTGTAAAGTTCTTGTCTTCCTCAATAGGCTATAAAACTCCTGAAGTCTATCTTTGGATGCTTGTGTTCTGAAGCAGTAGTACAATGTTGTTTACATAGTAGGTGCCTAGTAAATGTGTTCAGTGAGCACACAAATGAACAAATGAAGAAATAAACTACTGTAAAACTTTGAGAAAATGCTGGGTATTGCTTTTGTGAAAGTAATCAGTTTATGCAAAAGAACAAGGTGTTTTTAAAGTGTTAGTCTGTGATCTTGTGATAACTCTAAAGTAAAATGCATGCAATTCAAGTCCATGAACACTTACAATAAGTATAATCCAACTGGAACAATAGATAAATTACTGACTGTAGGTTGAATTCACAATATCTAATATATTTTGGATTTCAGAAAACATCAGCTTGAAATGATGATCTTCTCCCCAACCCAACCCCTATTCTGGGGAGAAGGAAAGAGAATTGCTTTGTTTTTTAATAATGCTTTTTTTCCCTACTGGATACTAGCCCTTTCTTAGGATAATGATTTCTGCAGGTGGCAAAACATTAGTAGTTCTTAGTACTCACCACAGAGGAGGCTATATGGAACTACAATTATTTTTAAACTGTATGTAGCTCAACTCAATCCAGGAATGAAACTTAAGTGTCTAAAGATACCAAAAATCAACATGACAAATTTGCATTGTGCATTCACTATATTGTCCTGCATTTTGGAAGTCAGAAATTAATTTTGTCAACAAATATAAAAAATAAATATTAGAAATATTTTAATTACCAATTAAATATCATTGCAAATAAGATAAACCTTAAATTGTTGAATAATTCCTTTAGAAATTATTTGTAAGATGTTCTACTTTTAGAAAAAGTCTTTAGGAATTCTTATTAAGTTCCATGGCAATTTAAAGATTCTATTTATAATGTTAAGTGCCAAGATGATTGCAATATAGTTTTTAAAATTTTGAAATTATAGAAAGAAAAATGGTTTTTATTAAAAAGTCATTAGCAATATACAAAAAGGTATCATTTTTACTTTTATGTATCATAATTAACATCAGAATGCTAGTTATTCTGTTTTTTGTAAGTACTTTAAGAAAGAATTTTACATTGAACATCTGTATCTAATGAAAAATATATTAGGTATCAGCTTTCAATTCTGTATATTTTATAGTTCCAAAAGGTGGGATTTTTTTTGGCTAAAACAGACACTATTACATACTTTAGGGTTGAAATGCACTGCTTCAAATGAAGGAAAAATTCAAGAGAGAAACTTTTTTAAGAAACCCTTCATGTGTGATGTATTTTCCATTCAAATATTAAGGCTCATAAAATAAACATTTTAAATGGACTATATAATTATAAGAATCAGTATCTTTTCAAGGGATGATATATTATCTCACTCTGCATTGCATTCATATTACCAAAGGTATAAAAGAAACAGAATATAAAATTAGCTGAGATGAGCCAAAACAAATCCATTAGAACAGGTGGTCATGTGCCAATCACAATATATCAAATAAACATGGAAAACAAAATACCTTTGTTAGGAAAAAAAAATATATATATTTTTTTAAAATTGTAGAGTTGGTTTGAGGTAGCAGATTATAAATACTGGAAGTGGTTGGAGTCTAGCACCATCTTTTTCCCAACTCCATCTTTCCATGTTATTGGTATGTTTAGGAAAAGTAAGTGCAATGAATGAATGTACTTAAATCATCTTGCTGTAGACCTGTACTGAATTGTATAGACTCTTGACTTGAAGTTTAATCTAAAATAACCTCATGTACTTGTGACCTAGTGTTCACCTGGCATAGTTCACATACATTCCAAGTACCTGGGTTCAAGTCTTGGGGTCAGGATTAAAACCAAGATGAACAACCAAATAAAAAAATGCTTCTTCCACCTCTCTTTTCCTGTCTGCCTACCTACTCACCTTCATCCTTTCCTTTATTAAATAAATAAAATAGCCTAGTCTAGAAGTCTTCCTGAATTCGTAGTTCAGGACTTTGATCTTCATACCATTGATAGTCATGACTGACAGCTTGCCAGAGGACACAGATTGGGGAGTGTGGTTAAAGATTATAGTTATTCACGTCTTAAAATTACTGGGGTACAATGGTATGAGATAAATATCTGACTGAAAAATTTTGTCAGGAAGCTTGTACACATCAGTGTATTTCTCGGAGAGACATGTGTTTGTTATAATTTCCTAAAATTTATTGGCCTCTAAAGTGTTTTAGATTGGAGCCACTGGGGAAAAGGAATTCTTTTTTATCTCCTATTTTTGCTGAGAAGGAATATTCTCCTCTCATTAAGTTAGCAGTACTAAACTCAGTTTCTTAAAGATATGACAACATCAAATAATGATGTTTAACATTTGAGAGTTCTTAATACATGCCAGCACTTTACATGTATTTGTATTCATGTTTTTAATCTTCTTAACAAAACTGTAAAATGTGTGAGAATATTATTTCTATTTTATAGATATGAAATTGAGGTGTTTAGATTAAGTATCTTGCCTACGGTCTCAGAGTGAACCTGTCTCTTAAACTCAGGATGTCTGGGTTTTAGAGTCTCTGCTATAAATCACTATTTTTGGCTACTGCAATATTTGCTGAATGCACAAAATGACTTTCCTATAAAAATGCATATAATGCAGTTGTCTTTTTCTCTGCAGAAACTCCACAATAAAGCCCTTGAGGAAAAAAAAATGGCTTCCAGCTGAAGAAAGAGGTGCTGAAAATGATTAGCAGTTGTAAATAGAATGGCTGAGAATGTCATTAGGATATTATTATTGTCATTAGATAGGATTCAACTGTGGTCCAATCTGCACTGTACCTCTCAATTCAGGTGTGTTTCTCTAATTGGAGAACTCAAAGCAACTCATCTGCTCTCTTAACTCAAATTATTCATTGTTTGGAGACTGAACTTTGAAGACTGTGAGATAGGAAATGATTCATTTTATCCAGAAACCCTAGATCAGCGTGTGTTTACCACTGATTCAGAAATATCTACTCTGTATTTTTATTAAGAAAGGACAAAGCTGGTTCTGTTGGAAAAGTTGGGGAAGAAATCTAGGCAGTAACTGCTCCGAAAGATATCAACTTGTGAGTATGAACTTGATTCTCCAAACTTTTAATTAACATTAAAATGCCACCTTTCCTAAAGAATTTGTGTTGACTATATCAAGAATGTGAGAACTCTACAGGATAAATATCAGGTAAAAGGTCTTTTCTTTCTGTTTTTTTTAAACTGTTCCAAACTCATTAGATAGCAGCTGTACTGGAGTTGACAACTGCAACTTCAACAAATAGTATTTAACTCTAAATGCTGAAAGTAGATTATTTAAAAAAAATAACTGAAAGGACAGAACATTATGTATTGATCATATTAAGCATATAACAACTGAATTTTCATTTATGTGCAGGTAGAAAAGTCAGAGAAAGGGAAAATCACCACAAAATCAATTGTTATAATGTATTTCTAAATATAAATAAAATCGATTTAGCATAACTTGATTTGAAATAGATATTATAACTTATACAAAGCCCTTGCAGATATCCAAATACACATGTCTACATCCTGATGGTCTACAGTCTTTAAGAATGATGTCAGTTTCTTCAATGCTTCATGATCTTTTCTCAAAAACATGCTCACTTGCGATTCAAATAGTGCTATTGAACAAATACTAATTGAAGATAATATTGGACCATTATCACTTTCAAATGTTTAAAGAAACAGAAGCAAAATAATTTGAGAATACTTTGCTACTATATTTACATCAAAGCTAAGTCATCAACAATCTTTAATAGTCTATTAATAATCAAGAAATTCATAGAATATGCCTCATCTGTTTGAATGGTAAGTGGTTGCCATAATCTGAACTGTTAATAAATGCTGTTTATTCAAAGTGGCAATTAAGTTTTTCCCCAAGATTTATTTGTATAATGATTTGATGTTCAAGTCGGTCTGAAGAACACAGTTAAATAAAATGTCAATAGACATTTAATGAACAAAAATAACAATACAGAGGGTCTACAATAAAAATGAAATGTATGTATTTAACCTGTAACAAGGGACAGTGGCCAAATAAACATTTTAGAGGGAAGAATGAAGGTATTTTTAGAATTCATTTACTGTCTTTTCTAAATGTTGGTCCTAAAATTGCTCCATGGTGTCAGTTATTGGAAGACATACTTAGACTACAAAGATTATTTTCAATAAAATCAGTAGATATTTCCAAAGATATGAGAGCAGTAAGTAAACATCATGTGTTACCTTCTTGTAGATCAGGTTGATATACTATGCTGTAAACAAATCCCAATTAATATAACTATTTTAAATAGTTAACTTAATCACAAAAAGTAACATTTTACGTTCTAATATGTTTTAATTAGTCTAAATATTTGCTATTGCTGCTTTAATTCTATGCTTAGGAATATTATATGATACTCTTATTGTTGCTGATTAATTAAGGACATAGTACTTAAAATTATAGTATATGTGACATGAATAAAGGTGATTATTGGTCTATGAACTAAGGAAATAATTGCTGTCTGTCAAATTAATTTTTTAAGGAAAGGTGCAGGTAGGAATGAAGGCAAATAGGGAGGCAGGAAGATAGGAGGAAGAAGGGCATTGTTAATTTAATTGTTCACATTGGTTGTTTTCACCCAGTTCTGGGTCTTGATCCCAGGACCTTGGGATGTAGGTGGGACTGCTCCTACAATGTACTAGACCGGTAGGCCACTAGGGTGCCCCTAGCAAATTAATTTTTATTCTCCAAACTATGAATATGCATTGATTGCTTTTTAATTTCAATTTCAATTTGATTTAATTTAATCCTAATTAGATGTAGGAGCAGAAATACCTAAATTTAGAATGTCACTAACACCTCTTTTAAAAAACTATGAAAAGTATCATCATTTAGTCAAATATCATCAAAAGGAAGCTGAAAATCTCTCAGTAAGACCCACATCAAAATGGCAAAATCTAATGAAAATTTCTAATTGAATAGGTGAAGTGATAGCACACCAAAAAAATGCAGATACTTTATAAGGACACAGGAACAACTTAGAAACTATTTTCAATATATCTCTAAACTTCAAGTAGATTGAAAAAAGAAAATAAGAATTCAAAGAGAACTTCATAATATAAATGTGCAAATATTTCTAAGTTGACAAAATAGCTAGTAGTAATTTCAAAATTCACTTTATTGACTCCATTTTCAAAATATATCAATACTAAATGTATCTAAGTTTAATAAACATATCTTCTAACATAGCCATTACTTTTTCTTACCCTCATTACCATTCTAGTAGAGAATATATTTTCTCACCTTCTTATTAATTTAAATAATCTCAAGTTATTGGTCTATTTTCCAAGTGATCATGAAGATACTTACTTGAAGTCTGTTATCTTTCTACTTTTATGAATTTAAGTCAATGCAAGGTGGTATTTTACTATATCTTGAGATTCTTTTAAGATTCTTTTTCTGAGAAAATTCCACAAGACATCAATTCCATTTGCATTACCACCACCAACATTTGAGAAATCTTATTC
This sequence comes from Solenodon paradoxus, assembly GCA_004363575.1. Classification (NCBI taxonomy): domain Eukaryota; kingdom Metazoa; phylum Chordata; class Mammalia; order Eulipotyphla; family Solenodontidae; genus Solenodon; species Solenodon paradoxus. Next base: position 263,809 of record RJWH01000910.1, read on the forward strand.
TTTAAAAGAAAAACTTATTCTTTAGGTAAATTGTATTCTCTGTTTATGCATATTGATGATCTCAAACTGGGTCTTAAGAGATGGATTTTTTGGAAACTTAGACTTTTGGAACTGGAAAGGACATTAGAGACCATCCACTCCAACCCTTCATTTTATGGTTTAGGACAATAAACCCAGAAAAGATAGCTGAGTGACTTTGGGCAAGTTTCCTACCAAATGGCAGAGCCAGAACCAGGAGCCAGGTCTCCTGACTTCTAGTCCAGTGATCTTTCCATTACACACACACACATACACACACTGACTCTTTATTCTTTGAGGCTATCTTAGGGTTCTCACATTGATCAAGCTGCTTTATAAGTGATCACATTCACAAATAAAATACCTTTGCTGACAAGTCATGGGACTTTGGAACATACCTATATAATCAGGTTACTCTAATCAGAATCTTTGCCTGCCTAGAACATCTCAGTAGTTTCTTATTGATGACACAATTAATTAATTATATGTTCCTTAACCTTATATTCAAAACAGTATATGACATAGCCCCCAACAAATCTCATGATACTCTCCCCCTCTTGATCATGAAGACACTAGTCTTGATTCCATTCTTTCAGAGTACCAAATTTCTCCATATCTGTGCATATGCTAGTCACTCCACCAGGCTTACTGCTCATGCTCTGTCTGGTTAACTAATCATTATAATTTTCTTCAGTTCTCAATTAAACATAAGCTCTTGTAGAGAAGATTTCCCCAAGCCTCTTATGCTTTACCCTAGTCTCATTTCTTACATTCTTATTACAACTTGCATCTTTTAATGGTTATTAACAAGTCCAAACAATGAATGAATTATTCAGTATATTTCTTTTCTAATCTACTTCAAGCTCTCTAAGAGCAGGTACTCTGTCTATTCTTAATCACCACTCTACTCTCTAGTACTTAGAAAACTGTTTCTTAAATGCAATCATCACAAAAGCTAGTATTTATTATAACTGGTTGATTACTACATACCTGACCTTGCCTAAAGATGATGATTTCATTCAAATCGCCAACGATTCTATAAGGATGACAGGAGTATTACACTTACAGGTGATAAAACTGTGGCACAGTGCATTAAGATCCTTTCCAGCATCAAGAGTTAGCAAGTGACAGAACTGAGATTTAAATACAAGCATTCTGATTCCAGAGTCCATTTTTTCTTCAATTAATACAATTTAGTGTTGCACACTAAGATGTTTTTTAAATTGAATGAACTTACTGACAAAAGTGAATTAGTAGCATCACTGAACTATGTAAGTAAACATCCACAATACATGTGTAGATACATATCTCCAATATGCCAAACACTGTCCTAAGTAGTATACATGTTACTCATTTATCCTATAGTAATCCTATAAAATAGTACTACTTCACAGATGAGGAAACTGAGGCACAGAGAAGTTAACTAACTTGCCTAAGATCATTGTGCTGTTAAGTGACAGATCCAGGTTTCAAAGATCAGCAATCTGTTTCATCTGTATTCATCTATTCTACACTGACATACTTGTGATAGCCCATACCTGAAGACAGTTCAAAGTATAATAAATTACTAACTAGTAATCATGAGTGAACACCAGAAGGCTTAAAAAAAGAAAGAAAATGAACCTGTTTAAGCTAAACTGACTCCTATGTGATGAAGATACATGAGTGAATTACTGACATGAATACAGTTCCATAGTGGTTCAAGGGTCTGCCTAGGGAGTACCATCTATATCTCTTTGGCTGGACATTCTTGTGAATGGAGTAACCTGCATACTCATATGCATAGTCCTGTTTAGATTACATGGAATTATCAAATAGTGTGGACATGGGGAAGAAAAAATAATTACAAATGCATATATATACACATACATACAAATACATATACATATACATAAAAGCCCAAAGTCACAGTGAAAAAAAGGAAAATGTTGCTAAAATGTGCTAAACTTTGTCAAAGATTGCTAAAACCGTTCCAAAATATCAGCTAGACAAAGGGCTTCTCACTAAACTCTTTACTTTTAGCAGCTACAAATTAAGGGTAACACTTACCTTGAAGAATTATTTTAAAATATATTATTAGTGAAATCCTTCCCACAAATAATGTACCATACAATTTCTATGTATAGTCAATGTTCACATCCTTGATTTTATGAACTCTACAAGGGTCCATTCCTCAGGTCTTAATTGAGTTTTACTCTCAGTGAAAAAAATTGGTGATAATAGTCTTGATATATACGATGCTTTAAATGGATGATCATATTTTGTATGATTGATATTTTATCCTAAAAATATGCCAGCATCATACAAAAAATAAAAATAAGAGGTTACCTTAGCACAAGGTGGCATTTTTCTTAAAGACAATACTTTTGGAAGCACACTTAAAAACCAAAGTGAAATAAAAGGGAAAATTTTAGTTCAAGGCTGGGTGACTAGTCAGCTCATTTGGACAATTGGATAGATGTTTTTGTTCTCCAGTTTGGGCATTCAGCAATTTTAGAAGGTGTTTTGTAAAAGTAGGACAAAGAAATCTAGTTTTAGCAGTCAGCTTTCAGAGACAGTAGTCTCTGTGCAATGTTGAAAGAACAGTCCAAATTAGTCACTTGCATGAAATAAAAGTAAAATCTCAGATCAGCCTATAGATGAAGTAACCAATCTGACCACATATTTCCACTTGTCAATGTATGATATTGAAATTACTAAGCACAGTTAATGTGAGAGACACTGGGAAATTCATTTAAATTTTCGCATCTCAGATTTCCCAGATGCAAAATCCAAATAATGAAAGTCTTTCTTTCCAAGGTGCTGTCACATGCTTAGGTGAAGAAAACTACACGAAGAGGGGAAAAAAAGTAAAAACAAATGCTGTTATCTTTGCTGACAAAATGAGATCTTATAACCTTACCTAATAGATTGGTTAACCACAAGGCCAGATCTTCTTTCATCGGTAGCAAATTAGCTTCATGTCTGCTGGCCAGCCATTGGCTATACTGATGCATATCAGAGAGGCCAGGTCCACTGCGTACCTTTGGGCTCAGAGCAGTGCACATTATTTATCCACTTGTAATACCTGTTTTGGAAACAAAAGATCAATTGCTTTTTATACAGACTTCTCTTGTTAAAATCCTTCTGCCAATGACATAGTTAAGACTTGGATCCGTGGCTGTTTTGATGACAAGTCAGGTTATTAATTATTAAACCCAAGGGAAAAAAAAAAAAACTATTTGCTTTATCTGCTCTGGCCCCATCACTTTTGACCAATCACTTTGTAAGAAACAGCAGTAATCAAAGGTCAAATAGAAAGAAAAACTGAACAGCCTCCTCTAAGCTTTGGTAAAACGTTGAACTTGGAAAAACTCAGCTTCTAAAGCAAGAAATTCCACTTATTTAAAAGCAATAAAAAATGGTTAATTAAAATTTTTCTCTCCAAATTGTAAACGTCCATTATTCAGGTTGACTTTGGAAATCATAGATTCCCAGAGAATTTTAAGACTGAGTGCTATCGATAACAGTAATTGCACAATTTATTATAAACATGTGGTCACTACTATTAAAACTATTACCTCTAAGATAAAAGCACAGCATTTAGTTCTTTGCAGATGGCTAAGCAATTATGGACTCACAATTTAGAAAACTGTGTTGGAGACAGGGTATGATGTCCTTACCTTACTTCTCTCATTTTAAAGTCAACCAAGACAAAAACTAGAGAGAATAAGTAACTTAACCAAGATTATACAGCTAGATCAGCAGAGTCAGACTTGAATCTAGATATTCTCACTGTGTGACCATAACTATTTCCAGAATGATACATTTTATAGAGTCATCAAAAGTCTATATTAAAACCCAAGAATTATGCTATAATTCTAAGAAATAATGCCACTGGTTTTTCTTCTGTCTTGCTTTATTCCTTCCCACTTTATATATTTTACATGCTAGGTTTTGTTTGCAATCATCTTTAAAGTAGAAATAATTAACTATCTTATATCTATAAAATGAGATCATTTCATTAATCACCCTATGACTAGCACAGTCCAATATGTGGACTGTAGAAAATATGTCTTAATATACAGTTGGCCTTGAATGTAGCATTTTGTATGCATTATTTACAGGACCTAAGACCACAGAGGTAATATTGAAACAGCTAATAAATCCTAAATTTCACTGTGTGTAGGTCTTCATTCTACACATAAAGAGTATCTATGAAATAACCAAATCATCAGGAATGAATGAAAATGAAAATATTTTCAACTGGCAAGAAGGATTATATAATATAAAGGAGTGTTTAGCTATGTTTCAATATCTAAAATTTTGTCCAATGTAATATTTAAAGCACATTTTAAAGTTACCACTACAAATTACATAGGCTTGTGTTGGTTTTAATCTTCAAAACTTTACATAGTATTCCTTTCCAGTTAATCTCAAACTCGAATTCTTTTAGCATTGGTAAATATTTGTCTTTTGAAAAAATAATAAAACATCGGTGGCCAAAAAGATGAACAATGTGACCATCTCCCAAATATTTTGCTGCAGTGACAGAAAAGACTGCTAGGAGCATGAGCAAACTCCCAAAAAGTGTAATAAATTAATTAAAATCACAGATAATTTTTATTAGCAAAGCAATGATGCTTTGGAATACTTTTTTTTTGTAAAAACATTCTACATTTTATTTGAAATTATTTTCTGTAAGTCTATGCATATTCAATTATCAAAATAAAACAATGCAAATGTGAAAAACTTTTAGTATACCTTGTCATTTGCTTTCAAATTGTCATTAGAGGAACCAGAGCACCACTGTTGACTATTTTTTTGGAGCAGCTAATCATCACATAATTCATATAAAATTCTAATGTTTTCCACAAACCCTGTGATTAAATGCTACAACCCTAACATCTTTTGCCCCATTTCTTTAAAATAAAAGTACAGTCATAGAAAAATAAGACAGTTCTCTGTAGCTAGTTAAGATTTCTATAGGCTAGCTAGTCTCAGAAACAAACACTTAAACAATAATACATTTAAGCACATGATTCATACATTTAAATAACCAGGTGAAATCTTAAAAGGGTTACCTCTAAAATGTCTTTCTTCTCAAGACACAATCTCTCCCACTACTTTCCTGAAAGTGAGATGTGGTAGTTCAGTAACTTTACCTACAGCCTATTATGTGCTCTGCAGCTTCCATTTAAGCATCAGAGTCCTATTTTGCTGTGTAAAAGCAAGAAGACACCTCAGATTCTTAAGCTCATTGTCTGGCAAAGAATCCATCAAGGGATAGTTTACAGTAAGCCTAATGGCATGTAACAGTTTCAATGACCAGAGGGACACAATCCTTCCCCTCGATACTTCTTACACAGTGAAGTTTTTCTTTTCTTTGACAGGGGCACATTTATTTCTCATGTAGTCATTCCTGTATTTTGTCAGAAATGTAATTCAGACTATCTCCAAGTATCCACAGATGATCATTAAACAAAAACATCAGTAATTAAGTAATTTTAATGTAAAATAATAAGGTAAAAAAAAAAAAAAAGACTAAAGATACATCATTTTCCCAGGGGGCAAAAGTATAAAGAAGGGTTAGTGGGTAATTAGTGTGTAACAGAAGTGAAACAGTTAAACAAATGCCAAATACTTAGATCTGTAGAGTCACTGTGATAGAGAAGACTCCTCTGCTTAAATCACTTTTGAAAAAAAAATCTGATATCTTCTGAGGCTTTTTCATATTTTAAATCACCATTCAACTTAGCATGACTCTGTTATTTTTATGACAGAGACATGAAAAGGGAATGTGGAAATGAGCCCAGTGAGCAGGACCAAAATTTGGAGTGTGGAAAAAGTATCCTATGGCGAAGTAGTTTCCAACTGAAATGATAAATCAGGGTAAAAATAATTTTCTTTCTTTCCACCAGATCAAAAACATCACTATGGGATTGCAAACTTTTTACAGTTTTCAGCAAATGTTTAACCAATCTGGATGAGTTGAATTAGATCACAAAAAAACAAACAATAACAGAGGGGGCATTTCTTATCTTCTGAATTCATTCAAAAGTTTTCAAAAACCACAAACCAAGGGGTACCTTTTAAAGATGGAGAATGGAAAGATTAATGATTCACTAGACTTACAGAAACAATGTCAGATTTGGGAGGAAGAAAAACTGTAAACTATATTTGAATGATTTCACCATTAAAACTGATGTAATCTCAATACTTAAAATGATTAGATAAGTCACTTTGGTAATTAGTAAGCCTCTCACTTTGGATAAAAGAGTTAAAAACTCACATGCTTCTATGATTCCTCAGAACTGTGGTTTCTCCTAGGTTTATTGGTTTTATTGGTTTATCTAAAAATGGATAATTCAATTCTCAGTACTTGGAATTCAGAAAAATAAAACTTAAGGGGAAAAACATGCGGAAACTTAATACAGAATTCTTCAAAGACTGCGTGTGTTTTTTTTCTCTCTTTCCATTAGTAGAAATAATTCTGGATTAGCCATTATGAATATGATGAGACTTGAAGTAGCCCAGGGGAAGAAGAAGAAATTAATGACTCTGTAAGTAAAATATCACATGTTTAAAGACTCTGTTTTGTCTGTTGCTCCAGAATCCCAGTTGAAGACATCATCACTTTGACTCTGAAGAAAAAAGTATTCTTTTTCGCCACCTAGAGGTGTGCTTTGATTATGAACAAGATGGTGTCCAGTCTATCTCTAGACCTTGCTGACATGCCATAAAAAACGTATTGTAATAATGCATTGAAAATAAATTGGAAAGAAAGAAAAATAAGACTAAAATGACAAACATTTTTTCACTACTATCTGCTATCAGATTCTACTATGCAGCGTATCTAATGGATACTTTAGATTTAGAGTCACAAGTCCTGGGGTCAAATACTGGCTCTACCACCTACACATTTAACAGCTGTTCTTTTCTTTCTTTCTTTCTTTCTTTCTTTCTTTCTTTCTTTCTATCTTTCTTTCTTTCTTTCTTTCTTTCTTTCTTCCAGGACAGTACAGGCATGAATGAAGGCAAGTAGGCAGGCAGGAAGAGAGAGGAGGGAGTATATGTTTATTTAAGTTTATTTCCATTTAGCTGTTTACATCAGTTGCTTCTCCCTGGATGTGGGACTCCAACCCAGGGCCATGTGGCCTGCATCCTTCAGAGGCGATTGACTTAACTGCTATTCCACCAGGGCACATCAGCTGTTCTACTGATATTTTTTTTTCTCTTTGGACTTGAGCTATTCAATCTGGAAAATGAAAGCTAATATTTCAAATATTGTTGTGAAGATTAAATGTGTACCACTGTTTGGCATATATATTTTCTTAAATAAAAACTAACCTAATCTAAATTATCACCATCTAAAACGTGCTAAAATAAATCATCTATTGACTTATTGCTAGAACAAGACAGAATTCTAAATCACTAAGAAAAGACAAAGAACAAAGAGGAGAAATGAAAACAGATCAGATAGAGTATTGATAAAAGAAAATCATAAATAATGGAAAAGCTAAAATTTTCTTCTTAGTGAGATGGATGAAGGCCCAACAATGATGAATGAAATGTTGAGCTCTAAAAGGAGTAGTCTATATGTCTTTTTAAAAACACATTTGGTAACAAATTATACTTCATTTTTGATACCAGTTAAAGGCTCATAAGCTATTAAGACAAGAAATGCTCTCTCTCTAAATAAATGTGAGAACATGCCACTATTACCCCCTCTTATACACACAGACAAAAAGACACCATAAATGTGTCCATTTAAAAAGAATTGATAATGAATCTACAGTTGACCTCATCTGCAGCATTGATCTCTCTTCTAACTAGTCATATTGTTTGCTAAATGTGTGAAATAACAAAGTATCAAATTGAAAACACTATTTTTGAACCTTTGAAACCAGTAGAAACCTAAATGGAAACATTTCAAAAATCGGAAAGGAGAAAATGTCTTTCACGTTAGACTCAAAGAATGAATAACCAGGGTCTGTTCTAGATAGCTCTTTCACCTTGCTAAGTTCTTTACACTTAGGGGATTCATTTTGCCTAACCAATAACATCTCTGCAAGACTACATATTCTCAACTAATGCCATGAATGCAAAATCTTAACCTATGACTCCAATCAGAAAATAAAGTCCAAACCTTAATCAGAAATATAATTCTAGATCATGTAAATGGGCCTCCACCACTTTTGGTTAAGAGAAGCAACTTGACCACAAATAAACAGATTCTAAGCATAAAGGCAAAATATCACTCTAATTTTTTTAATTATGTCATACAAATCTTTAAACTCCAATGAACTGCAGAAGCTATACCAAATTCCTGGTTATTAAAAAGGGACCATAGGTCTAAGAAGTAACAAGGCTATTTAGTCACAAAGTTATTAAAAGTATCTTAGTCAGTCCTGGCAGTGCCAGTCTTGAGCAATACTCTCTTAAGAGAAGAAAGCAGGAATCTTTTTCTTGTCCTACAACTCTTGGTGATTTCCCTTGAACCAAATGATGGAAAACTTACAATAATAATTCCTTCTCAAATCATGACCAAAAAGTAAGACTGAGTAGGAATTGATATCTTTTTTTTTTCATTCATTAGAGAATTTTTCAAGGCTTTTTTTTTTTTCATCTTAATTCTACTCGACCATTCTGTCAAAAAATTTAACACAGGATTTTGGACTCCTACTAGATTAACTTGAAACATCATTTGAATAGAAAATCATCATTATTAATCAGTTAGCATATTTAAGTACTTCGAAATTTCATCTAAGTTGAATAAGGAAATTTTAACTCATTAGAAAATTTTGTTAATTTCTGTTGATTATAATCCAAAGTTTTCTGTTCTACTAAACTATAAAGTAGTTGAGAGTTAGCAGATTTGTACACTGTTAAATACATATTGACTATCCTTGTCTTAGGCAAGGAGAAAGTATTAACAATAAGTTCATTGAATTGACCTTTAGGACAAAAATTTGGAACAAAATATTACACAAGCATCTTATTCATTTTACAAGAGATATTCTCTACCTTCACGCCAGTTAGTTCTTTACTCAGAAAACGCTGAGTGGAAAACCTTGCTAGTTGTTGAAAAGAAACAGCAGGATCCTATTGGTGCTTCCATATCAAAACCACAAAGGTACTAAAATAGAATTAACATCAACTGCAGTTTTTAAAAAACTCTGCAAACAAAATGTTAGGATCTCACTATTAGGTTTCAGCCAAAATAACTTTGGCCTTCCAAAGGCTTCAAAAGTTTACAATGCAGACCTGCAGCCTTGAATCAGAAGTCCAGAATTACTCATAATATACTTAGGCTCAATAGGATTTCTGACATTTCACCAAAACTTCAATTTTAAGTTTTAAGGAGGATTTCTTACCAAAATAATAGAAAACTCAGGGGGCTATCACATGACCTTTTGGACTAGGCAAAACAAACTGTGCCATGTGAATTCATTACCCAATAAAGCACAGCCCACATCAGAAAATTATGGTGTTTGGCAATAAAGTGAAGAAATAAACCCAAAGTTTAGCAGCATGCAGGCTGAAATCCAAACTACCTTTCAGTTTTAGGACCCACTCAGGGAGCCATGTGCCAAGGTTGTGATGTTCATTGCAAAACCTGCCTGTCCATTGTCTCAAACAGCTGTCCCTTACCTTCTCTTAGGCAGGCAGAACCAAGACACCCATGTTGGAGAGGACCACCATAGCCACCTCCCCCTCGGCAGTCACTGGGGAACATTCCTCGGGAAGGAACTCATTGGCTGATTTCAATGACAGGCTGGGCAAACTAGAGCCCAGCTGCAGTTAATCAGTGTCCACAGTGCTAAGAGCTCGAGGGAAAGAAGCAATGAGCACAAGGGCTTGTTCTCAGCCTTCCTCTGTGAATCTCAGGGGATAGGAGGGGAGGAAAGGTGGACTTCCTCTGCTTGGCTGGCACATCCGACCAGTCTGAGCCTTTATTTGAACACTAGGAGGCCTAATGGGTGTTCCTGTGCACATGCAGATCTTATTTCCTCAGCATAAGATCGCCCGTACACAAAGCTGTGTCGGAGAAGGTGCTTGGGGAGAGGAAGAAGTTTACCACAGGGACAGTAAAGTTGTGCAAACTCTTGAGTGTAAGAGAATGAAGATGAAGGAGGTCAGAGGACAGAGAGGCAGAAGGCCGGGGAGAGGGGGGGTAAAGACCTTGATTTCCACAAAGGTTTGCTGGGAAAAAGGACTGACTAGCTCACCTCCACCCCTCAAAGGTATTGCAATGTAGAAAACCGAATCTGTGGACCCCCGTTTTTTGCGCTTGCGAGCTCTACTCGAGACAGTAGAAACTCCAGCTATGTGGGCTAAGTTAATGACAAGTTACCTTCCTGGCCTAAAAAGGATTTACTTTTGCCAGAATAATTAATGCCTCTAAAGGAAAGTTGGTTCCTCAAATAATCTCAAATTCCAAAACCCTGATCTTTGGATGAAACGAACAAAAGTACGCAAATCTTCCCCCAGGGAGGACTGATTCATAGGTTAGGGTTTGTGTGTTCACACCAGAAAGCTCCCCTCTGTCAAACTCATCAGTAGAAAGCAACATCATGCCCAGGCACACGTGCCCTTCTCTTTCTTCCCACCAGGCCTCCTCCACTCAAGAAAAACATTCAGGATCCATCCGTGAAGACCATCTGCACTCTGCTCCCTTGCCCCAGAAACAGGCCACACGGAGCAAGCTCTGCAGAGACCCTTGGGCACCAACGCATTCGTAGCATTTACAGTCAAGACGCTAATTGGAAATCCTCTCGACAGCCCCTGGTTGGCTGAGCCGCCCCAGCGGGCTTTTCGTGCCGCGGTCACTTGGGCTGTTCCACAACAGGGGTGAGGAACACATGGTCGTTTCCAGGGAGTCAGAGAGTTACCCACTGCAGTGACCACCCTCTCAGCGCCAGAGCTTATCCAGCTGTCCGCAGCTCGTCCCCTTTCCCAGCTGCGTCCCCAAGGTCATTTTCAACGCCCCCTCCCCCGCCGCCACCCCGGCAGGCGCCGGCAGGCGCTCCCAGCACTGCGGACTGCACTGCGCGCTCACTGCCGCAGCGTAGGCGGAGAGCTGGGCGGCCCCGCTCGCTCACCCCGCGTCCGGAGCTGGGCTGCAGGCGGCTCTCAGAGGCGCGGGCGCTCCCGGCTGCGCTCCCGCTGCGTCTCGGGGCGGGTCCCCTCGGGGTGCAGGTCCTGCGGCGGCCGCCCTCCGCACCCCACCAGCCTGGCTGCAGCGCCAGCAGCTACAGCCGCACTGGCCCTCTTCATACTTCTCTGATGGCTCCTCTTGGTGGTGTTTGGGAAAACGATTTTTCCCCCCTGCCAGAAACAGATTTCCTACATTTCATCAGTCCACATAGACCAAGCGGAAGTAAAATGCTTACTTTTTCTGGTGAACAGCAAACGCAATTGACACTGATTTACCCTTCAAACGGGGAGAGATTGTATTACAAGCCCTTGGCAGCAATTCCGAGGCTGGGGCCAAGCTCCAGCCCCCTCCAGGTCCCGCAAACACTAACTTAAGGGAGAAAGGGGGAGGGGGATTTGAGGAGGGGGATCATATTTAACTCCAGGGTTTTAACAGTCAATGGCTTTAGCACAATATTAAAATTGGGTGTTGGAAAAGTTTTGCTTTCCTGGCCAGTATTTTGCAGACTCAGAGACATGAGCTTTCCAGTAACTTCAGCCACTCTTGGTTCCAGATTGAACAATTTGATTTCTTACCATTCTTTTTACATATCAGATTTTAGAAGAGGCTGAATGAGGAGCTGTTTTCACTTTGCAAAAGGAAATACAATTCCACCCTTCCTTCGCTCAGCCTCTGCTCAACATTATGTTGAATGCCATAGACAATTTCCTCCAACTGTTGTCTATTAGTGCTTGTATTTGGAGATGAACTGTCTTCCCATCAACTGGACAGATGTTCCCAAGTCTGCCTTGTCTCTCACATACATGGGACCTCTTGCTGAGTGTCCCAATCCCCTTGGGCTGCTACTTCCATGGAGTGGAGTTGACACAGATTACATTTTGCTCTTGCTTTTCTTTCCTGTTCATCAGCCTCCTGTACATCTCCACCCAATGTGGATCGTGGGAGTGGCCCAGGTATTCCCTTGGCCTTGTACTCCTCTCTTGACACCATTTTAGAAATGGTGAGTGACCTACCCCAACACTTCCTCCAGCTCCCCTACCAAACAGGAACTACCTATAGATACACAATGGTAAAGTGATGTGGATAATTTTAGTTATAATTGAAAAAATGCTTTTGTGTCTGCTGTCATCTGGAAGTGGTTACTTGCATTAAAACATCTAAAAATTTCATTGGTCAACGTTACTTGTAGTAGCAGTTCAACGTGAAAAGGGGGAGAAAACAGACTGAAGAATCTAACAGCATCAAACTCTAAGGTCTTTATCTTAGTTCAATGTGATGTAGCAGCTGTCAGCAACGTATTCCTCCCAGAGGAGAGGAAAAAGAGACATTTCTCATTTTTAGGAGAAACAGTATTGTAAAGAGATTAATATCACTGCCTGGATAGACATAAACAACAACAGCAAAACATACAAAAGAGATTACTGATAAATTTGAGCAAATAATTGTGAATAATGAAATTTCTCAAAATGTAACCAAATTTGGGTATTCCTAAAGGTTCAGTAAGGTAGTTTGATTTTCTGATCCTATACAAGTAAAATGTCAGATACCCATGATAATTTTCATGATCAAATATCAGTCAAAAAATATTACATATCCTTAGAGTATACAATGAGATTTCACAGAATTCGACACCTTGGATTTAAAAAATCTTAATCCTACTCTACCACAGATATAAATATTTATTAGTGATGTTATGAAAAGCAGATACAAGGCAATATTTTTGTGGATTCAAAGTTAAATAAACACAATTTGGGAAAATTAGGTTTACAAAGGCATTGGGAAAGCATAAGCATTCAAAATTGCTCCCTCCCAAGTTTCCTTCTTTCTAGGTTTTTTTAAAAATTCTGCATTATAACAGATCCTCTGGCCTTTCAGCAGGAGACAAAAGGAAAATAATTACAAAAATACACATTTTGTCTCTTAGCATTTAAAAGTTGTTCTGAATATTCTTTTGGTGACAAAAAAGAAGCAATATAAAGATTCTAAAGAGGCATCAGAATAGTGTTTTATGTAATTTTCCCCAACATTTGTAACAATTCTATTGGATTTTAATTTTGTGCTTTTGAAAATCAGTATTCTACCTATGTATCTAATTAGTCACTGATACATTTGCTGGACAATCTTTTTGTCCAGAATATTCTTTCCTGGCTCTCAATTTAAATGTGTTCATCTTCTAAGACCATGGTCCAAATGATTCAACTATAGTTTGCCTAATGTGAAGATAAAGGGAGCTAATGCCAGCTAATGCCTCACCTAGTTGGCTGAAAATTGGCTAAATACATTCTTGAAACTTGATGGTGTAAATAAAAGTGAGGCCAGAGTTAAAGAAAACATACTTTTTTTCTTTTTAAATTATAGCAGTTTAGAGGGCATCGATATAGAACGTTCCTGGATTATAATGTGTTTAAGACATTCTAAACCTGTAACATTGTACGAACTGTACCTCTTTCTCTCTCTCTCTCTCTCTCTCTCTCTCTCTCTCTCTCTCTCTCTCTCTCTCTCTCTCTCTCTTTCTCTCTCTCCATATATACACACATACATACATGTATGTATGTGTGTATATATGTATATATATCAAAAGAGCAATAAAGTTATTCATTATTTTTCTCATCTATAGCCTAACCTCCCCTCCCTTCCTCTCCACTTTCCAGTCTTCTCTCTCTCCTTCACTCCCTTATGGAAATAATAAATTACTTAAAAGTGAGGCAAAACTTCAATAGATTATTATTAGAGGACATTTTGAAATAATTTCACTGACATGGGAATAGTTAGAGGTCAAAAATAAAATATATTTCTAAAAGTGACCAAGACATTCCTATAAGAATATTCTCAAATTGATTCAAAAGGTAAGTTAAAGAGAGTGATGCAATATCTTTAGAAGCAAATGAGAATTCTGATAAAGGAGTACGAAGATTAGCAATGGGGCTGAAAAAATAAGTGAAGCAATGTAGTAAGTAAAAACTCTTATTCGTATTTTATTAAAAGACTTCATCAATGATGTGAAATATGCTTACTTTCCTGACCCAGTACCTTAGCCCATGGTATATGCTTCAATCATGTATACTAAAATAATTTCTTTTTATTTCATAAAGCAAATAAAAGGGACTTTTGCAAGTCCTAGTATGTAATTGCAAATATTATTGTGGATGAAAAGTAAATGTTATTACTTTAATCACAATTCATATAGAAAACTAAAAGAATAAATGAGGGAAATTTCATGTGAAATGTTCAAGATTTGCTCTAAACTTGATATACAGCTTTTAAAAAAATCTGTGACTTGACTCTCAGTGAAGGCCTTTGAACTAATAGTACAACGCAGCAGTCACATAGAAAAGCCTTGCACAAAATGGTTGTCTAAGAAATGAAGAAGTGACTTATTGGATATATAAATAAAATTTGATTTTGAAAAACACAAAACAGTTGCCTACTATGTAAGACTCATATTTTTGCTAAACGTGCTAAGCATGAGCTTATGTCTTCTAATTTTTGTGCAAATGATAGATCAGAATCATGAAATACACCATTTAACTCATCTAGGCAACATATACTGTTATGTCATTTTACTTCTCTAAGTTGGATTTGGTTTTTAGAATTTTTCATCATTAAATTTTTTTGCAGCTTACTCCTAAATCTTTTATAAAAACTCTTTATGGCTTCCTAATTGAGAGACTCAAATTTTAGAAGAATATGTAACTTGAAATATTTTTACTTTTCTCTTGCTTTTGCACCATTATCTCTGTCATCTAGAACAGCGTTGCAAATGTAATAGACACTGAATAGCTGTCAAATGAATGAGTGACTATTACAGAAGGAGCCAGTCTCTTAGGAAGCTTACTACTAATTGGTTGTATTTTTTATATATTGTCTTTAATTTAGTAGTTTGGAACTCAGAATAGAAAAATGATGTTAAAATAACATTATAAATGATGGTTTCATTCCCAAGCTAGAATCATTTCATCAGGTTACAACATAACTAGAATTCAGTAAAACAGATGCTTGCCTGTATGCCAGGCTTATAAATGAGGTCAGTCTGTGTCACTTGTCACTTCATTAAAAACCAAGGTTGATTTGGACTCAAGGTTTAATCATAACCAATATAATATGAGTGCAATGAAAAGTAATAGAAAATATTACTACTTCAGTGGCTTTCAAACTTTTTTTACTGTGACCCACAATAAGAAATATATTATCGAACAGACACATAGAAAATACCCAGACAGACATAACCAAAACATGTTTCACAAAACAATACTTAACTTTCTCAGTTAATATGCTGTTATTTTTCTGCCTGACTTTATTCTGGTCTTTCCTGTACCATTCAATTGAGAAGAAATACCATTGCAGAACTGCTAAATTTATTTCACAACTCACAGTTTGAAAAAAAATCTGACTTTGAAACTAAACTGAGAAAATCAATCAAAACTCAAAACTGAAGTAGGATATCAATGAACATATGGTTTCATTATAAAGCACAAACCACATAGGTGTGTATGTTGTTAGTGATAGACTTTGATATGATGTAATGTCACAATATCCCAAACATTATACACCAAAACATCTCTATGACTTTGCTCATACAGACTAGAATGATCCTTTACCTTTTATTCTCTCCCTTGGAAGAAATTGGATTCATTCTTCCAGGACTGGCTTAATCATCATCTTTGTGTTTCCCTTGATCTCCTTGGAAGAAATATTGCTGGGTTTCAGTGTCCAGTGCTTGGAAAATTTTTCCATTTCTTTTATATTTAATTTTAATATATATATATATATTTATAATATATTTTAATATATATATATTTTAATTTTAATACGATTATCATTATTTTATTGTGCTTCTATCTCCCTTACTAACCTGGAGTACCTAGTGAACAAGGTCATCCATCTTTTCCAGTCAAGTCCTCTGCACAGTAACAAGCATAAGGTCGCTAATGACTGAACACATGAATAAACAAACCATAAAAGCACTGAATATCTGAAAGAAAAAGTGGGTGTGTGTTCAGGTGATGGGACAGATCCAGGAAGGCAAGGTGGTGGAGAATGAAAATCCCTCTGTAGAGAGGACACCAGTTATTGACTTTGCATGCTTACTGATAGAACAATACATATTAACAAATTTTACTGTCGCACTTCCTGGGACCCTTTTGCAGGAAGACCTTGGTCCAATTATCCAATTATTTTTAAGAATAAGGATAACAACACGTTTGGCAATGACAAATTTAAGGTTACTGTATATTGCTGTATATAATGCACACCCACATTTTTGGGTCAAACTTTCAGGAAAAAGATCTTTTGCTTTAATTTTTAATTTAAATTTTATTTGTTTATATTTAGGTACTCATTTTGGTATTATAAAGGAAATTTTAACATTTATTTGTAACATTATGGTACAAGAAACTATATGTTACATCATTACAAAACACAAGAACACAAGGTATAAGAAATAAACAAATACAAAACGTTTATATAGGTAGAGAATTAGCACTATCCATGTATAGTGTGAAACTATAGTTTTCCCTCACAAATTTGGACAAAAAAGTGAAGATATACACAGAAAAATATGGTACTTTGTTGAAAGATGAGAAAGTTTGCTTAAATTTCCATCCTTTAAAACAAGAACATATTTCACATAGTATCTTTGCCAACTGCTGATTTACACAAAGCATTTTGAGAAGTGACTCTTAAAATGATCTCATCTAAGGGCTTTTCTAGTATAAATAGTAGACCAGGCCACATGCCACACAAGATAGCAAACCTTACCAGATTCTAGAGGGCTCTGCAGGAAGGGGACAGGAACTGCAGTGTCTCTTGTCAAAAGAAAGCCTTACCATCTTGCTCCTGGAAGGGACAGTTGGATTCTAGACTCACTTGCAAAGAGATCTCACCAATCACTATCCCCATTAAATCTGTCAAGGAATAGATATGTTGAATCATCATCATAATCTCTCTAGTTAGCATAATAATAAAGACTAAATTTGAACAGAGACAAAACCAGGGTCAAGTGTTAGCTTCTTCACTTGTTAAAAATTATGGGTAGATTTTTAACCTTTCTGTCAGTCTCCACATCCACAAAGTGAGATGAACAAAGAGCCTGTCTTTCCTAGGTATGCCTTGAGTGTAATGTAAAATAATTCATGTGGAATATTCAATTTACTGTTTGACATAGTCTGGGCAAAATGGATGCCCAGTTCTTTATTATTATTGAGCTTGTAAATCATCTTAGTGACTCATTATAACCATTACCTGGGATAAAGAAATTACCACCATTAAAAATACAGAAGACCAGAGAATTTTATACATTATTTCTCTCCTGCCTACTTTGTGGTATCTCATTTTACACCCTTTTAGGCATCCGGTTCCCTCATGGTTTATTTTTTCCTTCTTTATCCTCCAACGTGCTCTGTTCACGTGTTCTGTAAAGTCCTGGGCCCTGATCTCCAGGAGCTTAGGATGATTGAAAACGTGGTCAAAGACATAGGTAGGATTCAGACTTATGTCTGAGTCTGACTGATTTGAATGTCTGCTCTTCATTCCTGCCCTCCCTGCCTTTTGTCCTTGTTTTCTTTTGTATTTCTTTTTAAAAGGAATAGAGAAGAGTCCACCCATCACAAATTTTTACCCCTGGAATAAAACTAGACCAAATTTATTTTCAAATATTTAAATGTGATACTAAACTAATCTAAGGGAAAAATAAATGAGATATTTCTGAAAAGAGGAGGTGGTTTCTGTCAGGTATCTTACCTCAAGGCCAGATGAGCTACCTCTGGTGCCTAGGGGATTATGTCATATTAAATCAAACACTTTATAGCAGTCAGAGGAAGAAACTCACAAAAAGAGCACAGCAAAAGACATCGAAAAGTTTCTAAGTAGGAACCATGAAAAGAAGGATTCAAACACTACACAGAATTAATCTCTTTCTTTCTGAGTTCTGCATCAGGAGACCTATGGGAGTCAGGGAATGCATATTTTAATTAGTTCTATCAGCCTAACCAAGAGAATAACCAGAGATGAATAGCCCAGAGATGAGAAGTGTTCCCAAAGGAAACTTTGTTTTTATTTTTGATAATAATGAGCTGAACAGGAATTGAATGACTAACTCCCAAATAAATCTCACCCCAAAATGGGGACTCAGATTGAGAATTCACAAATCAAAGGACAGAATTTTATTAGATTATTTAAGATAAGAAAAAGATTAGTGAAAGAGGAACCACTTAACTGTGGATTTTTAAAGAGTTTGCCCTTTAAGATTTATTTAAAAAAAAAGTGTTAACCATTACAAATTTATTAGGATTCTGCTTGAATATAAAACTATTAGAAATGGCAGGGCTATGATCTGGATTTCACATGTGGTAGATACATTATATTGTCAACCATGGATGCTTAAGTTTCATTTTTAACTGTCAATTTTTGTCAACAGATAGTGTCTGCCTGTAATCCTGAAAGAAGAACCATCATGAATCTGGGTAGGAATGTGGAAATCAGTTTTTTATTAATTGGTAATGCCCACCAACAGTATAGACTTATGCTGTAGAAGTATTAGAGTACAGAGTATATATTTGAAACATATTTTAGAATTTGACCTTTGTTGTGAATATCATAGTGTAAGCCCAAATTTTATAAATCAATATTATAATTCTAGAAACTATACTAGGAATGAGGACAGGAGATGTGGACATAATCTTCAGAGTGAAATTTGTTAACTTAAAGTTACAAAATAAGAGAAATGGCATTTATTTGCCTTATTATTTTTCTACAATACCATTGGAAAGTCCACAGCTGGACACCTCTTTTTTCAATATTACCTCTTAATTCTTCAAGCCACTTTAGTTTGTTTATTTTTATATTGTCTTGACTCAGTTTTGAGGCTTTGGTTAGAATCTGGTTATTTCTCCTTCTTGAGCCAGTTAAGTCCACCCCATTGGGTCCACTGGGCTGTCACCCTTTGAGCCATAAGCACTAGTACTGGCCTTAATCTCCCTGGACTTGTTACCAGACAACTAGTGAGAACCTCTAGGGCATAGGGGTCTGTAAAACTATTCAAATAACCAGTCTACAGGCAGCTCTGGAAAATAAACTAAACCTATAGACCTTGCTGTACAGAAGCTGCTTCCTGGAGTTTCAGCTTCCTATTGCTCTGTTCCAAGTGACAACCTTTTGTGTGACACTGGGTTGCAGCATCCTCTCAGAGACATAACAAAGACTTTCATATCTGCAAGTGGCAGTATGATTTGATGTGTCCTGGCATCAAAAGAATCTATACATTTTGTCAAACTGGAAGGAAAAGGTGGAGAACTCTATATTATCATGACTTCATCATATTTCTTCACTTCTATAATTCTTCTCTTAAATGATTGCCTTCTCTCTTAAGAGGTTCCTTGTTTTGCACTCTCCGTTCTATAGAAATAAAGCGATCATATACACCCGTACTAATGAACTTCCGCAGTTTTCTCAAAATGTTTAATATAAATAAAAACAAAGAAATAAATGAATAAAAAATTAAACCTTTACAAGGTTAAAATGAAAATATTCCCCTGTAGAAGGACTAGAAACATGTAATATCTGTAATGCACACACACACACTCACACACACATACACGCACGCATACTCATGACAAACACTATCAGGAGGAAAATAATAAGCAATATCTCTACATGTTATCCACAGTATTTTAAATTGCCTTTGACTGTTTTCACAATCAGCAATTTACTCTTGCTTATATATCTTATGGCTTATGATCAAAAATCACGAGTATGATTTTCATACTGTGTTTTCATACTTGGTTAATACTGCTTTACCATTTGAGTATGGATTTGTCAAAGCAGAAGATTTTTTTTCTAGATACATTTTTATTTGTTTCTTTTCCAATTCCAGTAATTCTTTGTAATTCACCTGGATTGCACATCGCTCTTTTTCCCCCTCCAATGTGTGAATACTCTTTTTATATTTATGCAATTTCTTTTTTACACAATTCCGTTTTCTTTTTTTCTTTTGCTTACATCAATCCTCTTTGCCTCAGCAGAAATCTATTTTTCATTGTTCTCTGCCTTAGGCAGGTCTCCCTAATTGGTGCTGGTGTCTGTCATGTACTAAATTAAGAACAATGAGGAGAGAGGTTACTCAACTTCCTTCATTAATGACATGTGTTGCTTTCAACTCACAAGAAGACTTTGAAAGCTTCAAGTTTCAGGAAATACAGCTAAGCTTAAGACCCAAAAATGTAAGCCAAGATTCAGAAGAGACATCAACAACTACTATATATGATGCTTTAACAATTGCAAAAATTATAGATGTGATTAAAAATGTTTAAATTCCAATTTGTTTTGGTACATTTTGAGTTCGTTGTTCGTGAATAAACTTGATCTGCAGTTTTATGCAGACAATACGATACCACATAAGTATATTTTTCTTTTTGAGTAAATAAGAATATTTCTCTGAAATAGCAGAAGACGCATGCCCTGGTAGAACAGCAGTTAGATCAATCCCCTCCAAAGGAGTAAGCCTCGTACTCCTGGGTTCAAGTCCTGGGCCTGGTGGAAGCAACTATGGTGAATAACTAAAAAAATTAAAAAATAAAATAAAGATGCTTTTGCCTCCTCTCTCTTCATGCCTCCTAACTCACTTTCACTCCTACCTGCACCTTTCCTTTAAAAAAATTAATAAAGTGCTTCTTCCTCTCTCTTCCTGCCTACCGGTGTACTCACCTTCATTCCTACCTAAACTTCTTTTTAAAAAAAGAAAACGAAAAGAAATAGCAGAAGAAAAATCTGACTCAAGAGATTCAGGAAGTATAAAAATATACTACACTACGAGATGTTTGCTTGACTTTCTTCCTCAGGATTATTAAATAATGTATAAAATCTTATATATTTAGCCATAAATATTTCACTAATTCTTCTAACTAAATTTTAATACTCAGCCTTACATATTTGTGATGCATAGAAGGTAAGAAAATAAAGTTAGATTCTGTCCCAAGAAAGTATATGGTTTGCATTTTATGGTTTGATTTGATTTCTTTGCTGAGTGAGCTGAGGAGGCACTTATGAGGCCTGCCAAATCAGACATTAATTTTTTTCACTAAGGCACAGTTATAAGTGGAGCCAAATTATGTGTGGGAATTATACAGATGTCGCCAGGAATAGAAGCACTAGTTTTTTTTTCCAAAACAAACTCCAAATTTCCACAATTTGGCATTTATGTATTCAATAAAGTATAGTAAAGTTTTGATTTTTGTGCTTGTTTTTCAAATACTTTGAAATAATTTTGGAAGGAAAGAGTAGTTGGTAGAAATTTTGGAATGAAAGAACAGATGGGCAACTGGTGTTTTCTGGAACACTTCTCGCCATATCACAAACTTGCCTTAGAGTGTTTCATATGTCTTTTTGAACACTGAAGAAATTTTAAGTAACTGAGATGGGTACTATGGGAAGTCAATGATGAATTCAATAGTCTTTCTCTTGAAAAATTGTTCATTGGTGAAGGAAACAGATTATGAAGAATTAGCCTAATAAAGAATGAAATGGACACCAAATACAGATACCAACATGTTCTAGGGGAAAGCAAAAGTCATCATACCTCTGGGTATCAGGATATGTGGCAAGGTGGGATGATGATGACAGGATAAGGTAAGGTGGGTGAGTCTGGGTATTGAAGTGTGAAGTTGTACAGCTTCAGGGGTAAGAGACAGTTTGGAGAGCTTGAGGCCTCGGGTGACAAAAGACCATAGTGGGAATGAGTCTTGATCAGGTTCCAGATGGTCTTGAGGACCATATTAAGAAGCTTCTTGTAATACCATAAATGATATTTCATCCTAATTCATTTTCTAACCAATTTTCTTATTCAGGTGAAATCCTCACCAAAACTACATGTTTGTTTGTTTTTTTCTCCCTCTAATAAAAATTATTATCCTTTGTAAAATAGTTCCGTAGCTCTGTGTCAACTATAACACTTCCTAATCATACTAAAACTTCAGGAGATGCTTCACATTGGGAAAGAATATTACCTTTGACAGAAAATATAGGCAACTTTCATATTATTAATTGATTCTCATCACACGGATGGATGACATCTTCTGCATCATTTTATACTTACTTAGAAAGAAACTGGACAAATTTAAAAAACATTGTGGCATCAGTAACTCTTTAGCCTGATTTTGAATTGAGCACCCTCACCCAGGAACTACCTAATACTCTAGTTACTATTGCAGTGTAACAAACTGTCTCTATTCAGTGATGCGAAATAACCACCAGGCAATTTTTGCTTACGAAATCTATGGGAACTATCAGACAGAGTATGGGCTGTGGGGCAACTGAGAGTGGGGTGCGGAGACATGGGGGTTAAATGACTTATCTTTGTATTTTTGTTCAACTATGTCTGAGGCCGCATGAGGGAAAACTGGAACAGTTAAGCATGGGAATCTGCAGACTTGTTATTCATATATCTGGGACTAGAGCTAAGATGACTGAAAGATCCTCCACATGAATTAATCTCAGAGCGTGGTGACCAGATTCCTAGAGGGAGTGTTTCTACAGTCGTGTCCTGAGAGTTAAGTTGTCTGGGAAAAGCCAGTAGAAGTTGCATGACCTTTTAGGATCTAGCCTCGGGAGGTATACAGCATCCTTTCTGTTTTGTTCTGTTGTTCAAATTGATCACTAGTCCATATTCTCCATGGAAAAGTGATTAAATATTCTGGGGTCATTTTTAAAACTGTCCTACCTCATTTACCAGTCCTAAACATGACTATTTGAAGTTTTATTCTTTCTTACAGTGGGTCTTGTCAATGCAGACTCTATTTTATTCATTATTATAACCCTTGAACATAATATGGTATATATACACAGGTTCAAAAATTATTAGTTGAAACAAAATAAACTATTACCCAAAAGCATCTTACTCACCTCATTTTAATTTTGTCGTCCTCATAGCTACCATGTCTTCATGATTCCTCTGTCTACCAATTCATATTCATATATACATACATAGACATATAACTTACATACATACATATAGTGAAAAAGAACAGAATTTTCTACCATCAATTGCACCCAGACAATGTACTAGTAACTGTGATAGGTGCCTTGTAAACACAAATCAGAGTCCTAGCAACAACTTCATGACAAATAGTGTCATCTTGTCTTTATGGATGAAGGAACAGACAAAGGAAATTTAATTTCTCACAGTAAACATAAAAGTAACACAGTTGTTAACCCCAGGTCTGCCTGATTCCAAAAGATGTTTGAGCTCAAAAGCTGAATACTAACTATGTACCAGTGAATTTACTGTTATCCAGAGGCACAAAGACCGAGCTCCTCCCTTTAGAAGTCCATCTAAAAATATGCATGTGTGTTCCACTCCATCATCTGACATTCTTTTCACCAATAATGTGCTGTACAAAGTATGGTGAACATCAAAAATGCTATTTAGACAGGGTCATCACATTCAAAAATATTAGGTTGTATCTAAACTGCAACAAATTCACTTGACAATATAACTGGTCTGTGTGTTCCTGCCCTTTGTGGGGAGAAGGGAACCTGGAAAATGAACCCTAACTATTGAGTCCTTGTGATAGTAAAATGCCTACCTTAGTGATGGATCCAATAGGTTCATACAATTAAACATTTGGATCATAAGAAGAGCATAACTTGTAGTAAAAATGGTAAGTTGTAAATGACAATTTAACAATCCAGTTACAAGTGTTATAAAAATCTGGAAGTGAAACAGATTACTTTCAGCTGGAGTTATCAGGAAATGCTTATAAAAGAGGTAGGATTTGATTTCAGTTTGGTAGCATAGAAGAAGAGTTTCAGAAGAGACCAAGGGAAGACAATGCTTCTAAGCACAATAAACATTACTCACAAAGCTATTGAGAAAGGAAAGAATATGGCTTTCAAAGACAGAAAGGAAGATAATCTAATTAGAGACAAAGTGTATGTATTTTAGGAAAAATCATCGATAAAACACTGCATATATTTCTGACACTTTTGGGCTCCATTTCTACACAAAACAGTAGCTCCCTTTTTATTGTTTTATGTTTTCTTTAGTTTATATGGCTATGATTTTTTAGGATATTGAATTTGCACTTCAGTCTGTGTGCATTTCACATCAACCCACCACCAGCTTTCCAGGGCCCATTAACCATCACCTTGTTAACTCCTTCCTTCTTTTATTCCCTCTGCCTCCCTTCTTCCCCTTTCTGGTTGCTTATAGATGAGAATATTTGAATTCTGCTAACTTAGTGAGTTTTATTCTAACCATATATAGAAACAAATGTGTGAAAAAAAGAAAAGAAAGAAGGAAGAAAAAAGAAATGTTTAAAAAAGGAAAGAGGAAATGAAGAGGGAGATGGGGAGAGAGGAAGAGAGGGAAGGAGGAAGAAAGGATATTAAGAATCAGAAGGCAAACTTTGCGGGGTGCAAATAGTGCTTAACTAAACCACTTACCTTGGATGGTGTATCTAGTAGGTTTTTAATTTTCTGGATTATGTTCTAAAAAAGATGCCATATAAAATAATTCAATATACTTAGTGGATTATTACTCTCTGTTTCCAAAAGCCTCCATCTTTCTCAAAATAAATATTTGTATTTAGATATAATTAAAACATAACGTATTGACACATTAGTTTCAGGTGTACAACAAAATGGAATTTCCTGACATTTTCAGTTGCATATTTCCCTTAATCCTGTGCCAAAATTCTACTTTCCCATCATCTGTGTATAAGATTAGTATTCATAATCCATATTCCTCTGTCATATACCTAGTGATATTACAAAGTACAAGAACATATATATTCAAATTTGAAAATACTTAGACTGCTGGAGCTTGAGTATTAGATTTAGTGTTCTACTTTGAAAAGTAGAGAGAAAGGAGAAATTTGGCAGCTAACATAGACCAAAAAAAAAGGAAATTGATCCAAAAGCACACTGTAGAGACATTTAGTCATCCTGTTAAAATTAAATTAAGCTATTTTTCCCTTTTTACTAAAATCTGTAAACAAACCAATTTAATGCATCACACTGGGGAGAACATGGTGCTCCCTTTAATCATTTCTCATTGTGGAGAACTGCAAATATTAACTGATATTCCCCTAATTGGGCAGAGGATTAGAACACTAAATTGTTTTTTCTTGTCAAATGAATAAAATCCAATGAACATTTTCTTTTATAACCCAGAACACCAAGAACAAAAAACTTTATTTGAACTGAAAAAAGTTAAGAATGTTACACTTTAAAAACTACAACATTGATTAACAAAAATTTTCACAACAAAATATGACATCGTTTGCTTAAATTATACGGTTGATGGCATTTCTTAACTTTGTGATATGTCGATAACATGACTATTTGGAAAATATCTTAAAACTATTCCCTGTATTTCTCTGTATACTGTCAAATTTAATTTGTTACATATATGTTTTTATCATGATTTACCTCTTTCTACTTTACAATTCCCCTCATATTCTCCTTTTGACCTGAACTCTAGCATTTTCTGACACACTGAACTGGCCACAGAATATTGAAAAGTCTTCAAATAGATTCTGATCTTACCAACATCCTGATAACAGCTATTGCTCATATGTATCTGTCTCTTCCTCTATGTTTAGCACTCATAAAACAGATGGATATTAGATTTCTATCAACTAAGGGAAAGACGAAGGAATACTCTGTTCTAAGATTACAAATAAAAGGGGCTTTTAACCACTGGAGTTTAATCAGGGATATACTAACTGTTAGAAAATTGCGGGATTCATTAACCCATTCAGAAGAATAAATGTAAAAGAACCATTTGCTATGGCTCTTTTGCTTCAAAATCCACTCTCCTCTCTTAATTGATTTTTCTCAACTCTGATGGAATATTCCCTTTAAAGCCTCCCTTTATATTTAAAATCTGGTAACTCACTGATAAAAACATTACCAGAAAGAATTTTTACATTCCAATAAAATGTCTCTGTGATATCGTGAATTTTGTTTTAATCACTTATTTGGATTATTTAGTCAATTTATCTTGAAATTCTAGGGATCATTGGGGAAAACACTTCTTGACATTAACGATGTTAGCAGACTAAACCAATCTAAGAACTAAGATTAGGTCTGGAAGTTATTAAACACAAGAAATTTTCTTGATAACTTTTGCAGTATATTACTATTCAGTGACAGAATATTAATAAGGAAATCTGATTTAATTACCTATTAAAAGAAAAATTTTATATGAATTTACATATCTATATACATGCATTATAAATGTATGTTTTTCTTTGATTTACGTCTTCTTAGCTTTATTATTTTATATATTTCTCCTAGGACATTTCGGGTAATATGTCTGGAAACTTCAGCCATCCAGGAAAAAAAGAAAGCTGGGAAATAATGAAAAAAATGTGCTGAAAGAATTCACATAAAAGTTTTGGAGACTTGAAAATGGGAACAACAGATACTTAAAAAGTTATTAAACCAGAAAAAAAGAAAATCTTCCTGGCAGGTATTTATATAGCAATACACTGATAACTGTGGGATAAAAATAAAGGCATCTAGACATTATTACAGAGCTCTCCTCCATGAAATAAAACTTCTAATTCAAAAGTAAAGACAGAACCTGGTTTATAATTTTTCTTTCTGGATTCGACATTAGGAAAAATCATCAACTGAGAAAGAAAAATTCTTGAAAATAAGCCTAACTTTATTATTTAATTCAAATATCCTTTTCTTGGGAATTTCATCCCATTCACTTCTATACAAATATGCACATACACTTAGAGGAGAGTATATAATCTGTACATTGAAATATATAGTGTCAAAAGCATATACTACATATCCAATTAATTTCTCTATGAATTTCATTGGTATTTATTAAAAATAGCTTTTTTCCACAGTGAAAAAAAATTAAATGACAAAAGTTAGAGGAGCTTTTTCCAATTGGATTATTCAAGTTTCTGGCTATTATCAGTCTCAGTGGAATCAAGCTAAATGCTTAGGTTCTAGAGATTAAACTGGAGATTATTTAAGAAGAGAGAATTTCTTGTTTATGTTCTTTGTATAATTTAATCTGTTCTTTTAATCACTCAAATCTTATGTAATCAATCTAGCTTCTGGAGTTGCTTTAGTATTCACTAATTATCTAGTTTAT
Organism: Solenodon paradoxus; assembly: GCA_004363575.1. Classification (NCBI taxonomy): domain Eukaryota; kingdom Metazoa; phylum Chordata; class Mammalia; order Eulipotyphla; family Solenodontidae; genus Solenodon; species Solenodon paradoxus. The sequence goes on from RJWH01000910.1 coordinate 291,078, forward strand.
TGCCCGATATACTAATCCAGGGAATCCTAAAGATTGTGAAGCATGACAGTTACATGAAATTTAAATACACATTCCTAAGAATTCTTGCTGAACTACATTTTGATTTATTTTCTTTTCCCTAATAATTGGCAACAGTTAAAATCAGTAGAAATCCCCATAGTCCATTACAAAGGTAAAGGCACTTCACCCAATCAGTTGCACAAAAAAAAAAGGCAAAGTAATTTTGATTCTCCTTTCCATTAAGATCTTTCCTCTTCAGAGATTTTTTTAAATCTGAGCACCACCTTCCTTGATGTTTCCTCTGCTGCATCCTTAGTAGAACTGCCATTTTGTACACCAGAACTATTGCAATATTTGCAACATTTTCTAATCGATCTTCATCTATATCCTTGCACCAGCTGGTTGCAATCAGTCTCTGCATTGCTTTATAGAAGATAGGATGATATCATTCTTGTGCTCTGAAATTGTTAATAAATAGGTATGTAAATTGAACACAGAACTACAGAACCTCTACTTCTTCCTTCTTTTTTTTTTTTTAAAGGAAAGATGGCAGGCAGGAAGAAGCATCTTTATTTTATTTTTATCTAGTTGTTCACACTGGTAGCCAGGGTATGTGACTTGCTCCTTTGGAGGCAACTGACCTAACTACTGCTCCTCCAGGGCTTGTTTAACACAGTGCTCCAAGGTCCTCACAATCTGGGACACCTACAAACAATTCTGCTGTTTCTCACACTAGACAGAAGATTTTCAGAATTATGGATTTCATACACTTGTAATCTATATACCCATGCAGAAATAGGTAAATACATATGTTTATATAGCTATTCCTAAATACACACATATATTCTAAAGTAGGTGTCTAAGATAATCATTGCAAATTACATTTTTTTTCAAATTAAGAAAACATGGAATTACCATTAGCATCGCCACTATTTTATGAAGAAATGCTTTTTTCCCTTCATTCAATTTAATTGCATTTTTGAAAGAGCATTGTTCTATCATATATTTTTCATGTTTCGTGGCAACAGTGATGATTTCATCATCTGTTGGCAACTGTGTGTGGCAATGACAGGAATCACCACATTCGAATACTCACCTCATCATTTCTTAACACATACTGATTGATAATATTGATTCACAGCCTTATGTTAATTATAAGAATCACTGAGAACTCAGAGAAGTCAAAGTCTTGGCAGGAAACAAGCATCATCAGCAGGGATTTTGAAGATAATTTAATAAAGTAATGTTTGCAGAAGTCTGGGCAGGGTTAAGGGAATCACCAGTCTGTCTGGGAATCCAGGAATTAGGAACAACAGAAAGTCCCTAAGAGCTACAGGATGTAACAGCTGCTCTCAGAAACTCAGGAAAGCCTTACAGAACTTTCAGAGGAAGGAACCGGAATCCTGAGGCCTTACCAGTTAACTAAGGGTGAAAACCTCTACATCTCTGTCCTTTTGATGGCTTGCTGATGTCTCCATTGGTCAATTCAGAGAAGGAGGCTGACGCCATCTATAGGGACCAGGTTAGTGCTCTGCATGGAGCATGGAGAAGAAGGAAAAATGGAGGAGGTGAAATGCGAAAGACAAATGGAGAATAACTAGACAATTAACTGTCTGTCATTCTTATTTGTAGAAACTGAAATCAGGTCAATTTGAACTACAAGGCCCTTTCCTCTGTCCTTAGCAGTGTGCTAGAATGCTATGTAAGAGCAGTGCTTTCCAACTTTTCTCACATTATGTCACATTTCAGTCACCAAAGAGGATTTGGGAAGCATATGTAAGAAATTCGGTGAAAAAAATGCATTGTTAGAATAGTCTTTCTGCTGCTAGCTTTGAGATCACTTAAAATTGCATCCACTGCAAATGGAAAAGAGTACCTCAAATTTGTTAAAACAGATTTGGCACCATTCTCTCTACTTGTGGTTACAAGTAGATTCCCTTCCTTTAATCAGTCCTTTACCACCATCTTCCTCTGAATTCACTAGAGCAAGGCCCTTTCTTTCTTGGGCACCTAATGGAACTTTTCCACTAAATTCTTGTGCTCCTAGTCCCTGATGAATTGCAATGGTTCTCACTCTAGCCACTGAATAGATATCCAGGTGGTAGGGCATGTCCAAAAAGGAACAAAGAAATGATTATTAGACCATTTTCTATCTCAATAAGCACCCAATCTCCCAGACCTCGCTCATAATGCTCCAAAGTCAGAGGAGATCAGTATCTCAGGCAAGCAAATCTAACACTTTCAACTGTGCATTGTTTGGGAAGTTCAGGACCCAGAGAAATATTTTCTTAGTCAGATAGCCTTCTGAAAACAATTCTGAAGGTATGAGAGGTAAACATTGTGCCCTCTCTTATCTGGCATGTAAATAATACATTTTTGAGATTTTGCATGTGTTTCTACAGCAGGTCAGGGACAAGTTTCAGTATAAAAGGATGCGACAAAGCTATTTCTTTCGAGAAAATTGTTTGTCAGATAACACAACTGTAGATGCCTAAAGTTATTCATTTGATCATTAAATCCTTTTCTAAGGGAAGCAATTAAAGAAATTTTTATTTTACTGAAGTGCCACTAAGATCTATTCTTTCTGAGAAAGTTTATATTGTTACCAAGAAATGGAAAATATTTTTGCAGTCACAGCCTTGTGATTCAGGCTGCTGAGGTGCTGATTTGTGAACCATGGACCAGGTTCTTGACCCAGGATGCCAGGGTGAAAAACCAAAATGAATAAATGAATAAATAAATAAATAAATAAATAAATAAATAAATAAATAAATAAAGATGCTTCTTCTATTTATTAGGTAGGTTAGCCTGTGGAGGGGCAGGAATGGAGAAAAGCACTGCGGTGGGGTAGGGAGACACCTTGGCAGAGCAGATCCTGAAATATTCAGATAAAATTCTGACCAATGGAAGAGCTGCACATACAGTCTTACCATGAAGAAATGGAACCAAAAGGCATCCCGGCCAACCAGCTCAAACTGAACGGCTGCACAGGTGCACTGACTGCTGTAGTCACCTTGGAGGAACCTTTGCTTCATTATAATCTGCTGAACATAGAATTGCATGGGCTTAGACATTAAGCTCATTATACAGAGTGAATTATGGGTATGGAGCATGTGCAAGTAAGGGAACGCCTATCTCCAGAAATTGCCACCTCTTTCCTGGAAATTCCTGCCTGAGAATGTCCCAGAACACCCCTGAGGCAGGAACGGGAAGGAACAGCAAAGAAATCTCCTTTACAAAAATGTGCACTAGGAGTGGGACAATTGCCAGTGTCCTCTTGAACCCAACCTGTTTCTCATCACATTGAGGAGTGTACTGACTCTTTCTTGCTTGTTTCAATAAATTTCCCACTTAACCTGCTCTTTGCTGTGTCTTGTGTGCTAATTTTACCCATGGGATGCAAGAACCTGGAGTGAGGATCCAGTCTCTTCAGGAGATCTCACACTAGCATTCCTCTATCTCTTTCCTTCCTTAAAAGCTTCCTCCTCCTTTCATTTTTATATATACATGTATGTATGTATGTATGTATGTATGTATGTATGTATGTATGTATGTATATGTGTGTGTGTGTGTATATATATATATATATATATTTGCAAAGTCTCTGTGAGAAATTTCTCTTTAAAAGTTGTACCATCTTGCTATTATAGTTGCTCTAAAGAATATAGAAGGACCTATCATTACTCCTGTCTTGAATGAGGTAAAAGATTCAGGATCAGGTGTTATCACTGCCCGTAATATTTGCCTTCAGAGGGATTGTAAAAAGGTCAAAACACTTGCCTTCCATGAAGCAGATTCCAGGACAAGAATAAAACCCTCTCTGTCTGCCTTGCATGAAGACATGGAGTCCAGATCTACTTGTTCATATAGAAGAATATTTATTTCAACCAGCAGAGGGCTGAAATTAGTATGGTAATACGTGAATGTAAATTGTCAGAGTAGAATAAAGGAGTATCAGAATAATTTGCTTTCATTGTCTCCCAGTTGCATACCGTCCTAAGTTATATACCCTTGTTATATATCTTAAAAGAACTAAAAAATTAGGCCTAACTTCACCAATGGAGACAATTCGATTTTTCTTGTCTCAGTCCATTGAACAATATTGCATCAGAAATTTCTCACAACAAGAGTAAATATTGTAGCAACAAGCTGTATCTTTCTGCAATAAAATTTCTCCAATACTTCCCATAAGAATGTTGGTGGTAGCTCTTTTATATTTGGAAAAAAAACAGAATTTGGAAAAAAACATGAGAAGATGGATATATCAGTCTTTTATAATATTAACAATAATAACAATAGCTGATGTTTTTGAGTGTTTAAATGTACCACAGTGTTCTGAAGTATTTGTTGGGTACACTTAGCTGAAAGCAATGAAGGAGATCAAAGCTTCATGGCATAAAAGAGTTAAAGAAACACGAAGGCACACTCTTGAGACACAACTTGCTAACAAGTTTTATAGTTCTATCACTTACACAGAACTAGCAGTGGAATGAAACTCTATCCCCATCTTCAACGGGAACCAAAACAGGACCCAGTAACAGCTAGAACAAGAAAGTGGGGCATTGCTACAAGAAAACCAGGACAATGACTACATAATTGACTGTGGTATCTTGTACTCCCTTCACACCTGCATATAATACCCACACTCCTTCACCCTTAAAAAGCCTTGACTTCCTGAAGTATTGAGATTGTAGTTTCCCCATTCTCCTTGGTGGTGGTTGACACCTGAATAAAACAGTTACTTACCTTTTTTTTTTAAAGGAAAGTTTCAGGCAGGAGTGAATGAATAAGCAAGCAGGTAGGAAGAGAGAGAAGCATTTTAACTTTATTTTTATTTACTTATTCATCTTGATTGTTTTCCCAGTCCTGGGAGGTAAACCTGGGCCCTTGATAAGTATTTAGACTTCTCATGACCAGAGGCAGTGGATCCAACCACTGCTGTACCAGAGTGCAGGGAAGCAGTTCTTTATTTTGCACCAACAATAGCCTTCCATGTTTTGACTTTTGGAACTGCTGCCAGTAACAACAACAGAAAAAAAACAAAACAAAATAACAAAAAACCACAAAACAAAACAACAACCACAAAACAAGACAAAACCGGGAAATCAGCAAAACCAAAAACCAATCAGCTGGGGATATATAGGGTTATAATCCCAAACAGGATCAGTTTGAGGGCTGTCTTAGTCCAATGTATTCTTTGTGATTCTGAGATCCTCTGAGATGACTGTGACAGCTTGGGCTTCATGAAAATATCTAACTATATTAAAAGCAAGAAACTGTCTTCAGCATTTCTGACATTCAGCTTGCATATCCTCACACAGTATATTACAGCCATCTCTTCAAACTGGTCAGTGTTTGTGCTGTACTGATTCTGAAGGCAAAGGAATTGTTCTCTGAATCATCTATATCTGGTAGGAATTTATTCATCTGATAATTTCTGAACAAAGTTCTGTCATAGGAAAAGTTATTCACTGACAATTTTGCAAGTGGTCCCAAGTCATTACTAGATTAAGAGAAGGGTATATTAACAAGATTAGCTCAAAATGATCAGTTCCTACCCTTTGAGGTAAGCTGGAATCATTATTCTAAATGGCTAATAATAATTTTATGAAAAAATGGTGGGGAAGATGGTAGAATAACTATTAAAATGTAGCCTTAATACCAAATATGGCATTTTACATAAAAGATCTTATCTAATTTTCACTGAGATCCTTTGAGTTAGGCTCTTGGTGAAAGTCTCTCCCCACATTCCCCACTCCAGTCCTTAGTTATTTATGATGCTCAACTCTCATGGTTTGATTGGTAACATCTTTTAACAAAATCTCCTGAAATTTGGTCATGTATTCTCTGTTTTAGTTTGCTGTATTGAGAAATTTAAGGATGGTGTAGCAAGAAGGGGAAGATAGCATTCAAAGCACACACTAAACAGTTCATGTACTTAAATGTTTTACCTTTGTTATGTCTCACTTCAATTTTCCTTTACTCCCTGATTGTTTAAGGCCTAAACAAAGTATCAGAGCTTTGTATTATAGAACTCTCCAGCCAGTTTCCACCTGGATTTTCGTAGCATACTTTTTTCAGTTTTTAAAACACATAGACTCTGATTCACATCATCATTGTTTCTATGCCCTCCTTCACCCCTGCCTCAAGAATTTGTCTTTTGAAGCGATCTTGTCATAATCAATTTTCAACACCCAATACTTTACATATAGTAGAAACCTGATAGATGATACTTGGATTTTGTTGGATGAAATGGAACATTGAGGACAAGCTCCAAACACAAGGCTTTTCTTTCTTTTAAAAGGGAACATTTCGTTTGACATTGTGTTTACTTAATGAAAGGAGGCTACTGTGAAATAACTATACATTTATACATTATCACGCTCAATTAAGGCTTTTTTAAAGATAACATTTAAAATAAATAATTAGAAAGATGTGAAGCTAAAATGAATCCGCACGATTCTTGCAAAGTTTCACCCCATCCTGATCTCAATGCAGTTTTTTTAGACTTCTTTCACCTCCTTGATGGTTTGGGCTTTCTCGATTCATGAAAATGAATTGCTTCCTTAGCCTTAAAACTCGTCTTTGGAGTTTTGGAAGATTATTTTCTTAAAGAGTTCTTTACTATGCCTAAGTCTTGTGATCCACCTGCATTATAACTTCCTATCATTTTTGAGGTTGTCTCTTTTAAATGTTTTAGGAATGAACTCCTCCACCAGAATAAGGACTGTATTTATTTACCATAAAATCTCTTGTATGTTATGGTATGTGATATAATAAATGCTCCATATAAGTATACGTTAATGAGTGAGTTACTGAAGCCTGTACATTTGTCAAAGGTAGCCTGTACATTTGGCTCAAAGTTTCTAATAGCCAAGACAAAGAATTTTTGGATACACGTCTCTTTTTTATTTTTATTTTTTTTTAAGGCAAGGGGCAAGAAGGAATGATGGAATAGGCAGGCAGAGACAGAGGAGTTAGAAACACTTCATTCATTCTCCACAAGAGCCAGCTTAGAAACGCTGCTTAGAAACTGGCCTTTTCTCCAGTTTAAATTTCCCAGAGTCAAGGTACCCGGATTGAAGGTGCTATCAGATTGACAGGGATTTTGCCCAATAGTATTGTAGAGAGGCGTGTCATGTCACGGAAGTTCCAACTGGCGCGCAGAGAGTCGCTGTCTCCTAGGTGAAAGCGGAAGTAAAGGCCTTGCGCGCCTCCATGGAGCCGCTGCTGCAGCACCTAGAGCGCTTCTCCGAGGTGCTGGCTGTCTCCCGCACTACACACGTCAGCACCTGGGACCCCACGACTGTGCGCAGGGCCTTGCAGTGGGCACGCTACATGCGCCACGTCCACAGGCGCTTTGGCCGCCATGTCCGCATTCGAGCGACCCTGGAGCGGCGGCTGCAGAGCCAGTGGAAGGAAGCGAGCGGCGGCTCCCGGCCCGCTCCAGCCGCCGGGTTGACGAGCTTCCAGACGTTGGGTCGCTGCGACCTTCTGCTTTCTCTGCGCTTACTAGAGAACCGGGCCCTTGGGGATGCCGCCTGTCACTCTCTGCTGCAGCAGCTCTTCCCCGGCCCCGGCGTCCCGGACTCTGACGAGGAGGCACTTCAGGGCAGCCTGGCCCGCCTGGCCCGCCGCCGCTCTGCAGTCCACCTGCTGCGTGCGTGCAGCGTCTACGGAGAGAAGCCGGCCCTGCAGGAGGACTCTCTGATGCAGACGCAGGCGGAGCTGCTGCTGGAGCGCCTGCAGGAGGTGGCGGGGGCCGGAGCGGAGGGCCCCGGCCGGCTTCTCTGCAGCCTGTGGGGGCGCTCGTCTCGGGACAACTTCCTGAAGGTGGTGGCGGCCGCGCTGCTGCTGCCGCCGTCGTCTCCCGGGCGCCGCGAGGAGGAGTCAAAACCGGGTACCCCCCAGACAGCCCGAGGGGAACGTGAGCAGCTGGTCAGCTGGCTTCTCGGGAAGCCGGATATCATGGCTGCATTTTGCCGCAACCTCCCTGCTGGGCTTGTCACCTCGGTGGCCGGCCGCCATCCGCAGCTCTCCCGGGCCTACCTGGGCCTCCTCACGGATTGGGGTCGACTTCTGCACTACGACCTTCGGAAAGGCACTTGGGCTGGAGCCGAGTCCCCAGGTGTGACCTGGGGGGAGTTGTATGACAGGTTTCAAAGCCTCTGCCAGGCCCCTCCACCTCTGAAAAAGGAAGTCCGACGTGTCCTGGAGTCTTGTAAGGCCCAAGATGGAGATTTTGAAGTCCCTGGGCTTAGCATCTGGACAGACCTGTTGTTAGCTCTTGGGAGCGGTGCCTGACGTTGCATTTGGGAAAAGACAGCTTTTAGATTTCAGCCCAGGTCTCTAGGGGTAATGTTTTGTTATTGATAACTCGAATATATAGTTCACAAAATTAAAGTTCCTCTGTTTTCACCAAATCACCATGTGTCCAAAATATAATTATTTGGTAATAATATTGAGTGGGTTGTTATGCAATTGCAAATATGTCAAGTAACTGGCTCGTGGTGCTATAGATAATTTTAAGGATAATTTTGCCTTTTATATGGCTCATTCAAAGAATTACGAAACTGCTGTAATTTTCAAAGAAAAAGTTTTAAAGTGATGACACTTTTTCACAGGGTGGTTTACTTTTTAGGTCTGTCCCATCCAGCCCCTCCAAGCAAGAGTGATGAGTTTTTTACGCAACAACTTGTGTTATATGAAATGTTGGTTTGGAAGCTAAGGGCTTATTTGGACTACTTGGAGTTTAATCCCTGAGCTTTGAATTTTTTAACCTAATGTTATAACCAATGAACCAGCCTCAGCATGTAATAACATTATGTTTGTTTTTCCTTTCTGCAATTTACTGTTCTCGGAGCCACCCAGAGAATAAACTCCTCGATTTCTCTTGCAGTTTGGGATGACCATAATACTAGGATCTAATCACTTTTATATAAGCAGAAGTGAGCTGCAGAATTTACAATTCACTCTAGAAGTATTAATCATTTTTGCCCATGCTGCTGTTCCTTCTAATAGGCTGGAAAGTCAATGAGATACTGGTGGTACCTAGAATCATGACTAAAGATGATTGGAACACGTGCTCTAAACCCAAAGATGAGTCACATGTTCAGGATGACAGAGACCACTTGCTTGACTTGTCCTTTTATATGAGAGAGAAATATACTTCTCTTTGCTCTTCTTTCTTATTCAAATCTCTTCAGTGTCTTTATCACATTAAATATGCCTGTATCGTATAGTCTTGATAATTCCACCTGATCTGTTTCATGTTTAAGCCATCGGATTTTTAAATTTTGAAAATATTTTTATTTCACGAAAATTTTATTTGACTTTCCTCAAACCTGTCTAGTCATTTTTACAATCTTGTATTGCATGCTTACTTTTTTTGTGTGATTCTGTTTTTATTTTTTTTAAAATATTTTCTATAGTACTACTGAAGTCCCTGGAAAATATAAACCCATGACTCATTCTTGTAGTTAGTTTCTTTACATGTTTTCTAATTTTTTATTGTGCATTCACACAGATTTGATCTTAATCTGTGGAAACACAGTAGTCTGGGGTATTTTTTCCTCCTTGAGGACTTTGTCAACGGCTTTTGCCAGAAGTCAGCACCTTTACCTTGAGCCCCTTTGGTGAGATTCCTGACCTAATCTAAAGGTTTGAGCTTTAGTTTCTCTTGTGGTTAGCTAAAGCACTTTCCAAATCCTATTTGCATGTGACATATCTCCTAGATTTTGGGGACATATATGTTTGATGGGGGAGTGAAAAGGGCAGAAGGAGATAGCTTGGAAATTTTCTGCTGAAATGCCAACAAAGCATTAAAATTCTGTTTTGCCGGCGTGCTAAGCTGTGTTTAGTATACTATACACAGTATACTAAATGCTTGTAACCCTGCTGAACCACTTTGCCAGAAGTAGAAGTCTCCATTTTCTCTTTAACCTTTACCAGCCTAGCTTCTGCCCTCAGTATTCCTCTGAAAAAAGTTTTGTCAAGGTCACCAATCATTTTCATTATGCCAAATTCAAAGGATGCCTTTCTATTATGTTACTTGACTTCTCCATAGATTAGCCATTGTTAATCACTGCTTCCTTTTTTAAACAAGGCTTGATAGTCTTTTTCTCATAACTTATATGACAACACTATATCCTGTTTTTCTCTTAAATTTATTGTTGCTTTTTTCTCAGTCTGATGTTCTGACTCCTCCCCTAATCATCCTTTTGGGGAATTTCTCAGAATTTACAGTCTTCTTCCTCTTTGGGTTACACTCATCCCATGTGATCGCACCCATTTCCATAACTTTAACTACTACTTACTTATCTGCTGTCAATTGTACCACTTATATTTCTATCCCAGAGCTTGCATCAGAGCCTTCAGGACCCATATTCCCACATAAATGTCTCCTGAACCTCTCACATCAAATATACTCAAAACAGAATTCTACTGTTCCCCTAGAAGCTTATCCCCATGTGTTTCTCCATAAATATCCAGAGACTTGGGAATTATCCTTGGATTCTTCTTCCTACCAAAAATTAATTCCATCATATTTTCCTTTTCCAAGTTATTTTCATTTCCATGCCTCAAGCTAGTATAAGCTAGGGTGACCATAAATTCCTTTTTGCTTATGACCTACTTGGGTTATATCTGCTGTTCTGACATGATTTTTTTTATAACTATCCCCTTCTCTAAACTTTCCTGGTCACCCTTGTCCCTGCCATCATATCTCTGCCAGATCACTGCAATCAGTTGGTTTCACTACTTTCTTTATCGAACCTCTACAATCTATGTGCCACCTAATAGTTCAAGTAGTGTCCTTTGAGTTATATTAACAGATAAATTTGAAATAATTGGAAAAGAACTTAGTTTCACCACTATGTCTCTCTATGCTGTACTAGTACATATACTGATACACTTCTGCTTATTTTCAGTCATAAGCTATTTATTCTTTGTTAAGCCAGTTTCTATACTACACACTAGATTTCATTCCTTCTCATCCACTTAAGGTCATGACTCCAGCAGTTTTCTTCTCTTTTACATTTCCAGCATACACACATGCTATCATCTTAAACAAAGCCAACAAACAAAACCTCTGTCCCCATTTCACTACCAGATACTAGCTACATTTATTCATTCTCCCTTGCAGCAAATTTCTTAAAAGCCTATCTTTTCTTTAGACTTCTAAACATATCTGTATAATGTTATGATGCAATGTTCCTTCAATAAAATACATTTTTAAAAAGATAGCAAAAGACATTTAAGCACAGAAAATTAGTATGCAAAAATGACTAAAAAAATTACTTCAGCTATTTAAGGTAAAAAAAAAGACTTCCAAAATAGGATCTTGTTATTTCATCAAACTTGACTTTTCAAGGACACCTAGTATCCTCCATATTATTAAATCCAATATTCCATTCTCAATCTTAGTCTTGTTTAAATCATCAGCAAAATTTTATACAATTGATGGTTCCTTTTTTGGTTAAACTTTTTCAATTTGACTTCCGAAGAGTCTCTTCAACCAGTATGGTCACTCCTTTTAAGTACTCCTTCTCATGTGAACTCTTAATATTGGAATATCCCAAGGCTCATTCCTTATTTTTCTTCTCTATCAATATTAACTTTTCTTAGTATCTTATCCTGTCTGCAAGTTTAATGCTATCTATTTCCATGATTCATATATTTCTCAAGCTTAGATATTTTTCTCAAACTCCACATTTGTATGTTCAACAGCAAAAGAATCTCTTTTGGATTCTTTATACTCAACACCCATCAAACCTACTTGAGCTTTAGCCTCTGTATCTCTGTTATCAGCAAATCCACCATTCCAGTTGTTCAGGCCAAAAAATCTTGTAGTCACACACCATTTTCCCTTTTATCTTTTCCTGTCTATTCAGACTGATAGCCTTATTTGGTCAATAGTCCAAATATATCCAGAATTTCACCTTTTTTTTACCATATCTAACTTATATACCATGTCACCAGAATCTCTTACCCAGATTCCTATAATAACTCTTAAAATCACATCTTGATCTTAACTTGTTCTTTTTATTCATCCTTGACAATGCAGCTAGAATGATTTAAAACATAAAATCATGTTATGTCTTTTCTTAAAATCTTGAGCTGACCTCTTATTTTACTGTTCTTTAAATGATCTAAAATCCTTTATACAAATAGTGTTCTCCCCATGACTTTTCTGACTTTCCTCCTACTCCTCTAACTCCCTCTGTGCTCCACACTTCTCTCCTTGCTCTTCTTAAAACACACCAGACATGGTACGATGATCCTATCTATGTTCTCTGTGCCTACAAAACTTTCTGTAGCCATCTGCTTAATTTACTACCTTTGTTAATAAAAGCCTTTGCTCAACCTCTTCAAGGCTTGTTCTATTTTATTTAATATGGCAACCTTCTCAACCATGAGATCTTCCCCGCTTTCAATTCCCGTTTATTATCTTTCTTATACTGTACTATTCCCTTTTTTCCCTATGGAAATGTTCATGATCACCTATTAATAATTTGTAGTTTTATTTTATTTTAATATTCCATCACCCTTCTATAGAATGCAAGCTCCTCCAAGGCAGGTTTTTTTAAATATTTTTTTCCCCAGTAATGTAAAATGTAGAACAGTCCTTAGCACAAAAATATGAAAGCTTAAAAAGTGAGTACACACATTAATGAATGAAGTCAATTTTATGATCTTGCTCTCACTCACTCGTGTGGATTTCCATTCTGCATGGAATAAAGACTATTCTTCCCACCTTATGAGTTCCCATGTATTTTATTTCAACCATCTCATCCCTTGTCATTCTTTCTATATACTGCAGAAGCGGGAATTGTTACAGTTTTGGATTAGGCCAAGCTTTTCCCTGTGAGAAACATTGCTTATATTATTCCTTCAGCCAGGAATGTTCTCACTCTGGTCTTTCTCAGCCTAATTTCATTTTCTTATAATAAAGTCTAAGTATCTCTGTTACTGTTCTTTAGCTTCCGACCCCCGCCGACCCCCGCCGACCCCCACCAATTTTCCTAGTCATTATAGTTGTGTTGTTCATATGTGTCTGTCTTTTCCACTAAAATATTAGCACAGTGAGGACAAGACTGCCTCTGTTTTGCTTAAATGCCCAAAGCTCTTATATTATGCTACCATTTATTAATTAGTTGGCAAATGTTTATGAATGTCTAGGAATGGAATAAACAATAAAGTGAAATAGGAATGGATAAGCATTTTATTAGGGAATCATCCTTTGTGGCATATCTATAATTTCTATAATTGGTATTTCTATACCAATCATGTTAGTAGTGAGTACAAGGAATGTAAATGCAATCAAAAAGAGTGGAGCCCCAACATAGGATAATATTTCCAAGAAACAACCCTACATTTGGAAAATATTCCAAAGCTTCTTTATTGCATTTGAGTTAGATCAACATTCATCAGTGTTGGGCTTTAGTCCTTGTGGTTAAATTGCCCAATTTTACTTGACCTTAGAGTTTTTTTATACAATTTGGAGCTCTGAAGCATTATACTAAAGCTCTAAAGTAGTAACCAGTTATAAATACATTAGTCATCTTTCCTCTCAAATTGTGGATATAGGGTATTCATATTAACATTAATTAGTTAGTGTAAATGTTCTAGGAAGAACCTATTGATTTCTCTCAGGGATTAATTGGAAATGATCAATCACCGTATCAGAGGATGGTGGTAGCATCATTTATCAGATGCTAATTGTCATAGTGGGCTAAGAATGCCCTTTTGGCTTAGAAATATAGTGGCCCATAGGGAAAGTAGCTTGAATAATTGCAATAATTAATGTGTATACAACTATCTCTTGAAGCTTCATTACTCTTCATATTGAGGTAAAGGTTTGAGTTCAAAAGCTTTCACAATGCTTCATTAAAGTATCATCATGGTTTTATCATTTTCTCTAAGAAATCATTGACGTAAGTCTTAAACAGTTTTATATGCAGTAATTCAGAAGTACAAGCATAAGGATAGAAAATGTGCACAGCCAATTTATATTTATACATATAATACAAATAGTAGCAAGGTCTAAGTAAGAGCTTTGATACTTTCTTAATGTTAGTGATAATGTTTTTGAAATTTGGGTTTACAGTTATATTTAAAGTAAATTTGCTATAAAGACAAATACATTTGTCATGATAAGCAAAGTCGCCTTACTTTTATATAGCCTTTAGGTTTTATACTTGTGTTGTATACTTTTGCTCATTTATTCTATAAACATTTGACTACCTGTTTATATGTCAGACTATTGTTAACAAACTAAAATTATAAAAACCAATTTATCTAGTTTATGAACCAAATTTCTCATTTATTAAAATAAAATACACCTAGAAAGCAATAGATGAATTATAGATATATATATAGATCGATATTGTGTATTTTACCATCCATAATTGTTCAAAGCTCTGTGGGATAGCTGCTGAAATATTCATTACAATACCAAGCATCTGACATACTGTCAATACTTTTTTGGTAAGATATTCAGTTTGAACCTTTGTACATATTTATGAGCATTGGCAATATGCCAAAATGGAGTAAGAGAATAGCATGCTGTTAACTTTCACTGACTATAGATGCACCTGTGGGCAAGAATGGATAACAAGTCTCTGCTAATATCAGGTACATAAGGTACCTTAAAAATGAAGAACTTAATTTGAATCCACAAAGGATGTTTAGATTAAATTTCAAATAATCGATCACAAACTGACTATCAAAATGCAGTAAAAAACAATGACATCATTTATTTTAGAGTCATCTAGAGACAAAGAGATCTCATAATTTTGTAATTGATATTTTTGCTAAAATGGAATATGTTTTATATCTTGCATTTAAAGAAAAATCATGTTCCTAATCTTTGATGATTTTCAGAAATACTTAGTTTACATAAACATGCACACTCAAGAGTGGGGACGAGGTCGGAGGTGCACATCAGGCAAGATCTGTTTTTCCAATAATTGAAAAAACATGTGTTCCTGATGTTGCCAGTTTGAAATTGTTGTTGGAAACATAAAATAAATTACAAGTGACTAACAAGAGCAATTTACAGAAGATGCATGATCTAATTCACTAGTCAGCAGGCATAGGTTGCATATGGAATTACTACAGTAACCAAAACCAGTTGAGAACTGGCTCCATTTTCTAATTATAGCTGAATGCACTGGACCTTGAGCACCATACCAGTAAATTGGCCCCAGTAGATTCAAAATGATTTCACTGTTTGTCATTGGAGATGTTAGCTAAGCAGGATGTTTGAAGAATATGGTTTCTGCAAATTGTTAAAAGTATTATACTGATTTTTGCAGCCTTGTTCAATGAATGAAATAATACATTTACTATACAATATTACAATTGAAAGGCATTTCTAATTTAATATGAAAGAAAAGAAGATTACAACAATTTTCAATGGTAGGAGAGCTGAAGTATAAAGGGACGAAAAGTGGAAAATTAATAAAACCCTTGTTCAGTTGCTTTCTTCTATCACTGATTTTTATCAGATAACATTATCTCTGGGCAATCTTGGATAAACTATTTTGTTTACTCCATTTTTTCCAAAATTTTTTTTTTCATTGCTAAGCTGAATTATAGCATACAGACCATTGACCCACTGTTCATGGGAAAATTTTTATGGAGTCACTAAATTCATGTTTGCTTCTGCATAGTCCTAATTCATGGACACTAACAAAAAGACTATTCAGTGAGAGCAAGCAGAAAGTGTGAACTGTGATGTCCATATTAAGTAGGAATAAAATGAAAAGAAGTGGCATGAAAATATGCAAACACACCACAACAACAAAGAGAAAGGAAGGAATGGAGGGAAGGCAGGAGGTGGACACTAGGGGAACGAGGGAAGGAATGAGGGAAGGAAAAAAGGAAGGAAGGAACAAAGGAAGGAAGGAAGGAGGAAGGGAGGGGCGGAGGGAGGAAGGAAAGAAGGAAGGAAGGAAGGAAAAATAAAACCATTCTTCCAAAACACATAAGAAAAAGGGAAATTTCATCAGTGGTTCTTCATGCTATAGAAAATTATGAGCCAATAAATTCAATGAAAATATAGTTTGAAGGCAGCCAATGGAAATAAAGGGAGATGCAAAGCTAAAGAACCAAATTGTAAACCAGTACTATTACAGAAATATAAATAAAGCATTCAATAAATAGAATTTCAATTTTCTGACATTAATGTTTGGGGTAATCCTTGAATTATAAAAATTGGATGTGACATAAAAACACTGAAATTAGAAGATAAATGTGAAGGATAAAGATAGCTCAGTACAAGGTTATTTTGTGACTTTGTGGTAGACCTCCCTCAAAAATGGAATACATAAAAGTAAAAGGTGTATTTTTAAATTTTTTTTCTAAGATAAAAAATGTAAATGAAAAGAATAAAAAGGCATAGGACATGTTGGGAAACTTAAGAGCATACAATCAAGGAATATATGCTGATTATGTTCCTTCACTTTAAGTAGCAAAGAAGGAATTTTCAGAGGATCAGTTGGAAAAAGTGAGTCACTTATATAGAAAAAGATAAGGTTGCCCTCAAATTTTCTCATAGCAAGATTGAATGACACAAGAAAAATAAACAGTACTCTGACATGCCCTGGTGGAGTAGTAGTGTGGTTAGACACCTCCAAAGGATTGCAGTCCACATACATTCCATGGACCTGGGTTCTCATTCTGGGTCCAGGAGGAGCAACCAATGTGAACAACTAAATAAGAATAAAATGAAATGCTGCTTCTTCCTCTCTTCCTGCCTCCCTGACTATTCACTTTCATTCCTACCTGCACTTGCTTAAAAAAGAAAAAAAAGAAAGAAAGAAAGAAAGAAAACAGTACTCTGAAGTGGGGGTGTGGGGGAGCAGGTGTTGGAAGAAAATTATGCTAACTTGATTTTTTTCTTTGTCAACACAAAGGTAACAGGCAGACTTTTTTTTTTTTTTTTGCTAATTTCTATTTTTTTTTATTAACAAGCAAAATAGTAATTAAAGAAAACCAACCCTTCCCCCGCCCTGAAACATAACAACCTTAAAGTTGAAATACCGATATGTCAGAGTGCTGTTGGAGTTCTCAGATAGATGTGACCAAGAAGAATCAGAGAGCTAGAAACCAACGGACTGCAGAAAGCATCAAGCTTTCTGTCAAGCAATCCCCAAATGCTCTGCTCTTTTCCTCTTCTTTGCCTCTGTGTCCTCTGTAGTTACTGTTCAGCTGGACTTGTGACAATCCCAAATTGTACTTTCTCTTTTTCAGCTTCTTATCATGCTCAGACTTTACTGAAGAGACATTCAGATCAAGTCTTTGAGCTCTTTTTCTAACTTACCAGTTTAACCAGGTTTGGTGTCAGAGGACAGGTGATGAAATTGAAGAAATCCCAACTCTAGAGACCCCAGGCAGCTTCTTACTCTCCAAACTCAGAAGTACATTAAATAGTTCAGCTCTCTTCTGCTTTTTTTCAGTCTGTGGCATATCAGATGTAATTTTTTACCACTTTATTCTCTGCAGCCACATCAACAGTGTTTTCAGAGGGTGCTTCCCAAAGTTCTATGGACTTTGATTCTTCTTCTGCTTCATCAACCAGTACATTTTCATTTGCCTCCTCTTCAGTATGCTCTTCAAGATATGCCTGGAGCCTGTTGATGAGATCTTGTTTCATTCCCTTGGTCTCCAAACCACCAGCAAAACATTCTTGCTTTAGTTTAGCTTCAGTTTATGGAGCTGCACTGTCTCTCTTGCTACGTTGTTACCCTCCCAGAAGTTCTTAATCATGGGACAGCTTGGAAACTTGGGGGAAGCATTGAAAATATTCTGCTTATGTAAGCAATACAATCAATTAAAACATAAATGTAGATGACTTATAAAAATGAATGCAACACTCAGTTCCAGAAGAGAATGATGTGCCAGCCACTAATTTGGGGGTTGGGGGGTGATGTAAATCTGAGTCAAGAATGTTACACTCGACCATGTTTCTCAATATATATTCTCAAGGAGGCAAGATCTCAAGCAGGAACTCAATAAATATTGCATATATGAAACATTTGTAATGAAATACATAAAAATAAAACTCAATTAAAGAGCACAAATACAGAAGAAGACAGGGTTAATTAAGTATTGGATGTATTAAAATGTGTGTTTATGTGTAAAACATAAATCTTGCCAAGTAACACATATATAACTGATACAAAATGGGAGACAGACTAGAAAGAGAAAGGAGAAAACTATCGTTTATTTTTTGAAACAAGTCAATCAATACTGTCAAATTAAAATATGGTTTTAAAAAAGTGGGGGTTTTTTGTACTCATAATGCCTCCCCCATTTTATTCCTTTCTTTATCTTGTAATCTATCGGTTGGATTCCAGGTCTACTCTTAAAAAGTAGTGCTGATAGTTTGCCTGTTAACTTTTAGTTCTGTTCCCCACCCATTCCTTGCTCTGTTCTCCACCTCATGGAGCTAGTCCCAGTGAGCTGTATCTCCTAGGCTTCCTTGCCTATGAGCTTCCAATTAGTTTTAGTCAGTGGGAATTACTACTAAGAGACAGGTGGGTAAGAGAAGTGAAATTTTATCTTTCTTTCTGCTTCAAGTCCATCTCAAGCAATATCTTCTCTGATTCCAGCTTGAAAAAATAGCTTCCAGGGTCCAAACTGCCTCCAGGAAGCCTTGGCTTCTGTGATCTGATAAATCACATCCTTCTTTGTTCCTGGAAGGTGGTGGCTTTTTGCTCTTTTTTAATAATAATTGCCTCACTCTTTGTAACTTTTAACTGACTCCTCAAATTATTAATTCTTTAGTAAACTTAATGGGCCACATGGAAGAGGTTCTGTTTTCTGGATGATACCCTGACAGTTATATATATTTACTAAGGATGACTCTGTAAGTTGTTACTCTCTCTTAAAGAAATATTTACTGTTTCTTAAGTTCTACTTTAGTGACTTTTCTTTTGGGTAAATTTAATTTTTGAAATACAGTTTTGTCTTTCTACTTGCTTACTTACTAACTACCTCACTCCCTATTCTATAGCTCTACACAGATGTGCATAAGGATTAGGTATCAACATGGATATAGACATAGATCTATGCATAGAAAAGCACTTCAGATAAGTTAATGATCACCACTTTTAAATAAGGAATAGTGGAATAATGTTTGATTTTTATCTTTTTTATATTTGTTGAATTAAAGAGAAAATCATATACAATTTTCTGTATGTAATAAAGTAATTTTTTTCTTTAGCGATAATCTTTATGGATGAAGTTGAGGAAACATGTCAATATGGCCACTATTTGGTAACCACTGCCCAAATGACTAGATATACTTAATTCTATACTCATTAGCAGGCTATAATTTTGAAACATAAAATATGGATCTTTAGTCTTATAGAAGCTACATAACTGCCATGACAGTAATTGTACAACAGTTCGATATATCGTCTCCCTAGACTAATATATATAACAACAGCAGAAGGCACAAAAAATGAGAGAAACCTGACAAAAGAATATGGTTTCAAAATACGGTAACTCGTGACAAACTTAAAGAAAAAAGCATTCCAGGGTTTTATATCTATCTATATGTATATCTATATCTATATCTCTATATATACACACATACATATATATATACATACATATATACATATACATACATACATATTATTTGAGTGTCCCATAACCATTTCTTCCAGCTCTTTCAAAGAAGGTATATTGCTAAGTTTTAACTGAGTCCAGAAATTGCTAAGTGAAATTAAAAAAAATTCCTGACAATATTGTCTTCATACATAGCCAATCATCATTCTCTTTAGTTTCTGCTTATTTTTAATTACAAACCTATAATGTGTGAGAGAAATTAACAACTTGATGGACTCGCCAATCTCACCAGGGTCTCTTGAGCTCTTTTTCAAGCAAGACTCAATCATGAACCTTCCCCAGTTCTGTCTTTGGTTGCCCAGTCCAGGCTGAGTAAAGAATCCTGTTAATTCCTCTTTCCACTCTTGAAAGATCAAGTTCCTCCACTTCTGATGTCATGGGCCTTGACCTGCCTTTAGCAAGAATCCAATAAGGCCAGTGTAGCAGGAACCCCCTGCCTTTGAAGTCTCCTTTTCGTATTTTCCAATCCACTCCCCCTCTCACTCTGTTAGATAGTTATAAATCCCCAGTAATGGTTACTGTATTCAGAACTGAACCTAATGTCTCTTGTTATTGTAATATCCCTATTTGATCATTAAAATATTCCTTACGAAACATCAGAATAATTTGTTTTCTTTAACTGAGTCACTATATCAAGATAAATCAAAAGTAAAGTATGTTTCCTATATAATCTGAGCATAAGCAGGGGAATATAGAAAAAACGTATTATGCTTTTTACTGTAAGTTCATAACCAATCACTGAACAGATGCCTTGAGGAGTACTTGCACAAACACGGTCTAACCAGTGGCAGGAAGCAAAGATTCATTTAGAACAAACCTTTAAAATACCACAGGAAAAAGTTATAATCTGGGCAAAATACTTGATGAACATTTCATGATGTCTTTGTGGGCCAGATGGAGAAATATGAGCTACATTTTCTTTTTAAAGGAAAGGTGCAGGTAGGAATAAAGGTGAGTAGGCAGGTAGACAGGAAGAGAGAAGAAAAAGAAGCATACTTATTTTTATTTTAGTTGTTCATACCTGCTACCATCTCCCCCCCAGGCCCAGGACTTGAACCCAGGGGCATGTGGCCTGCTCCTTCAGAGGCAATTGACCCAACTATTACTCCATCAGGGCATGCCAAGCTGCATGATTTTCAGTTGGATCCACTGATTATAGGAAATGGCCCTCACTCAATCACTCACTTTCTACATACTTGAATTATTCCATTACATAAGTCTGTTGTCAGAATAGCAGTTATCACTATTTGGGATTATGTTTTTCTATTTGCTTGTTTATTTAATTTCTATTTTTTTCACAATATCAGGTGAGGTAGGTGGCACTAATCTCATTTTACAGAGATGGAAACTGAGGAACAGGAGTTAATTTAGTCAAGATTATAAACCTTTTATTATTGCATGTTGTCACCTTCCTTAGCAGGGATTGAAAATGACAAATTTTTATGTGTGGATTTAATGACCCAAAAGGGCACAGCAGATACTGGGTTTATTACAATGTCAGCATTCCATGAATAGGGGTCACTGGAGAGAATGTTGTATAGGCCAGTCAGTCCTAGAGATCAGAGTGACTGGGGAAAAACTAGGACTAATATTAACTAAGCAACATAGTTTCAATACTTAATGATATAGACAAAATTTATGAAATAATTTAAATAGTAGGTAGGATTTAGTGGACTAATGGTGCTAATATAGAAATAAATTAAGAGATGTACCAAAAGACAGTCAATTAAGTTTCACTTGATATAAAATTGTGAAAGGCTAATGCTCTGCAGGCATTACAAAGATGAAATTAGATTTTTAAAGAGTTAGAGATGGATATATAACATTGACATAAATAGCATTGAGAAATGATTCTGCAAGACTTGATTAGCTAAGAATTTGGCATGAAAGTTCTGTTGTTAGCTTTGGAATATATGTCTTCAGCATTTTTATGGTTAAGAAGTCACTTAGAGTTATAATACTAAAAGAAGAAAGACCTTAGGATTTTACATAGAGGAAGATGAGAGGAGAACAAAGAAACAGGTCATCATAACACTGTGAAAGGTATTTCAAAAATGTGTGTCCATAAGTTATTTAGAAAGAGAAGGTCGATAGTAATGGAAACTACCTTTGACTTGAATAAAATGTGTTTGATAAACTGAATCAGAGTTTTCTAAGAACAACAGAAAGACTTTAAGAAAGAGAAGAAAGTATTTCAATGAAATCAAAACATAGTAAACAGACAACATACCACTGACTTCTTGAAACATTCAATTTGATAGGAAGAGAGATTATCACATATTTGCTCAGAACTCAGTATTTGGAAAAAGGCAGACACAAGTTGTAATACTATTGAGCAATAGAATAGACACAGGTACTTCATCTGAAGAAAAAAAAAATCCTGTCATACTGATAGTATCTGACATCAGAGGACTTGTAAAGATAGTATAATGTATATCAAATATTAGGACAGTGTTACATGCTTATGTAACACTTAGAACAGATTGTAAGAATGATAGTTGAAGAAGGAAAGAGATTAGTAATTTAGAATGTGTAATTGTATGTCTGCGTGTAACTAAAATTGTTTTGTACATGTTCATGGGGAAATGTAATGGAGACTTAGAGTTTACGTCTTCTAGTTGAAACAAGGAACTAGAGAAACCTCATTTTTGCAGGGTTACTTTAAAGATCACAGAGCCCTGGGGTCCCCGCTTTCTAGATAATCCACTGGCAGTGAAACCGACACCTTGGACCCGCCCAGCAGAACCTTGGCTGGAGGGGTTTCTGTGAATCTACTGAGATCCAGGAAGACCTTAAATGTCAAACGAGATAGCTTAAGACGCTTAGGGTGTGATCTTTACTTATGCAAATTGACCTCTACTTTAGACCACTTGTGCACACATCCCGACACACCCCACCCACCAGGGGCTCCAGGAGAATTGCAGATTCTACCTGGTGCCTGGCTAGTTCTATGGAAGCCATGATTGCGCCTGTTGAAAATTATTAACTGCCTTTGTTCTCTGCACCTCTGTATGCCTATATAAACCCTGAGCTACCCACACAGATGACCGCATGATTTGAGTGTTTTACTCCTTGCGGTTGCCGGCTTAATAAATCTCCTCCTAAATTAATAATTTCTGGCATGTCTCTTTGATCTCATTGGTTACTTTGTAACATAATGTCCAGTGTTTCTTCAGGTAATAGCACCCTTTTTTTCCCTTTAGAAAAATTACCCTTTTACTTTTGTGTATACACATACACATGCACAGAAATGATTGGAGTCTATTCACCTTAATTGTGATGTTCTCACGGATTTCAGCTCCTTGTCTGGAGGTGTGAACTTCCCTGTATCTGGCCCCTTTCGGTTTTTTTCGAAAGTCTGAGAAACTCATAGTCTTCCAACAAATTTTCTTTTTCATAGGTTTGACAGGGACAATTTCTGCTGTTTGTATATAACCCCATCTCATCTAAAGAGGAACCGTGAAGACTTTAGAGGTTAAAGACATTAAATAAAAGTAAGAGCAAATAGAAAACAGACAAACAAATTCTATTGGAGCAAAAGATGGAACTTTCTTTTATCTAAGATACAATATGAAGAAGGGGAAAAAGAGAGTTCTCTCTGACAAGAATGTATGGAAACAAAGGTATTAGAGAACTTACAGATGGCCTGCATCTCAGTAAAGAAAAATATTACACTGTCTTCCTCTCTAAGTAAAGACGGAGGGAAGGAAGTGGAACTTTAAGAAAAAAAAAGGTATGAAATACCTTCTTATAGTTACTGTGGCTATTAAATAACCATAATGAAAGGTCATCTAGAAAAAGAGAACTCACAAAACAAGAAAGATTTTTCAGACCTTGGCAGGAAAACTTCATACTAAATTATCAGAGAAAGAACACTGAGACTATTTTTTTTTCTCATGATAAAATCATCCAATATCAATAAGCCTTGTCTAATCCAGGTTCCTTGTTCTTTGGCAACAAGTAATGATGAAAAGTAATTACATCAAGCAAGTTGAAAAATTAGATTTTCAGTCATAATAAAATGTTTGCATCTACATGAGTGATGAGAGCTTGGGAATTAGTGGCACAGTGTCACAGTGAACTCAAAACATAATGTGCCCTAAAGAAGTAGAAACATAATCACATCCATGTCACATCTGTCAGAAAGGTGCAAGAAACATTGCTTACTCCCTAATAACTGCTTCTGTCATTGAAATATTAAGGAGACTTTAGGAAAATCTTGAATTATTTATAAGTAACACTATGACTTCAGGAAAAATATCTTCTAGGATTTGTGAGTGTGTGTGTGTGTGTGTGTGTGTGTGTGTGTGTGTTTTAAAGGAAAGTTACAGGCAGGAACAAAGGCAAGCAGAGGCAGACAGTAAGAGAGGAGGAAGATGCACTTTTTAATTTATTTAGTTGTTCATCTTGGTTGTTGACCTCAGCCTTGGGATACAAACCTGAGTACTTGAAATGCACGTGGACTCTGCTCTCAGCTGAAGATGGCAGAGCTAGCCACTACATCACCAAGCCATGCTACCACGTTCTAGTTCTTATAACTGGTTTCATTTCACCTGTTTATTTTTTTAAAGGAAGGTACAGGCAAGAATGAAGGTGAATAGGCAGACAGGCAGGAAATGAGAGGAGGAAGAAATGTTTATTTACTTTATTTCATTGTTCATGTTGGTTGTTGACCACAGGCCCAGGGGTCTTGAACCTGGGTTCTTAGGAGGTATGTGGACTGCCTCAAGTGGCCTTATTTGCTAGGCCACCAGTGTATGCCTTCTCACCTCTTTAGACTGAAGTTGAGCAATAGGACTTCTGTGATGATGGAATGTTCTGTAAGAGCAAGGATAATTTTAAAACACATCATCTGCAATGTCCTTATGAAACTATTGAATATTTGAAATACTCTAGTGCAACAGAGGAACTGAATTTCTTATTTTGTTAAAAATTAGTTGTAGTTATTTTAAATTTTAATAGTCACCTGTGACTAGAGGTTATTGAATCGGACAACACAATTCTAGACCATATGCATCTTACTCATCTAGCAAAAGTATATAATCATTTATGTAATATCTAAGAATGATCCAAATGAATAGTATAGTTAATAATGTAAGAGTGGGGTGGGGGCAGACAGATTAACCCAAATCTGAATACAAGGGGTGGGGGTGGAGAGGCAGGGGACTGGAAACTCCTCCCAGTTAAAAAGATACACAATGAAAAAACATAGTATTGCCCCCAAATAAGACTGCTTGACCATTTTTTGTTCAGCATGTTTCACAGAGTATTATGAGGAACACATTTTTCTTTATGTGATTCAACACATTTATCTTTTGTAACTGATAAGTAACACCTCAAATATGGATTCCTTTTTCATAGGACAATGATTCTGTGCTCTTATTACTCTGCTATCCTCATGATCTTATGGAACAATTGTGGCAAAGAACCTGAGAACTTTGTTATGTCTTTATGATTTCCGGTCATAACAAAAAGATATTTTGTAGAAGTAATGAGTAAATTCTGAAACGAAGAATAATGCAGGATTTTGTGTAATTTTGCTAGAATATATTTACATATTATATATTTATTATAATATTATATGGTTATTAAAATGCATTAACTACATAACAATTTAATAAATCATATTCCCTGAGGCCATTCATGTCAGTAATAACTAATTCTCCAGTCTCTAAATGAATATTTACATTCTTATTTATTAACTAAATTCAATATTTTTCTATTTATTTTAATATGATACATTTTCTAGATATTTGCAAAAGAAATAGATTATTGATGTATTATCTTTGTTTTATAATTCATAGCAATGAATTTCCATGGCATTAAGTGTTCTCTCAGTGTACATATCAGTCTAGAGAAAATTATCAAGTGACTTTAGCAATGTGAATAATATTTAAACTAAAACTCTAGTGTTTATTTAGTATAGCAAATTATTTGGAATATTGGTGCAAATTTTAAACATAGAATTAGCAAAAAATTCTCTATTCTACAAACATTTTACTTTTGCATCATGTTCCTGGTCAATATGTCTATATTTCCAGGAAAGAAAAATGATTATGTGCGAGATGATATATTTCTTATGGAGTACATATGAGTAATACAGAGTGTAGAACTTGAGAATACTTTTTGGTCCCAAATTTCCAGTGATGTATGCTACTTGTCAAATCTCTTCATATTTTAACAGCTGAAATAGCTCTTTGGTGAAACCATGCAGACAATCCATCACTGTGATTCAATGTTGAGTGTGAGTATTGTTTATACATAATTCTGGCTGTATCTTCATGTCCCTAGAATAAAGAGGTGGTTAAAGAGGAATATGAGACATAATATACTTTAGAGACAGGTTCTAAACTATTCTATCTCCTGAACTACGCAACTGTCTTTATTGAAAGGTTTACCACTATTTTAAACATGACAAACACATGACTTTAATCAAAGATACACAGTTAACGTTTCCTATAATTTTTTAGCAATTAACTTTATTAGTAATATTTATTTCAGTAACAAAACAGCTAAGATTCTCTAAATGCTGAGTATCTGTGTTGGCAATATAGAATGAAAGAGAATTATGACTCCATTATAAATATGTATAATAAGTACACACAATAAATTATATAAATCTGCATATAATATGCAATCTTTAGTCATCTTTTAAGCTCAATGACTATAAATGTCTACCTGAATATACAGTATCTATTTATAAAAAGAACCAAGTGCTCCTTATTCATTTGTCATTCGTACATCAAGTTTATCAGTCAACATTTTACCATAGCTTCTATTATGAGAGATTTGAACATGACAAGAAATTAAAAAATATATAAGATAAGCACTTCATTGCATAATTTAAGATGATCATTATAAAAACTATGTTAACACTTAAATTACCCTAAATTCCAAAGTGAAGTTCAAAATTGTGTAGTTTAACTTGGTACTGAAAATTATAAAAAGGCATTTCATCCCCTCATAACTATGAGGCTTAAAACTGAGCAGGTTAATAGAATTTAATAAACAACTAGTTAGACAACAGAAATTTAAATAGGATCCTAAGCTGTCAATTTGCTAACTATTTAATTTTATGTCAAGATATTTTTGTTTATTTGACTGGTTGTTTTCTTGAATGTCTGCTTATTATAGCATAAATAAGGAATGGAATGCACTGAAATCTTTATTGGGTTACTTTTTTGCTATGTAGAAGTATTGAAATTAAAGGTAAAACAAGCACAAATGTTGTGATAAAAATAAATCAATAAGGCAAAAGTAGTAATAAAAAAAGTTTAAGCATTAGCTCTAAAATAAGACAGAAGAGCTTGAATCCTTATATTAAGCTTTTCTTTTTATACTGAGGTATTTGCAATCATGTTTCCTTGTCAAAAGCCTCATTTGTCAAGAACTCATTTGTCAAATCAGATGATCTTGGAGGCTAAATATTTACTAATGACTAGTTTCAATATAGCAAAAAAACCCCCGATCTTTCTGATTTGAAAGTATCAACTAAACATTTTTTAAGTAAAAATTAAGGGCAGTTTTTTTCAATGCAGAGTCATAAATACTGCTAAGTGAAATATTAAATTATTGACATTCCATTTGACTCGTGGTAAAACAAGCATAAAGACAAAAAACATGTAATAATAACAATATATTTCTCTATTGAATCTGATTCTCATTATTCTCAGAAACAATTCAAATGATCAGAATTATTAAATCACAGAAATTAACAGCATGACCAAGATGCTTGATGTACAAGTATTATAATAGAAAGATGTAAATGG
Organism: Solenodon paradoxus; assembly: GCA_004363575.1. NCBI lineage: Eukaryota > Metazoa > Chordata > Mammalia > Eulipotyphla > Solenodontidae > Solenodon > Solenodon paradoxus. The sequence goes on from RJWH01000910.1 coordinate 318,488, forward strand.
AAAACTGAATTTTTCAACTTTCACTTGCGCTAGTGATAATTCTATTTGATTGATAATAGCAGCTGCCTGAATCCTGAGTTAAGGATGCTGAGACTACCTAAGGGCATGGTATTGGATTAATTTCTACTGCCTCCAGGAGATGAGGGATTTGTTATATGTATAGCAGGTATTTACCCTGGGCTGCATCTTGCTTTGTTAAGAATATGCATTAAGATTGTTAGCTGACTGAATCAGAAACAGAAAGTCTCTGAACTTAACTATCCTACTATTCACATCATCATAAAAATTATATACAATAGAGACTGACTGAGCAAAGACAGTTTCTGAAACAATATTGGTGGATGTGATTATCCTACTTTTTACCTGGCATATGGTTCTTTTATTGAGGGAAAGAAATGCCTCCTGTTGATTTAGTTATTTTTCATGTTTATAAGGTGTAAGTATGGCTCAGATGGTAGATTCATATGAAGCAGTCAATTGCAAATAACTTATAAAGTATGGTTTATTTATATTAGTTCCACATTTTCCTTTTTATATAAAATGGATTTTATATATTGCACCAAAGTTATCACATTTTATCACTTAACTATTGCAAAGATTGTGGCTATGCTTTTTTAGATTGAAATGAGGTTTATAACTTTTAGCTGAAAAGGCATTTTTAGAATGGGAATACCATATGTACCAGCAGAAGTAGGCTACATTTCTGCTTGTGCTGGCCTTGGCTGATTGTTAACCCTATTGTCACATCTTTTATCTGTTGCAATCTGCAGTCTCCACCTTAGAGTCTCAGAATGTAACCATGCAAAGAAAAGAATTCAGAAACTGCCCTTTTCATGGTGAGTTTACCTATGTCCCCGTCTCTTAAAACTCAGGTGGTGTTTTCATTATTCAGATATTAAGAATATGTATCTTTTTTTAAATTTTGAAAATAATTTAAATCTGAGCATACAACAAAGAAAGTGAAATATCTCTTCATAATAGCCCATCGCCTTACCCAGTTTTTCTTAATTTTTCAGAAGTAATCACTTTTAGCAATTTGGTGCGTAGCCTTTCAGATGGGGGAGTTTTGTTTTGCTTTTCCAAGAAAGGAAGAAAGGCACGAAGGAAGGAAAGATGTATATTTATTTATTTATTTGGGTTGTTCCCCTCAGTCCCAGGTCTTGAGCCTGGGTCCTTTGGTTTTACGTGGTCTATGCCCCAGCCAATAGCTTAGCACCTGAGCCACCAGAGTATGATGAATAATTTTTTTAGGACATAAACCATATGCTATATCTTGTTTCATTACTCTTTTTTTCACTTTGTTACACCTTAGAGATATTTCCATCTAATAGCTGCATGGTATTCGATAATTGGATAGAAGGTATATAGGGAATATTTGGAGTCATTGTAGCGTATATATATATATATATATATATACACACACATATTATATAATATTTTGCAATAGTATGTATACAACATATTGTATACTATATATATTTTGCATACATATATACACACACATACATATTTATATACAATTCCCTCAGTAAAGACATTTAGAATTTCTAATTATTTCATTTTAAAATGCCACATCATACACCCTTTGATGGATATCTATTTTTCATTTTTTTAACCTTCATAGATACTTCTGCATTACAGGTTTTGGGTCCCAAGTCATAACTTTTTTAAACTTAAATTTTAAAACTAAAGGCTGAATCATTTAAAAATGTACAAATACCATTTGGTCCAGAAGTTTGACTCCTAAGAATTTATACTGCAGATATATCTGCACTTATGTGATATAGCTTACGTATAGTGCTTTTTATTAGAGCATTGTAATCAATCTGTATCTCCACCAGTTGCATTGCATCTATACAATGGATTACTTTAGAGTAATACAAACAAATGGGAAAACTCTCTGTATGAAAATCGCAGTGAAAGCCATAGCGAAAGTCCTTGTAAACGCATGAAATGTTTTTGTAAAATGCATGGATGAACAATCTAATTAACTGAAGGTAAGATATAACTGTTGGCAGGAAAGAGGGTGGAAAGGATACCTTATTATGTAGCATTTCATACTTTATATATTTTGACCCATGTGATTATACTATCTTTTCAAAAATTAAATAAAAATGAAATTTCTACCAAATTTTAAATGAATATACTCTGTATCTTATATGCCAGCTTCTTGCTTTAAAATATTCTTTCCCGATTCTCGGTAACATTGAGTATCTCTTATATGATAATTAGTCATTAGTATTTAATCTTTAGTGAAATACTTCTTTATCTATTTTCTCTATTTTTATCTTAGCCTTATATGTTTCATATAATATTTTATATATCAAAATTTTTTCAGGTATTTCCTCTCCAAACTTATATTTGATTTTAACAGTTTTAATGCCATCTTTAATTATGACATGTTAAGTGTTTTAAAAGTCAACTCAGCTTATTTAAGAAAACTTCCCCTAACAATATTATCAAAATTATTTTCCTCTAAAATTTTAGTTCTTATGTTTGATATGAATATTTTGTTTATATCTAATTCACTTAGAGTTAATATTTATTCCAACTGGAATTATTTTTGTTGTTAGTTGCTGCAAAAGAACATCTAATTACCCCAACACCACTTATTAAGTAGTGTGTGTTTTCTCTTCTGATTTGCAATATTAACTTTATATGCATCAAAATTCCCATGCAAATATTTCTAGACTATATTCTGTTTTAATGATATATTTTCTTCACTAAAACCAGCATTAATTTCTGTAGCTTTATAATGTGATTTGCTACCTGGTAAGAAAAGTTTCTTTGGATCATTTTTACCAAGAATTTCTTAGCTATACTCTCACATTTACTACTCCCAATAAATTTTACAATTACCATACCAAATTTCATCTAAAAATGCAATGACTCTTTCATTGGCTTGTATTTAATTTGTATATTAATTTGGAACTGGCATGTCTATACATTCTGAATCTTCTCATCTGGGATAAATGATCTCTCCCTTATTTAGGGAATTATATATACTTTATGATATTCTCTCGTCATTTTTATTATGCTACTTAATTTATTCTTCCTATGTCCTGAATATTTTTGGCTGAGTTTCTTCCTAGGTATTTTGTAGTTTTTGCTTATGTTTCGAAATATCTTTGGTTTCTTAAGTATTTGAAATAACTCTAAATACAAGGCAGTTACTTGGTTAGTCGTGTATTATAATCATTATTTTTTTCTACTGAAAATAAAATATTTTCTTTAAGAAACATAATTTTTCATGTACTTGTATGCACACATATAGACATATATAATTTCAGCTATTTTGTGCACCCTGTTAGCCTAGCGGTCTTGTACACCCTGGAAGCAGTTCCACATACATCCCAAGGTCCCAGGTTCAAGACCAGAAGCCAGGAAGAGCATTCAATGTTGAGTACTTAAATAAAAAATAAAGTGCTTCTTCCTCTCTTCTTGCCTTCCTGACTACTTGCCTGAAGCTTTCACTCCTGCCTGCACCTTTTCCTTAAAAAAAAGAAAAAAAACCTTTCAGCTATTCGATAATTAATATAAACCTTGCTTCATCTAACTGAACTCTCAAAAATTTAAGGGAAAATACTATGTATTTCTAATCCTTGGAAAAAGCAATCTGTTTTTATATTTCAGTATTTTTGGTAACAAGTACAAAAATATATTCAAGTATTTTTAACTTTCATCTCACATTCAATTTGAATTCAATGTGAAATATGAGACTAGATTTGAGTACTGGAATTAACAGAATATTTCAGTTCATTTTTACTCTAAGACATTTCTTTCTAAGTTCAGCCTCTAAGTAAGTTTCTGCCAGTCCAGCACAAAAATTAAATTTGCATAGCTATTTTGGACATCATTCATTATATCACTGATTCAACTCTGTATTTTATGACAGTTTATTCTTCTCAGAAAGTAGGTGTACAAACAATAGAAACAAAATTTTAAGATATATAGATTAACAATATTTGTTTCATTGCAGTATATCATTTTCAGACAGTCTCCTTTCTGGTCTATAACACTAGGTTTTTAGCAACTTCATCTCAATTTCTATGTTATAGATAGATAGATAGATATGAAATAATGAATATGATTACCAGAGGATATATATGTGTGTATATGCATGAATATATATACATACATATATATGTGACCATCCCAATTTCTATATATCAGTGCTTACTAAAACTTCCTTCATCTTGCTTACGTTCACTGGTTCTACTGCTGAAGAATGAGTTTTGAACAATGAAATAAGGCGCACCCTGGTGAAGCAGTAGTCAATCATCGCCAAAGGAACAAGCCACATGACCCTAGGTTCGAGTCCCGGGTCTGGGGGAAACAACCAGTGTGAACAATTAAAATAGAATGCTTCTTCCTTTCTCTTCCTGCCTGCCTACTTGCCTTCATTCTTGCCTGAAGCTTTCATTTAAAAAAAAAAAAAAAAAAAAGAACAATTAATTAACCAATACAAGAGGAGGTCAGGTTGAAAAAAATGTTATGATTTGCAGGTCATATTGGCATTCACGTCTAATGTCTCACAATAAAGAAGTCGTAGGCATTCTAAAAATTGGTGGTGAATAACTACTTTTATTGTTAGCAATTGTCTTAAGAAGGTGTGGACAATAAAGTTTCCCTTGTAATTTAATATGTTGTCGTCTGGCATCTATCATCTTCGTGTCCCCTCCCTTCTTTCTGTGTGGTTTGGCTCCAAACCTCTTAGACCCTGGGCTCTTTGCTGCAAGATTGCTTTCAGATACTGAGAGCACTTATAGCAAATTAGAAGTATATGGGGTTTTAATTTATGTCTCATCCACCTCTCTGAGGGTAGCCTGAAACCAATGAATAAAGGTTCTACTCCCTCTCTCTTCAAATCAAGACAACTCTGTGGCGAATTTACACTCCAGGGATACCCAGTGTGACTTGGGTTGAGAGCCAACTCACCCTTTGCTCAACTATCTCCCTCTCTCTTGCCAGCTTCCAACACTCTGATTTTCCCCAGGAACACCTCCTTACTAAACTGCAAGATTCATCTGATGAATCTTTGTCTCAAGATCTTTCTTGTAGATCACCTGATCTGAGACACGTCAAATGCATTTGGAATGCCATTTATTACATTTCATGGATATTTTCCATTTCCCCATGGAATAGATTGGCTCTTTCTATATACTTTAGCCTCTTTTCCTTTTTTATCTTACTCAAAAAACTGTCTTTTTCAGTAACTAACACAGAGTTTGGTGTCTCTAAGACTCTTGGTTTCTTATTAGTCTTGCTTTCTCACTTAGACCTACCTCATAAACCCTAGATTCTTGCATTTGCTATCAATTTCTGCAGGGGTTTGGGGAATCACATTTGGCAAGATCAGGCTTGAGGTTTGGCCTCACTTAGAGTACAACAAGTTTTTTGAAAGCATAGTCTTAGGCATAGGCAGGGGGAATATCATAAGAATATATAGCTACTGTTTGTTGAGTGCTTGCATATACCAGATACTCTGCTAAATATTTTGATATATTGTTTCATTTAAATAAAATGAAGTCCATTTAAGTTATTGACAATGTTATAAAAAGTTTATACATAAAGAGATTAAGCAAGGAAGAGATAAATACTTTTGCCTTATTTATACAATTACTAAGTATAGGAGTAGAATTTGAATTTATGTCTCTAACTCCACCATAAGGCAATCCTGGAAGAAATAAGACCTATATGGATGGATTTGACCCTATTTCTGAATACATATTCTGAGGAAGAGCAACAGCTAAATCACTTGGGGGCTTGTGATAAATCTTGGGCCTTACCCTAGATCTCCTGAATTAGAATATGAATTTTAATAAAAATTTCTTCGATAATCATAGTCACATTAGTTTGAGAACCACTTGTCTAGAGCTCTTGATGTCATCAACATAGATGGAAAACATATTGGTAAATGGTTAATGTATCCTATAAACTATCATTGGAATTTTACTGTGGGCAAGCTTTGTATTAGGTAGACATAATAAAAACTGATCCTTAATCTAAAGTGTTTGCAGCTGACTTGGAATCCAAATGATTCAATTAGTGAAATAGATTCTGGTCAGATTGTCAGTGTGTAATCATAGTTTATATTGATAAACTATGGAGGCAGTCACACAGTGTGTAGAGAAGTCTACTACCTAGAAAAGTCTAGTCTTGATTTTCATTAGTGCTGTTTTATTAATCACATCTACCTCACGTTCCTGGATCTTCTGCTTTTTCTATCCATTTCTGCATAGTTAAGAGAGTTAGCTTTACTTAGCCTATCTCTATTATCCATTATCTATCTACCTATCTATCTACATCATCATCATCAGCTCTCAAATATTTTAAGCAATTAATAAATATGACTTCGGATTTTGGATCAAAAATTGTCATATCTTTAAAAAAATTAGTATTTGCTTACAATTAATAAAATATACATGTCTGATCAGATATGTATCATACTAATCACTAGGAGATCACTTTGTTATCCACACTTAAATGAAAGCTCAGGATCTATTCTTAAAGGGAGACTAGGATTAGAAATAATAAGAACTCCATATAACATTGCTTTTATTTTTTCAAGAAGTGATGGAGTCCTGATTAGTTTTGTACTTGCTATTACTATCTCCTGTGTGGTTTAGGTAGAATACCTGACAATTATAAAACCATCTTTACCTAAGTAGGTCAAGGATTCATGCAAATATTATCTTATTTGTCTTGGAAACAGCAAAATTTTTTCTTCCCGCTTTCTGGTTTAAGGCTTGGGTTGCCAAATGTGCATAAAACTAGTGGATTACCAGAAGAATAATGAAGAAATAATAAAGAAAATTATACTCATCACTCCTTCGTTTAGGACTGAATGTGAAGTTTTTGATTATATGACCATCAAAGTGAAGTTTCTGATTTTATGACCATCAAGAATAACTATTGCCTTGTCCATGACTCAAGAAGTCACACAGAAATCTCCACAAATAATAGGAGAATGGATGTTTTTTATTAGCTTGTCAAATGCCTGGAATTACTTAATGTAGCATTCTGCTAAAATTCATTTGGAAAAATTAGCTTAGAGTTGAGATCTAAATAGAGCCTTTATCTTTTGTCTTAATACAACAGAAAATTTACCCCCACTTAGTCTCTGAGTCAGAAGATGTGAAGTGTGGTAGCATGCAACGGAGAAATGGGAGCAAAGAATAAGATGGCTGGATCTGCTCTGAAGATACAAGATTCAGTCTACTTATCCAGCTGTATGTATCACATGACTGTGCTTAACTCTGCCAGAGGTCAATACCAGCTGCACAGTAGGCATGTGGCTGCATTTAGCTCTGCCAGTAGTCAATAAGGCCGAAGCAGTGTCTACAATCCAGACTTTTCAAATTTGAATATATATACTTCTCATTGGGAAGAGCAAGGAGTTTTTTTTTCCCTGATCCGGGAGGAAAATTAAGAACTCCTTTACCATAAAAACCAACAACCTTTTTCAAGTGGAAATTTCTGATATCACAGTCTAAAATACTCATTTTATCAACCCCACCAAAAATCAGGGACTGAACTGAGGATTTTGAATAGGAACTTAACTATGAAATTGGCAAAGTGTTCCCTAACCTAACTTAAAAAAAAAGAAAAATTATCAATACAAATTATTTTTCTACCTTTAGAGTCATAAACATCTATTACTTTTAGAAGAGTATCTTTACTTTTAGCTTGAAAATGTTTAGTAATAATCACTTTAATTGGAAATAACAGAGTTAAAGAGAACCTTCATCTTTTGTTTCGGCCCAAATGGAAAAGGAATCCCTATTTGGTCTCTGAACAGAAAGAGACTTGACACAGACTCTTATGTGCTTATGCAAACACCAGAAGGACTAGAGAAGCAAGCTTTAGCTTTGCTCTACTAGAAAATTACCCCATAATAAAATGCAAGAATAGCTTACTATGGCACATCCTGGTCATCTTGCATGTAACTGCCACCTCTGTGTGGCATAACCAGTTACATCCCAAGGATCTGGTTCCTGTTCCTGGACAGGTTGCAGTGGAGGGGACAAAAAACAACGTGAAGAACTAAATAAAAATACATGAAATGCTTCTTCGTCCTCTCTCTTCCTGCCTACCTGCCTATTTGCCTTCATTCTTGCCTGCACCTTTTAAAAAAAAAAAAAGAAAAGAAAAAGAAAGAAAGTAAAGGAAGAGTAGCTCACTATGGGAATTGCCTCCTTTTCCACAATAAGAAGCTGGGGAATCAGGACATTATCCAATTGCTGCCTCGTGCACCATACACCTCATCCAGTGTCCAATCCGGAAGATGCCACTACTTCTCTGTCATTTTCTCCAGGAAATCATTGTCTCTCAGTGATCTGGAAGAAAGAGGAAACTGCAGGAAAGGTTTGCTGTGCACCAGCAGAATGAAGGCCTCTGGTTTCAATTCTCTCCTCAGACTTCACATGCTTGGCAAAACCAATGTCACATCTGGAGCCTTAGCTTGAAGGGAATTTGGGGAATTCCACTTTCACCTTTCCAGACCTATATACAGGAAGTCACTAAAAAGGAAAGCTGGAAAAGATATCGAGAGGGTCAACAATTCCCATAGTAAGGACTTGGTTGACTCTAGTTTTACCTTCACCCTGCTGTAAAACAAAGAAAGTTTTCATGTTTAAAAATGATGTTTATACATTTATGATTTTCTTCTCTCATTTTCAGTAAAGAAAGTTAAAATGTCAAACGATTTGCAGTGATTTTATTTATTTATTTTTATATTGGGGCATACTTGACTTATACATTAGCTTCAGGATGCAATAAATGATTAGGTCTTTGTATAGACTGAAAATAATCTCCACAACATCTAGTCAATATCCATTCCCATACATAGGTACAAACATTTTAGATGATAAATTATTAAGTTAAAGTTCATATACCTGGAAACAGAAAAGCATGGGGACTTTACTGAAAGGAAAGCTACAGAAAATTCTAGTGACAAAATTATAGAAACCAGGAATATGAAATATGATTCAATTTCTTAGTATACTACTTCCTTAGTCATTATAGAAAAGCACATGAAAACTTAATGAAAATATCCTCTGTTCATTCTGGGCACTTGGGAACATCTTTCAGTTTTTCATTATTTAATGATTTATCTAATAAGTATGTGAATAGGAATTTCAAATATGTTAATGATTGGCAAGATTGAATAAACCAGGGCAATATTTTAAGATGCAAATCTGAATCATGATATTATTTTCTTACATAAGGAAATACAAAATTAGGCTATATGGGTAATGGCCCCTACTCCACAATTCTGGAATATATAATACAGCAATGAATAAACTGAATCCACTCATAAATGTAATTATATTCTTAATTTTCCCCTTTAACAATTACTTTAATTTAGATTAAAAAGTCTGTATACCATATATAGACTATTTAGTGAAGCAAAACAATGGGTTGATGACATATTTAGCTCTCCATGGGTAAAATGGCATCAATGTTTTATTCTTTGAAAAACTGAAGTACCAGTCTAGCTATAAAAGTCAATCTGTCATTCCTCAACCTTTTATAGAAAATGTTTCATATTTTATGCAATTTTATGTTTAGTACAAGTTCAGCATAGTTCTAACACAAAGATATCATAGTCTGAAAAGGATATACTTTAAATGCTATCAATTCATATTCAGCCAGTCAAACTCTAAGACTTATACTATCAGGAAGATTCTAGGAACCCTTGATTCTTTCAGGTAACTCACTGGATATGGAATTTATTATGGGAGTTACGCCTTCCTATTAAGAGCAAGAATTGAAGAGGATGACTAGATGAATTCATTGTAAGATTCAGACCTGGAGAGTCATACATGGTTACATGAAAACAAATTTATAAAAGGTAAATCAGTTGGATCAAATCGAAGTGAGCATAATTTATGTATCTGGTTTATCGAATATGTGGCTCTTTCTTGACGTTTAGGTTCCAACACAGTCTTAAATTCAGTTGGTTCTTTCAGAATTTAATTACTCATACATTGATGAGTTGCATTTTATTACATCATTCTGTTTTGTAGTGCTGTGTATTTTACCACTATTAGAAACAATTTTGTTCATTTATTGCTTGAGTTGTGTATCACCTAACTCCTTCAAGTAGAGTTGTATCTCTATAAGTATAGTTGCTTTCTCTCTTGATGCCATTTGTCTCTCCTGGACCTAGAATGAAGTCTGGTACATAATAGACATACAACAAAAGACATTGAGTGAATAAAAAAATAAATTCTTAGGCAGATTCTTAATTTTATCTATTAAAATTGTATATATACATCCTCATACACATGAATTATAATATGCAGTTTCCGGGATTATACCCATTTAACCTTCTGTGGAAAATTCCATTGGGTGTTTCAATATACTTATATCCCTTGGCTATATTGAATCTGTTAAAACTATTCTATAATCTCACAAAACTAATAACTTGACACTTCTAACTATAGCCAATGTCGCAAGTAAAATGTACCTCCTGACTAGATGCTCTGTGAGGGCTTGTGTTAAAGCTGTTATTTATTGGATATTGCTAATGAATTAAGTTTTTGTATCAAGTCACCATAGGCACATTTTACAGGACATATATTTATATAGAAAATAATTGAAATACTATAGAATTTGGCATAGGTCCTTGGAAAATTCTCTCCCAGGATTATACTGTTCTAACAGTGATGATTTTTCCTGCATGATGTTTCTGGCCAAGGCAGTGAGCATTCTGCCTTACCCAGGATTGATTTTCTATAGTTGAGTTCGAGTTCCGTACCTGTGACTTTCTTTGTCGATCCATTTTCAGATTTTGACCATCTTATTACCTATCCTTTTATTAAATTTCCAATAGAATAGTCATATTTTGGGGGTTATTTGGTAGATAATTTTAATATATGGTTGCCTTCTAACTGTGGAGTTATTGACTTTTTGTTGATTGCATTTCTGTAGTGCTGAGAGCCAATAATCTCCACATCAACTCCCAGTTAAAAGATGTCAGGCGAAGAAGAAAATGATAGGAGTCCATGAAAGTAACGCTTTATTTTATTTTATTTTTTAAAAGTAACATGCAGGCAGAAATGAAGGTTAGTGGACAGGCAAGCAGGAAGAGAAAGGAGGAAGAAGCATCTTTAATTTGTATTAACTGTTCACATTAGTTGTTTCCTCACCCCCTCTACTCAGGATTCGAACCCAGGGGTACGTGGCTTGCTCCTATGAAGGCAATTGACTAAGCGCTACTTCACCAGGGCGTACCTAAAAGCAACCATTTATAATACCTCAGTAAAAAGAGCCACTGACAGTTTCAATAGTTTATTACTTAGAAAAATAGAGAGTAACAGAAATCTGGTCGATTAAAATTCTGTTACCTTGTAGTATAAATTTTATGTTTTCTATAATACCAAATTATCTTAAGATCTAAATACAGTTGTGAAAAAAGTTCATTCTCGACATTTATTTAGTAATTTAGATTACTAAACATTTTATAGAACACATAAACTTCTTTAAAATCTACTTATAAAACAGACCATCACCCCCTTCATATCTTGAGACATAAGAGAATCATAAATTATCTTAGTACTCTATCTAAAAACGACATATTATCTGTGAACTAGAGTTCAAATAGAATAGTAATATTTCCTTAAGAACTTATGTTCTGAAATTAGTAAACCTGGCTTCAGTTCTATTATTCAGATTTTCAGTCAGTTGCCTAACTCTGAGTCTTTTCATTTGTAAAATGAGATTAGACTATAGTATCTGCTTCATAAGGTGGTTGTAAAGATTGAATAGAGACAATTATCAGTGCAATTTAAACAGAATAAATTTCCTATCACACCTATCATTGTTTTTGGTTTTATAATTCATTGTATCCAGAAATAGTTGCTCTTAAACTAGCCTCCCTTGTAAAATGCAGTAAATGAAATCTTTATGATCCATAAAATAATTTGGAAGAAGTAATAGAATAAATTTTTGAATCTTCAGCTAATCTCAGCAGTTTAAGGTTTGTCAATTGATATAAATTAGTGGCCTGTGAATAACTGTCCTTACAAATTTGTTTATCATATGCCTTTCCAGACACAATCACTCTTACTACCTTCCAATCACTTGTAGGCATTAGAGTCTTCACTCTAATGATTTATCACTTAGGGACATGACAAATACCCCTTTACTCAAATTTTTTATCTCATCCACCATGGAGTGCAATTTTTCTTTTATTTCTTCATTGACTGAACATTCAACGAGCATGTGATGTGTTTGATACAGCTCACAACTGGAGGTTCAATGATGTAAAGCATAGTTCCCAGCTTCAAGTAGCTGGCACTCTTCGATGCATATGGAAGTCCAGTAGAAGTCTGCCAAGCTGGCATAGACCAGAATTACCCACCACACCTACAGAATTTTGACCTAAACAATGATTGTTTTCTTACTATGACTGAGTTTAGGGAGGTGTGTTGCATACCTTACAATGTGATCATAAGAATAACTTAAAAATATCATTTTGAATTTATGGGGTTTTTTTGGGGATTGTATTGGTGGGTGGTGACTGAAAGTACATGGCAAAGTCTGGAAAAATAGTAATCGAACTGTCAGTGGAAACCAGAAATGTGTGAAGAAACGTAAACAGTCTGCTAGACTGATTTGGAAGTCAGAGAATGTATCTAACATACTTTTGAATTTGCCTGAGGCAGAATTCTAGAGCAATACTTTCTTATTTTTGTTGTTTATGGTGAAGTACAAGAAGAGGGAGTTGAATAGAAAATGTTTAGTTTGTAACTAGAAGTTAGAAGGAATATAAGAGACCAAGGTTTGTTAGGTTGGAAAAAGAATCGTTATTTTCATCTCTAATATTCCCAATTAGAAGATAGTCTTAAAATGAGGCCTGACCCTGAAAATCAAATCAAGGTTATCAAGACATTTGCTAATATCTCTGAAACATTTAAGGTGATGTTCAATAGACCTTCTTAGCTATACTAAAGGGCTTCTAAACATTCAAAACGTATTTTCTTATTGCCTCCTAATATGCCCAAATCTCATACAGAATGACATAGAAAGGTGTGTGGATATGGCTTTTGGAGCATAGGGTTGACATACAGCAGATACCTAGAAAGCCTATACCTTTTTCAGTAGTGGTATACCTGCACTACCTGCAGTAACTGAGATTGGTTAAACTGGGGTGGGTGGCGAGGACTTCAGGTCCCCTAATTCCAAATGTCAGGAAGTATGATAAGACACTAGTACAGATGCAAAACAGTATGTTCCACAAGAAAAAGAAAAGATTTATAAGGGGGCAAAGTGAAGAGCAAAATGTGTAAAGCCTAGAGACGTGGAGAGTAATGGACAAGAGAAATATTCTGAGGAATCGATAAAGAGCAAAAGACTGGGGACCACTCGGTGAGAATCTAGTGAGTCCCTCTACAAAGTCCTGGTCTAGAGCAGAGGAACCTGTCCACCAATGTTTTAGAGGATTTCAAAATTTTAATGGAGAAGTGAAACTGCATGTCTTCCCTTGTCCACCATTGCATGTTAGATTGGTGGTGATCAGCTCAGTTGTCTTTTTAGTTCATAGATCTCTGCATCAAAAGCACCAAATCTGTGTGGCTCCACGAGGTTACACCATAATGGAAAGAGATTAGGAGGGTTCTGGGATGGAATCTTTTTTTACATGGGATATAAAATACTGTCAAACAGGATAATGTGATAGACTGAGAATAACCACACATTCGGTCCCTCTTTGGCACATGTGTGCTATGGAACGATCTTGAACAGAATGGCAAAATGATGATGTAAGTACATGAAGAATAAATGATGGAAAAACAGTGAGCTGTTTTAATGTGGGATTACAGGCTATTTGTATTTCTTATATGTATCTGAGTAGGTGAGAAGGGATGACATACGGAGCATGTGTGGAGGGGCTGCTTCTTAACAGAAGGAGGAACACTTTTTTTGCATTGTGAGAGGAAGGAAGAACACAATAGACAAGAGGGTTTTTGTGGTGGGAAGAACACATCTTCCTGTCTGACAGTTTAGATTTTCTAATGAATTATGAGGTGAGGTTCTTAGCTGACAGTAAGATTGAAAAGGGGGAGATCTGAAGATAGAAAGGGTACTAAATAGCTTTTTTGGATAATGTGAAAAGGAATTAAAGGGAACACATTGTTTTTAATAATGAAACAAAAAGTATCATTCAACAGGAACAAATTAAATACAATAATACAATATTGAAATAACATAAAACAGAAAAGGAAATGTATGCCATTAACAAAGAATGAGGTCAATCTATCTGTTTTGACATGCAAGGTCTCCATTATGATTTATTGTGGGAAAAAAACATGATGTAATACTATATAGAATATGATACTTTCTAAGTAAATGAATCATGTATATGCTAGAGTCTACCTTGTTTTTCTGAAAATACATACTAGAAGCTGTTAACAATGTTAATAGTGTTTCTTTTAGAGAGTGAGCTTGGCTGTTATAAGAGAGAGACTTAAAAATATACATACTTTATATCAGGACCAGGAGAAATATATAGAAAGAGAGGAACAATTTTAAGCAGATTAATTGCTTAAATTGTTCTATTTGCAAACATTTTTTATTAACTTAGAAAAACTAAAACAATGGTTCACCCTGGTGGAACAGAGGTTTGATCTATTGCCTCTGGCCAAAGCACAGGCCACATACTTTTCAGGGGTGCAGGTTCACATCCTGGGCTGGGGAGAACAATCAAGATGTGCAACTAAATAAGAACAAAATAAAATGCTTTTTCCTTCTCTCTCTTTCTACCTGCTTGTCTTCCTGTCTGAACTTTTCCATAACAAAAAGAAAAAGTAAAATAGCACAAAGCAAAAGCTATAATCCCACTACTCACAAACCTACATAGTCCTTTTCGACATTTTAAAGCTAAGAATGATACATACACTTAGAATTCAATAATATATTCACTTAAGAGCACAATAATTATGTTATTAGAGTGCACATATATGTACTAAATATATATTTATATATCTATACCCTAGCATATACTATTATGCATATTCTGAGTATGTATATATACATACATATTATATGTAAGAAAATAAAATGATGCATACTCATGGCTTAGAATTTGAGTATTTGGTATTATTTCTATACTCAGAAATTATAAGACATGCACATATATTGTTTTTATATGAAAGAACCTCAACAGAGACTATGTGGGTTTTATGAGTAGTGGGAGTATGACTTTTGTTTTAATTTTTATAAGATAATGAAAGAAGTTAAAAAATAAAAAAACTTAAGGGAGCAGTCTGATTAATGTGGTGTCTCTTTCCCTCTTTCTATCCCCTGGTCTCAGATATAATGTCTGAACACATTTGTTTCCTATTATCTCAACTCTCATTGTTTAACTAAGTTCTGCTTATGAAACTGGAAATAGGCAGTACTAATTATGTAATCACGTGTTTGCGCGTGATACCCATAACCAATTGTTGATTTGTCATGGATCTGAGGACACAGTTTAATTACAGCTTTTCACAAGAGAGGATTGTGAGTGTAACAAATAACTTTCCACAGGACACTTAGAATTTACAGTGATTGAATTTGCATTGATTGAACTTTCCAGGTTTTCTCTGATGGAATCTGAGTCGCTGATGGTGACTGATTTTAATAAAACATCCAGGGAGGAGGCTCAATTCTCACTCCTTTAACAAAGGAACTTTGGGTAGAAATGTTCTGAAATATATTTGCTAATCTATAAACTGTCATAAGTCAATTCCAGAGACCATCTGAAACAAACTTCCAGAGGACAATACTATATCCAAAATGAAAGCATAAATCATTTTAAGACATTTAGCAGAAACAGGTTTTCAGTAAGAAGCATTAAAGAAACTTGAATTCTATCTAATTAACTATATAATGCTCATTTCTTTCAAAAGAATAGCCTGATAGAGTGATAGATTTCTTTAGTTTGAAGTACACTTCAATATATACCGCAACTTGACCAATTATCGATTCTTAAATTGCAATAAAATACATTGCAAAATCCAAGGCATCTTTTTGGAAGGTATTCATCTAATGAAAAGGGAAAAAGAGAAACTTGGGCTTTTTATTGATGCGATAGTGGGTCAGATAAATTGTTAAGCATACACTGCCTTAAGTAGCAAATCTGATTTAAGTTTTTCTGTGTGCCAAGAAATGAGTTTAATATTCAGTATAGATTGTCATATTTAATCACCTTTAATATTCTATGTTGGGGGCATCCTCATGGCTCATATTAGCTTGTGGACCATGTAGAGCTAAAGACTCCAGTTTTGCAACCTAGAGCTGAGGTGAAAACCTAAATGAATGAATGAGTGAATGAATAGATAATATATATGTTTCATCCTTCCTTTATAACAAAACAAAAAATCCTGTGAAGCAAGTGCTATTATCTTAATTTCACACACATATGTATTTGAGATTCAGAGATGTGAAGTTACTAATGACACTTTTAAGTACTATGTGGGGATTTGAAAATATGAAGTCAAACACCACAACACATGAGTTTAACCAGAAAGCTATACTGATTTTAGCAAAAGTTAGTCATTTAGCTGAAGTATATTTTGTGTAGTTTTATGAGCATTTTCAGGTGTCTGCAAATAATATTTAGTGACTTAACCTCAAATTAGGATTACTAAGAGTGCCTTATTTGGGATTCCCAAACTGTTGATTAAAATAATCACACTCATATTTTCCAAAAGACTGATAACTCTAAAAAGAACAAAAGGTAAAAGCCCTGCATGTGGAGGGCAATTAAGGGGAAAATGTGCAGTGCTTTGAGTCATGGGAAGAGTTCCTTTAATAATTGCTATTTGTGGAGTATCTAGGACTAATTTTAAATCTTATCCTCATTACAAACTTGAAACTGAGAGTTGCTGAACAACTCAAAGCAAGTAATAAATAATGGAAACCAACAACTAATCAGAGTTCTCCTTGACCCATGCTTGAAAGTTTAGGATCCCTAATAAAGAAAGAATAATCACGTGGGTAAACATGGGTAAAACCAAACACACAACAGCCCTGGAGTAATATATATTCTTATAAGAGCCATTCTGGCCAAAATCAGTATAAAAACAAAGAATAGCGCTAAGAATCAGAGTGCCTTAGAAGTATTAGCAGCAAGACCAGCAGCAACTTTGTGATATTAATTGGAAGCCTTCTATTTGTAGAGAGGAACATTAAGATATCCAAGAATCCTTGATTCAGAAAGCACAAAGGAGCATAAAGACTGGAGTACACAACCATCACTGGTGTCAGTCGTCCTTCGGTATATTGGTTATCTATGATGGCAAAACACATCACCCCATGAAGTGCCTTACCACAATAATAATCATGTATTTATATTGCAGTGTCTATGGGTTGTATATTCAGGAGCATAACATTAGTTCTAGCTAATGGTCTGTCACGAAATGTTAGCTATCAGCAGAGGCTGTAGAATCTAAAGGTTTGAGTTGCAGGGTCCACTTTCAAGGTAGACTATGTCTGGTGAGTTAGTGTTGATAAAGGGCCTCTCTTTCTATCCTGTAGGCATCCGCACAGGAGTTCTCAAGGGTTCTCATAGCATGACAGTTAAGTGAGAATTCCAAGGGATCAAGACAGAAAGGATTCTTTTTATATTCTAGTCTTTAAAATCACCCACCAGGATATCTGTTGTATTCTACTGAAAACAGCCCTGATTCTGTGTAGAAGAAAGTTGTATAAGGGTGTGGATCTGAGAAGGTGAGGATCATGAGAGGCCATAATAGGCTACCTATTTTCCAGTATCCTCCCTACAGCCTTGAAAAATGACTTGTGAGCTATTGCTGATTATCAGTGTGAGAAGAGTTTGGGGATCACAGTCAAATTAAGTCAAGTAGTGTAAGAAATCCATCATTGGTTGAATGTCTTATTTAAAGATTCAGCAAATATTATCATTTTATCCACATTGTTTATATAATGTAATTTGCTTTTAATACTTTTCATTATTAAGAAGCTTATCATCTGTCTTACTAAAAATATGTTACTAATGATATTTACCATAAGCACCACTTATTGAACCCTTAACTATGTGCCAGCCATTTGCCGAGGACTGAGAGGTATTAGAGCACCTTAATTTTACAATAACTGCATTATTCACACCTATCAGGTAAAGAGACTGAAGCAAGATAATTTAAGTAAGTTGTGCAAAGCAGTAGAACTTATATTGATCTGAAATTTAAAAGTGGTCTATTGACCTCTGTGCTATTCTTCTTGGTTCCTACAGTAGATTACCAAACTTTGGGATCTAACATTCATTATGATAAAGAGGTAACCATCAAAAAAGGGGAAATTATTAGGTTTAAGTAATAAAAGAAAGGTTGATGTATACTAGGAAAAATGGAAGAAAATAGAGTTGGAAGAGAACAAGTTTGGAGGGCATGAAGAAAGGATATATGTAGTACAAGGAAAGCAGAGTATGATGACTATCTCCACAGCCCCTTGAACTACTTAGACAGAAAAAGAAGTAGATATCTAGGAATATCTGAGATGCATTAGGTGCTAGTGATATAATGAGAGTATCAGATTACTACAGGAAAAGCAGGCCTGTTGTGAAGTTCAGGATGAACTAGGTTCTGATCTGACTATGCTATTACTATGGGGGCAAAAGCCCTGTTCACCGCTTCCAGCAGCCATGAAGCAAAGCCATAAAAACATCCTGTGACCTGAGCTTGCTGGAATGTTGCCAACAGACAAGGAACTTCCTGTGCTTGAAACCCCCTCTCCTAATGCACAACCCTCTCTTCCTGCATTTGCTCTAACCTATGTGTGTGCTCTAACCAGAAGCCTGGGCTCAGCTCTTTGAGGAAGAATCCCAGCTGAGACTGCGCATGTAATAAATCTGCCTGAAATACTTCCAAAAGGGTGCCCGCTTGGTTTATTCTGAAGAGCCATAACATTACTAGATTCTTGATCTTAGATAAGTTACTCGAACTCTTTAAGTCTTAATGTTTTCACCTTTAAAGTGGGAATAATAATGATAATATCCACTTTATTGGGTAGTATCAGCATTAATGGAAATGCCATTACTGAAGCACCTAAGAGTGCTTGGCATATAGAAAGCCAACAAAAATAACATTACTGTGTTCCAGGCTCTGTACTAAGTGCTTTATACACATTATTTTATTTAATCACTGATACAAGCTTGAATTCTCCACTTTGTAACATAAAATCCTGAGGGACATAAAGAGAGGTACTTTAATGCCAAAACGATTTTAACTGAGCTTCGTTAACATAAATGAAAATAGAAAATAACCATTCTCCATAAGAATTCTTTCATTGGAAAAGGAGTATAAGAGAAAAGGAGTTCTAGGTTTTTTGGATTAAAGACAAATGTACTCTTTAATATTTTGTAATTCCAAAACTATAGCACTTAATTAACTGTTTTATGGCTATTTTTAATTAATTCACATTCTCTCCATTTCCCCCCTCTGAATCCAGAAGCACAAGCTCTATGATTTTTCTTACTGATTCGTTTTTTTCTTTTATTTAAGATGCAGGCAGAAATGAAGCAAGTAGGTAGGCAGGCAGGAAGAGATAGGAGGAAGAAGCACCCCATTTATTTTTATTTAGTTGTGATAGTTGTTTTTCCTGCCACCTCTGCCCACCTGCTCCCTAACCCCGACTCCTCTGCCCCCTTGCCACCCACCTCACCCTCCACCACCCCATTATTTTATTCAGACCTAATCTAGGTCTCTAAAATGAATTTGATCTCTTCTTCAAAAGAACCAGCACATCAGAAGAAAAATACTATCATAAATAAAGCTAATTTTCTTTTTAAAACTAGCGCTTTTTTCACCTTTATTTTGGTGTAATTGACAAGTAAGATTGCAAGATTTAAATCATGTACTGTGAAGATTTGATATATGTATACAAGTCATATTTTATGTCATACCGATGTCATTATATTCAGTGGGAAAATTTTATGTATGGAAAATTGATTTATAAGCCTGATATTTTTTTAATATTTTTTTTTTTACATTGGAGGAGCACTCTATACCTAGTCTACTCTTTTAGTACCTCTGGAGATTACAAAAAATAACAGAAACAAACAAAATAAAAGCAGTTGACTCTGGTTCCTATTTGGGCCTCAATAAATCTATCCTTATGAGGCATTGTGACTGGACATTGTGCTAAACCAAGAAATGAAAAGATGAATGTACATAGACCTTCTCTGCCCTAGGGGGTACTTAAAAAGTGAGAGAGAAAGCATTGCTATCATTCAGGTTAGACCATAAGAAACAATTTACTTAAATATTATTGGGACTTATAGGAGAAAGCATATTTTGACAACAAGTATTGAAGGAAACCTAAAGAATAATTCGATTTTCAATGTCAGAAAAGACAAGGAAGGAGCATTTTGTGCTTATTGTTTGTTATGTTATTGAAATGAAATAATCCTGTCTAGTATTGAGAAATTAACACAGCAAGTCAATATGGAAAGAATGACTCTCCAGGATTTTAGTTTTGAGAGGTCATGTATGTCTGCAAACCTCTTGGTATGAGATGTGTCAGTGTGTTTTACTAGAGCCATATAATTTAATTTTTCAATATTTATTTAATTCATGAAAAATGAGCCAATGTGATTATGAGATTAACTAACAATTTCTTTTTTAAGATTTACAATGCGAGTATATTTTTTAAATGACATTTTAAAATTTTAGACTACAAGGCTGTACGCACATTTGTTCCTTATTCATTTCCTGAGGATTCATTTCTGACGATTGACTATATTGCCTCTACCAGAAGTAGCAACGTAAACACAACCATTGTGCTTGGCGCAAAAAGGAGTGATACCAACAGAATGAGTAGCTGGTTCACCAAAGTAAGAAGAGTGGATATCATAAAGTGGGGTGTCGAGGTAACCACAGATATCCCGGTTATGCAGGAGTCTGAAAGAAGCACCGTAGGTGCCCTTTGAAAGGGAGGAATAGGAGGAAAGATGAAGTTTAGAGTGCTAGGGAATTTTACTGATGAAGAAATGGACTTGGACATTTTTATTTGCAGCATTCATACCCACATTTTTCTACTGTAAACTTACTCTGGTATGACCAGGATAACATATGCTTCAACTGGCTTCACTTATCTAGTCCTAGCCATTTCCTTACACAGTCCAGTTTTTTGCTGTTAATTACATTAAATATTCAACAAATTGCCACTGACTGTCTACTATGCATAGGTGCCATAGACTGACACTGGTAAGCAAGGAAAAAAATGCTTCTTTCATGGAAATTATAATGCTGTTGCATTTACAAATAAGCATAATTTCAAGTATTAAATAATATTTTTGGCATGAGAAGTTTTAAAGGAAAATTAGATACCATTGCACTTAATCTTTCTAAAAAATGAGCGCAACTATGTTTGTATTTGATTTCATTGGTTTGTAGAACTAAACAGATTTTACTGACTTTTTGCCAAGATGATATTTCCCTATTGCATTTCTTAAAAAATGATTTTCACATAATGTAGTCAATTAATGGTAAAATGATATGTTTCAAACATTTTTTGTATCTGTCTCTCCCCTGACAAATGGACATTTAAGTGAAATTTAAATGGGAACCTTAAACCTCTACAAAGCATGAAGCTTTCTCCAATGTGCTTATATTCATATAAAACCAGAGGAAAGCAAGGGAAGGAGAGCTATTGTAACAAGATGATTTTGATGATGAGAAGAAAATGAAACAGCTGGGACTAGAGGAAGCAATGGACTCCAGGGAAAATCAAATTCGTGTCCACATGCATGCTTTCACTAGCTGACTCATTGAAAAACAAACACAATTTATTAGAAAAATTTGCTGTAGTGAATTTTTTTTTTTAGGATCACTGGTGCACCACTGAATATTCTCATAATAAAAGAATAATAAAGATTTTAAAGCATATTGATTGCTGATTTTCCCCATTTCCTGCACAAACTGTTAAAAAATAATTATTTGCTTCATTTGGATTGATGAAATTCAATATACAAATCATCATGAACTTATTTTCTTTCTTTTTTTGATGTAAACTTTCAGCACATAGTAATTTATAATACATTTCCTCTAATGAGACTGAACTGAAGTTACAGATAAAGCAGGCATAAGTGTGTTATTGTTTTATTTAAATAATGACTGTACAGAAACCCAACTTTTCATCCAATGCAGAATGGGAAGCAGGTCTGGAAGGTTACCACTGAGAGGGGCAATGCCTGTTTTCATTTAAATGGAAGGTTCATATTTGGTGACCTTGCTTTATAATGTTTTTTGTTTTTTTTTTTTTTAATGTGTGTGTGCAATTTTTTTTTTTTTTTCCACAGGGAGGTGAGACCATGTATAGTAGGATTTTCTCTAGAGGCCTGTTCTCCTGGCTGGATATGTATGACAGGTTTAGACATTAAATGGCTTTAAGCTTGTCAAAGAAAGGTTATTAAAAATGTCCCTGCCTTTCAGTCTCTGTGCTCAGTAGGAGCCCAAATGCAGTCCTATGGGGCTGTCTTTCTATTTAGTCATGTCATTTGGCTCTTTGCCTATAGCAAAAATGAGACACCATCTGTTATTTCTCACTAATGACTGTCGGTCCCAAGCTGGACTGGCTCACTGTTCTTATTCGTTTCCCACCAGTGGCTGGACACAGCGTCACTAACACGGTACTGTTGAGAAGTGCACTTTATTATCAAATGAGCTTAGTGATGTGGAAGCGCTCACATATGCTATAACACTGTTTGAAACTAAGGTATTGCTATTCTTTCATTACAACTGTGAAATTTCTGTAATTTTTTTTTGGTATTCAGTTGATTTGATTCTATGTGCAAATGACCTTTTGCTGATAATAATAATAGCTCATATTAAATGTCTATAGAGTCATTCCTTTAATTTTAACAAAATCCTATGGATTAGGTATTATTACTTCCATTTTATAGATTCTAAGTCACACACGGCATTCTGTGTCATGGGCTCAGTTCCATTATAATACAGAGAAGAATTAAGATTCACCCAGTTTCAACTTTCCTCCAGATCTGAACTCTCAACCACTATACTATTTCTCTAGGTGATATGCTGGAATATTTGGGGTTACCATCTGAAACTTGAAGCTTAAAAAAACATGATAAGCTGGAAGCAAATGATTCTCTCTAGGGTAATTTTCAGTATCTGCATGTACTTGTGAGTGGAGAAACACTTATTCGGCCTTAGGAACCGAATTTATAGCTTTGCAGTCCATTTTGCTAAAATTTCTCCCCAGTTTACAGATGGGACATGAGATGCCCATGAAGACATGGGATATCAGCCCTTAGTTTTGTCAGACTCTCGCAAGCAGCCCTCACTTGAAAATCGGTTGACTGAAACCCCATTTGTATTTAGGGCCACGATGTCATTTCCATTTTAAAACCTCAACACTGGCAGTGCGTTAGGGGCAAATGTGTTAGGTAACAACAGGCAATGACTGTAGATTCTCCACAGTGAGCAATAAAATCACCCTCTTCAACATGATTTTAGGTCTTTGGTGACCTCACCCAGGCTTCTTTCTCTTATTCTTTCTATGCTTTAGTAATATTTGGCCTCTTGTGTTTTCCTAAATGCAGAAGTCTTTTTTCATAGATGCATGCTTTTCCTGTTTAACCTGACTAGAGTGACTGCCTGTCCATCTATCCCCAATCACTGATAAAGTTATTACTCTTTCTGCAAGACTGTGATCAAGCTCACTTCTTTTGCAAAAGCTCTCTGGTTTTACCAAACACTGTTGTATTTTTCACCTTGTATTTATATAGGGCTTCTTAGCCCTGGGTTTCTGGTACATTTTTCTGGCAAGATGTCCATGGAAAATGTGATAGTTAACTCTAAGCATAATCCCCGAAGATCCCTGTGCCCTGAAATTCACACCCTTGTGGAATCTTCCACACTGTATCAACGTTGGTCTATTTGACCAATAAAGTACTGTCTAAGTGATGGTCTGTCACTTCTGATGCTAGGTCACAAATAACATTTGACTTCCCTCTCTGTCACTTTTATGGATCACTTTCTCTAAGGAGAGTCTATTGCCATGTGGTGATCATTCCAGTAAAGAGGCCCAGGGTGACTAGGAAGCGAGTTTTTCTGGTACAGTCTGCAAGGAACTCCCTGAGCCTCTTTCCAATAGCCATGAAGAGTGAGCCATACTGGAAACATATCTATCAGTCCCAGTCAAATGTGCAGCTGACAGCAGCCCAAGAAGACAGCTTGACCACAACCTAATAAGAGGCCCTAAGCCAAAACCAGCCAGCTAAGTCATATTCAGATTATTGACCTCTAGTAACTTCATGAGATAATAAATGCCTGCTGCTTTAAGGTGCAGAACATTCAGATATTTGTTATACAGCAACAGATAACTAATACCTACCATCATGTTCTTATAAGGGCACATTACCCCCCAAAAAGGATGAAAATCATGGCATGCATGTTGTTCAGACTTTTATTAGTATTTGACACCTCCTATGTATTATTTAATTTTGGGGTGTATGCCAGGCTCACCTTACTGTAAGCTACATGAAAACAGCACAATTGTATTCATCATTATATCTTCATTACCAATTGCAGAACTGGAACCATAATAGGAAGTTTTAAAAAAAAAAAGTTTTTTTGATTAAATGGAGGTTTGTCTTTTATCTGAATCTTAAAGCAAATGCTGGCTCATAGAAAAGGGTCAGACATAGAAAGGAGTCATCTTAAGTGACTTTTTTTAAAAAAGAGAAAGGGAAAGGAAGAAGAAACGTTTTAAAGAAAGGAGGAGGAAGGACGGGAGAACTAATTTATTTATTTGTTTTGGTTATTTCCCCTGTCTAGTCAGGTCCTAGGGCTTTACGTAGTCTCTGCTCCAAATGCAGGCCTAAAGTCTGAGCCACCAGGTCGTGCCTTACGTGTCTTTCATGCTATGGTGTGTTCATTGTAAAAACTAGATGATTCCAAGGCACCTGAGACTTTTGAAAGAATGGTCTCAGTAAAAGAGATATAGGAAAAAAATATACATGAAGATGGAAAACTGACATTAAAAGTAACTACTGTATTTTCTTTGTTACTCAACAGAATCTAAAGTGCTTTGTCTCTAAAAAAATCCAACATCTGTCTTGAAGGAATTTTTATGGGATTTTATAAAAGGCACACAGGGCTTTTGCATACAGTTAATTACAGCATATACACATAAATATAATAATTTATAGTCATTGATTAAAGTATTTTATATCTACTCTAGCTTATGATTAAAACACCACCATGCTTTATAATAAAGAGTATTATTACTTTGTCTCCTTATTGTTTTTGAGAGAGAAATAACAGTCTGTAGAGATAACTGAGTGAGCAGTGTAGCAAGGATAATTCTAACAAGGATGCGCGATCACAGAAAATTCTAGAAATTCCAGATCATTCAAAAATACAAAATAAAAAGGAACTAGAAGGAAAGAATGAGATTATTTTAAAATAGAGCTACCTTCCAAATATCAGTGTTCAACTATAGTTATTTAATTGTTGAATCAAAGTTTGCAATTTAGCAGGGAATATTAACACCATCTTCTTACACTTCTGTTTTCTTATCACACCGCAGCTTTATGCAGATTCTTAATACTAATCACACCCAATCAGCAAGAGTGAGTCAATATTTTCCATATTTTGACATCTTTTGAGAGGGAAACATAAAGAAGAAAACAACTTTCTTAAAATATAAATGTCACATTCCCAGTTCTCTGCAACTTGAGCTAGGATTGAGATTTTTCAAAGTCTAACAATTGTCAAAGACATTCCTTTGTCTTTGGAAAATGTTAAGCTTTTTGTTTTAACACAGATGCTTTCCCCTGAAGACTACTTTGCATTTGCTTCTGTTTCTGTTTGTCTTTTTTAATTAAAAGTTAGTGATTCAAGAAAACTTACTGAGATGGGCTTAAGTATTCATCAGGACCCAAGAGCCTTTTGATTTTTCTATTAAATTTATAGCCAAGTTGTAGTCTTACTTCCAATTAAATGACTCAACACAGAAGCTCACAGACTTCAAAGCACTGACTTAGGAAACTTCCTATTTTCAATTAAAATAGCTTTCTATGGTTTTTCTAAGTGTAAATGTATCAAACTAGTTCTCATCCACAGCACAAGTTATCTAGAACACTCTGACCCTTCCCACCTCCATTCTGTTCCCTGTTGATCACGAAATCTGCAATTTGAGCCAAATGCGCAACTTCCTTAGATCAATTTTTCTTTCAGTACTTAAATGGACTAGTCCTTCCTGATTCAAGACCTTGGTGCATTCCCCTTTCCCAACCTAGAATTCTTCACCTGTTAGCTCACTCTGCAGAGGTCAGGTTAACTTTCTCAGAGAAGCAACTATACTCCACAAAACACACTGCACATTTCCTTCATGGCTCTTACTATGGTCAGGAACTTTATACCTGTGTGACTATTAGAAAAACGTCTGTGTCTCCACAAGACTCTAGTCATTATAAGGCAGAAGAGTCTGGATCCCTGACACTGGCCCTGTGTCCAATACAGCATAGGTATGTGATAAATAGTTGAATGAAACAACTCCTCAAGTGCTACATGTTTGGTTATTTTAATAAACAAGTTCTACTGCTTAAATAAAAAGAGAGTTTTCCAGGATTACTTTGATCAGCAGAGCCTAGAATGAGTCTGTCATATTCCTTACTTAGATATTAGAGCTATTTCAATATAACCCAAGAGCTCATTAATGTTTTGGTAACCATGACACCCTGCAACACCTGCTGACACATAGGGAGTCTTTTTCCTCCAGTGGTGCTGTTATGTCTTCACTCTTACCCATCCCTTATTAAAATAAAAACAACAACAATAAAAATAAGTATAGGAACTGACAACATATCTAACTATAATCCAAAACATCAAGGATTTATCTTGTGCATATTGGAAATGTTCCCCTTTTTGTTCAGAAACAACTGGAAGCTAATTTTGTTCCTTCCCTTTGGGGTTTGATCTGGATCTTAATTAGAACTACTAGCATTCTAACTAATTAAAGGCAGGTCTTTAGTTCTATAGAAGGTGTGATACTAGACAAGCTAATTAGCAAAAGCTTTGAAGAGACAACCTAATCAAAACTCAGGCTTTAAAGTATGCCCAATCCAGAATTAGCATAAAACCGCACTTTAGTATCTGCAGAGGCATCTAGGTCCCAGTCTATTCAGTTCTACTTCCTGCCTGGCTGGAAACAAGTAAGACTGTAAGCGCATGATGGAAAGAGGTACAATGGCATGATAGCTCTGCAGAATTGCTGGGGTTACAAAATTTCACTTAAAACAAATTTAATGACCAAGTAGATAATATAAGTAACATTTGAGAGTGAAAGGAGGAAGGGATTATGAAGAACAATATTAAGACAGTAAATGTAACCTGAGATTGTCTTTGGGTAGACCAGGATATATGATCATCCTTTTAATGGCTTAATTCTGACTCCCATCAGCTTCTGACACTGTTTAATTCTTTCCTGCTTTATGGTTATCATCTGTATTAAGAGAGATAATAATATTTACCTTTCTAATAGTGCCTAAGAATACCCCTTAAGGAGTGTAGATCTTCATATTTAATTATTTTTCCTCAATCGCTCCTGTCCTCTTAATCGCCCCCCCAATGGAGAGGTTGCTCCAGAAATGTGCTAGAGGAGGCATCAGCAGACATAGCAGAGTGTTGGCAGAGACAGAGAAAACCAGGTCTGCCAAGTCAAAAAGATTTTTCTAGCCTATGTGTGTGGGTTGAGGTGTTGGCTTTCCAATTTCCATCAAATTACAGAGCACACACAATTGTCATTGCTAAAGTGTACTAGAGTGCTGCTGTAATCCTTAGAGGCAAGTATTTTTTAACAACTAGCATTAGCGGTATAAAATAATTAAAGTTGCAGCAGTTTGATTTACGGGCCCTGTAATCAGAAAGCCCTGCTTAAGAAAAGGGAAAAAGAGGAAGACATGATAGGTACTTAGACCTGAAAGCCCAGGCCCCATCACAGTGAAATGCTCCCACGCCATAACTCTCAATTCTTCCAAATTCATACTTCATTATTGTACTGTATGTACTTGAAATTTTCATTATTCTTATTCTTTCTGAATTCCTTTTCCAAATTTTAGAATTTTGCAGGAAAGCTTCCAGGGAAGAGAAATGGGCAGTGGCTAATCCTTTTTTTTTTCTTTGAACGTTTTCAAATATATTACCAACTTAAAAACATAGCAACAGGCTAAGAATGCAGAAATCAGATGAAACATAAGCCAAGCAGCAACAAAAAGTAGCTGTGAGAAATGGGGTTGCTATCATCTTCCCAAAGGATGTCAGAGAATAAGAGAAGCTTTTAGGACCTGCTTCCAGCTCTCCCTCACTCATTATTCATTAGATGAAGCTGATACTAAGGCGCCTGGGGTTGGAGAATGTTGGTGATCAAGAAAAATAATTCACTGGTTCACTTTTCCTCTAGAGGAAACTGAAGGGATTTCTGACACAGCTTTGGGAAGGTGGGAAAGGAAAGAGAACATTGAGAAGCTGACTATTCTCTGCCCTTCATGACACAAAGTAATGATAAGAGAGTGGGAAAGAATGATGCGATGATTAAGAGTGGCTCAGCTGCACTACTGGACTTCAGTCTCTGTTTGCCCTTTATTTGCTGTGTGACCTTGAGCATATTATTTAATCTCTTTACATGTCACTTTTTCTCATTTATGTAGTAGGAGTAATTCAACCTTATGGAATCATTTGAGGATCAAATGAGTGAATACCTCAAAGTTCGTAAAACAGGATCTTGTTCAGAATAACTACTTTATAAATGTGGGCTGTAATTATCATCATTTGTTATTATTTGGGAAATTCTTTTCCATTCCCATTATCCTTGCTTTAGACCCATCAAGAGTCCTTTCTTTTCTCAAAGCATTTAGTAAGTCCTGTCACTAATTAACCCATCCAACAAGCAAAGCTCTGTCTAATCATCTCTGTGTGCTCACTGTCTAGCACTGTCTTGAATATGACATTTAATAAAGATGTGATGAAGTGAACTATTAGACATCTATGTGTACAATATAGAAAAAGGCACCACTTAAGATCCCAGCTTGGCAGGATCTTCAATTTGTTTAAGATATAGAGATGAAAAAAATGTGTCTGTACAATGACTATTCTGACTATATGAGATGCACTGTGACATTTCAATTCTACCATATTATTTCTGTTATGTCCTGTGCTAGTCTAGTGAATTTGATTTTATTACTAGATAGGCTACTTTTAGGCATGCTTTCTCATCCCTGCCATTCTGATTTGCAGATACCGAGTTTCCTGGTTCATGGTTGCCATCTTTGGAAATACAAAGCTTCAAATGTTCAAACTTTTGTTCAGTGTTGGGAAGGACATTACTTTTTTGGAGAGTTGGAGTGCAAGGAATCTTAGAGGAACTAAGTTATAAAGAGAGATTTAGATCCTAACAACAGTCTAGCATGAGAGAAGCAGTCCGTCCAGCTTCATGAGCTAGAAAAGTCAGTGACTATTAATTGAAATTTCCACTCCCCTCCAAAAAAAAAGCAAGGAAAAAAAAAAAAGACAAGGTAAAAGGCTAAACGTAGAGAATAACAGAAGAACCTCAGTGACCTACACTTTAAACTCTACACTTGACTCGCCCTTGTGTAGTAGTGGCTGGCTCAGTTGCCTCAGAAGGAGTGCAGTCCAAAGACCCCGGGTTTGAGACCCTGGTGGGGGTGGGGGTGGGGATGGGGCACTGCCAGTGCAAACAGCTAAATAAAAAATAAAATGCTTCTTCCTCTTCTCTCTTCCTGCCTGTCTACTCGCCTTCACTCCTGTCTGCACCTTTCCTTTAAAAAAAAAAAAAAAAACCTAAGATAAAAACAAAATAAAACAAAATCTCTCCATCTCTGGTAAATGCTATCAAAATATCTAGGTGGGGAGTCATTTCCTTTCTAAAAATCTTGAGGTTGAGTACCAGTTCATCACTAAAGATGGTGATTTTTACAAGTTTGCATGGAATTTTATGCAGATGCTCTCTAACTGCCTTTCACCACTCCAAACAGACTTTACCCATAAACCTGGCAGCTGGAATATTTACAAAGTCAAATGAAGAAGGGGACAGAGGGCAAACTGGGTCGAAGGAGTCAGCTATACAATAAAGGAAGAACTGAAATGTGGTAAACTTAATGAAATATCTACAGATGTGGCTTCACTAGTATGCTCGCCTTAAACCTATGTGAGCTTATGATGCAATTTTCCTTTAATAAAATCAAATTTCAAAAAAGAGACCTTCATGATAACATTATTGGTTGTTGAGGGGATGGGTAAATAAAGGGGAGGTAATCTATTACAGCAAAAAAGATTTTGGACCTAGCAATCCAGTCTGGATTATAGAAGATGAGGAAATTTATTAATCGTTAGATCATTCTTACATGAACCATTTTTCCTTAAAATCCAAACTTATGCTAAGGGTTCACCCTTCCATCTGTACCTCATGAGTTTGATTTTAATATGTGTTCCATTTTGAAGGATTTGCTCAAATGAATAGTTCAGAAATAATTCACCAAAGAAGAAATTGCATGAAGAATTCTGGTTTATATTTTATTCATGGCATTTGATTGCATGCCCATAAAACTGAAAAGCATACCCCCCACCTCACCCCACAACAGAACCATCTCTTATTTCTCAGATTTCTTTTGTGGGGTTGTTTTTGTTTTTATTTTAGAATGCGTTTTCCTAATTTAAACACACTCTAAACATTTTAAAATGTACTTTACTGTGTGATAAAATACACATAACACAAAATTTATCATTCTAACCGTTTCAGCAGTATGACTCAGGGACATTAAACACATTCACAATGTTAAGCAGCCATTGCCATAAACTATTTCCATACTTATTTTATCATTGCAAGCAGAAACTGCTAATTTGAGCATAATCTTAATAGAATTCATCATTTAGTCTGCTGACTAAACTCTACCAGGAAGCATCATCTGGTGACTGTCCCCTGTGCCACTAATTGCTTAATTAACATTCAAACCCAAGATTTTAGGAAAGGGTTGGTATTATAAGTTATGAGGTAGTTAATTGCTGCCATGACACCTTTGAAACTGTTATATAGTGTCTATAAAGAGATTTGTGAGATGGATCTAATGAGAAAAAATGAAAAAAAATCACAAGCTTTGCAAAATTTAGGTAAATAAAACTCAGAGATTATTATTCCACTTCTAGAAAAATAACATCTAGCCATGAAATTTTTAATTCAATACTGAATACCAATCTAATAAATGAGTATCTTTAAAAATTAAAAAAAAAATGGAGGGAAGGAAAGGGGGAAAAGATAAACATATTATTATGGACAAAAGAAATAATAAATTTTACTAATTTTTAAAAAATGGATTTTAAGCCATTTCCTTTTTTTGAAGCAATATTTATACCAAAGAGCTACATGTCAGTGCATGAATGTCCTTTAAACAAATACAGCTTCTTAGATCTGCATAAAATAAATTGTAGTTACCTCTTTCCCATGGAAGTAATTTAATTTGTAGTAGAATATTTTAAATTTTGCAGCTATAAAGCAGAAACAACAGTTTATGTAATTGTCTGCACAAACTCAAATTAGAAAAAAGCTTTATTGAAAAATACAGATCAGTAAAGGAAAAAATCAAGATTACAATGGATACGTAGATAAATTCATATTTCAAAAAGGTGGAAATCTTAAGTAAGAATGTGTAAACTATCTTAATAAACAAGTAGTCAGATATACTAATTGAAAAAAGGCAGTATGTTTTACATTTACAATTAAAGATAGTAATATTTAATGCCAATAGTTACAGCAAATCTGTACGTTAACTACTGGTCACAGTGTAAGTTGATATCATACAGTTAAAATATAATTTATCAATATCTATCAGAATCATTAAACATTTTATGTTTTAGCTGAATAATTTTGTGGTTGGTAGCTTTTTCAAAGAAAATATTTCAAAGGAAGTGAGATACTATATGCATGAAAATGCTTATTTTGGAATTATTTATAAGTACAAAGAAGCTGGAGACATTGCACACCTGAAAATAGGGAAAAACCACTCACTGGTTTTCACCTGTCAGCTAAGAAGGATAACAATTAATACATTTTCAATTAATACTATTTATAATATAACATCAGGTCATTCTTGGAATATGAAATATTTGTACCAGCCATAAGAAAAATATGCATATGCCAAAAGGGCACAGAAAAAATAAACATGGTTGCTATGCTGGAGTAGTGGATTTATAGATAGTATTGTAGAGGGAGCTTACTATGGAGGAGAAAGAAACAGAACTAGGATGCTCCGTTATTTGCTAGAGGAGATTACCTTACACAATTACATAGCTTATCTGAATGTTTCCATTTTACAAAATAAATTTACACCTACTTTATAAACTTGTCAGTGTTAAATGACAATGCAAATAGTGTTTATTATATAGCAGTTGGTCTCTGGAAAACTATGAGAGAAGTGGGCACCTTATTTCAGGTTACACCAAGTAAGCTAGTAGAGTCATATCAATATCAAGCCACTTACTCTAGAGCTTACAATTGAAACACAGAGAGCTGACATTCAAACAGGAACTTGTGTGAATCAGCACATTCTTGGTAGTTACAAATATAATGACTTTCTTGGAATGAAATTTGAAAAGTAGATTATTTATGAATGACCAAAGAAGATGTTTATTTCATAAGATTCTTTTGCTTGGGATGCAGAGTTTATAGGAAGTTGCTTTTCTAGGTTGACAGAAGTTAATCTATGTGAAATGATTCTTACTGAACTACAGGTTATCACAAAGATTATGCAATTTTATCAGTGATTAATTATGTAATTGAATACATGAAATTAAAACAAAAAAACTGACCAGTATAACATCCCTGCTACTATATTACCATGGATCTTCCAGTCTGTAGGGAGAAAGAAAATGCACAAATAAATAGGTAAGAAGATAGTTCTCTGACCAAGACTCAGTCAACTCATAGTGATTCTTAACCTCTTTTGATTCATAGATGTTATTAAACATTTCTTGAAAGCTATGATATTTCCCCAAGAAAAATGAATATTTGAATCACTTTCACATTTTTGTATGCAATTTACAAAAGATTGACAGTCCCTTTTCAGAATCCCTCTGGAGGGCTTCTGGTATCCCAGGATAAAAACCACAGGCAGAGTGATGACAGGGCTAAGTGGTGATGATTTAGATAGAGGGTCTATCACTGGAAGGCCTCTTATAAAATAGTATTTTAACAGGAAACTGAATAAGGTGAGAGAGGTTGCTGACTTGATATTGCGGAGAAAGTTTTCCAGGGAAGAACAAATGCAAGTTCTTTGGTGTGGAAATTTGTTTGACTTTCATTGACAATCACATATATCATATAATAGTATCAATCATAATTTAGCAAATTTTGTCAGCATCTCTTGATACTAGACATTGACTGATTATAGATTTAAGTAGCCCTTCCACTTGATAGGTACAAAATACAGAATTTAAATAATGTGCATTTCATTTTGTGAGTTGTAAGTATTCAAATTCTCAGTGACTTAGAACCATATTTATTTACTGTTATAGTTCATGGGTCGTTGGGTCTGGTGGAAGATGACTGAGGGCTGACTGATCTTGGCAGGGTTGCTCATGCTTCCATTGTTTGACTGGGGGCCCTACCTTAAGCTGGGTTTGGCTAGGTCATCTAGAATAGGTCAGTTCTGCTCCACGAGTCTTTCATAATTTTCCTGGAACTGATTGCTATATTTTTTTCATGTCTGTGGAGAATGTAAGCAAGAAGCCAACAGCAGTCTTTAAGTCTCCAGAGTCTGAGGCATAACCCTGACAGTGAGTGATACCTTCAATGTCTCATTCAAAGCACCTTAATCCTGACCAGTAATGAGCTGCATCACTCTAACTTCTCATTAACCAAAGCATGAAACATGGTCATGTCAGAGGACAAGGATTTGCATCCTGTCCACAAGGAGAGACCACTACAAAAGTACATATGAAGGTATGGATGGGGGCAGGGAGGCTGCAATTAATCATAACTATAGAATCAGTAGCTCCCAAAACTCACTATAAATTCCATTGGTAGTATGAAAAATAATTTTTGATTCAGTCTGAAACAATAAAAATTGATTCTATGTTAAGTGTATATTTAGCTTTATGTGCTGAATAATATAATAATGAGCACCTTGAATTTTTTGACTTTGCAAACCTATTGCTTTAGATGATGCTGAATTAAGCAAAAACACTGAATCACTATACTGAAAATTAAGTAGTTACAATGGTATAAAAGAGTCTATAGAAAAAATTTAAAAAAGATAAGTGAATGGTGTTTAATAAACAAACCAAGTGATTAGGAGTAAGAATTTTGCATGAAGGAGGTGACATTAGAGTAGTCCTTGAGCAAGCTGGGATATGGTAGAAAAGGAAAGGAAGTAGCTTTCCGATGAAGAAGACAGCATGCACAATGGTCTGAAGGACATGTATCTGATACCCAGTATAATAATACATCCCATTGACTGTATATCCAAAGGACCAGCTCTAGGCTAGATTCCTGCTGCACAATACTTCTAATCCTTGGGGTGATTAGAGAACTTCAACTCTTTCCCTGATAACACAAGCAAGTTCAGTGCACAATACGCCCATGGCAAATGCCTGTTGGCTGAAAAAACTACTGGAACTCTTAACCTGGGAACAGCAATTTTCTCTTTATAGGACTGCCTCCATCTGCTTTTCAGGCTAAGCTCTCTGATTCCCAAATGATAACTTCACCCAGGGCTATGAGTACATAGACAAAACAAGCTCAAATTCACAATTTGAGAGAAAAATATTTATTTATAAACTAAGATACAGAAAACTAAATTCAGAAAAATAAATGGAAATTCTTCCCTTAAAGCCTAAGCCTGAGGAACAGCTACCATCTGCCTCTCTTGGCCCAGGAGCCTGTGTTTCAGTCATGTGCTTATTTCTCTCATAAACGTTAGTCAAAACAAAGTTTTCAAGGCAACTGTTCTTTTAAGTAGAGTGTTATTTACAGTGGGCGTGATATATATATATATATATATATGTAGTGTATTACTTAGAGTTCTCAAACTACTCTCTCTCATCGTTCCACGTAGAAGTCAACAGTAAATAGTATCACTACTTATCCAACGACTCAGAACTTGGGAGTCATCCCTTAACTGTTCTTTCGTGCTCCATAGCCAATCCATCAGGAGATGTTATTAGCTCAATCTACAAAGTGTACCCAAAATCCTATCCCTTCTCATCTCGACCTTGTTTTCCCAAGCCACCATCTCCTTTCTATAGTCAAGATCTGTTTATCACACTCCTCCTTCTTACACCTGCCACTGCATAGTATATTCAGCCACAGGAGTTCTTGTAAAATGTAAATGGAATCATGTCACTTCTCTTAACCAAACTCTCCAATGACTTTCATTATGATTAAAATAGGTATCAAAGTTTTTCTCTGGCTCAAAAATGGGATACGTCAATGGACACAGGAATCAACTAGAAGAGTTCCCAATGGCAACGCATGGAAGAAACTAAACAACAAATATATAATGTAGTATTGGACTGTGACCGAAGTTGTAAATAAATTTCCATGAATCCACGTGATATGAGTGATGGATTAATGAATGGAGAATAGACAAATCTTTACAGAATATTTCAAATAGGTTATACAGGTTTTCTCCCCTCAAGAAAATAGAATATAATTTTCTACCCTAAAGTGCAGGGTGATGGTACTGATACCTGTTAGGCTGGCCCAGGGACAAAAGCAGCAGCGGCCATGCGGGGAGGGGGAGGGTGGGGGGGTGGGAGGGAAGGTGGCTGACGTCAGACTGAGGCATTGAAGCCCACACCTGGAATCACAGGACCAATCCCCAATCGCGACGTAGGAAGCCCCTGAAATTCCTTTGCTTAAAGAGCGTGCTTCCCTTTGTTCGGGCGCGACTTCCCCGGCCCTCTGCGGACTTGGGAACTTCTCCCGGGTGCGCAAACCCCAATAAAGCCCTGGCTATTCGACTTTTCGTTTAATTGGCTTTCTCTCCTCGCGGAGCCCAGAAAAACCTTTCAATGTCTTTATGAAGAGTACAAAATGAAAATGGGGGAAACATAATTTACAGACTTTTGACAAATGATTAATTCTTCAACTCTTCTACAAAAATGTCTAAAATATAGATCTGTCAATGTGTATAAATATGTATAAATTTGTATTCTGAACATTTTTGTTTTACTCGTGCACATATTCTCGTCCCTGTGACCTTTTATTGAAAAATATTCCTACTGTCAGTATTAGAAGACAATATACTCCAATCTTGTTAAAAATAAAAAAGTCATAATAGATACAAAACCTTCATTAATGCACATTATACTTTTAACTAAATTGAGGTGGTCTACTTATTTGAAATGTAGTTATTTTCCTTCAGTTATTTTCTGGGTGGACAGGGCAAGGTTCAATGTGAAATCTATTATTTGCATGAAACGTGAGTCATGCATTCAAGTACACAAAGGTGGCTGGTTTTTTTCAAAATAATAATCACTATTGCTAATCCTAGTGCATCTCCAAGTTTTCTAGCCTATCTCTTTCTACCACTAGAGTGCACCAAAATATTTATTACGAGCATGGAGAGCCCAGGGACTGTGGGTAGACTATAGTCTCATCTTTTCTTTCTACTTGACAATTTTATCACATATTTGCATGTCTATGAGGTTATGCACAGTCTAAGACCACTAACTGATAGGAAAAAAGATCCAGTTGTTTGAATCAGGCAAGGATTATGACTCAGTGGCCAAAGTTGTAATGAATTGCTCCTTTTGGTGTGCATATTTTGTTATAAATTTATACTGAAAATGGAAGAGGGAGTCTGGCAAGTGTAATAGAACAGCTTGAAATACATGCACTCTTGGCATAAAATTTGGCAAGAGATTCTTTTAACATTGACACGTTAAAAGAGATAGCGCGAGATAGTGTGTTCTGAAAATTCCTAGAACACTCTAAGAATATGTAATTTTTTAAATCCAGATTACTATGAATATATTTTAGTATCACTCAATCCACAAGACTATCAACACTGCATGCCTGGCACAGGATAAGCTAGGTTCTAGCGCTGATCTCAAGCAAAGGGAGAAATAGGTTATTTATTTGGCATTCTGATACTTTCCACATATTTCATTACTGGAGAGTTATTATCTTTGACTAAAGTAGTATTTACAGGTTATTTAACTGAAAAAATTATCCAAAAATTATAATCCATAGAGGTGCCTCCTAATGAAGTAGTAATTTGGTCATCTGGCTTCAGCTGACACAGTCCACAGACATACCAAAGACCCTGGTTGGCATCCAGGAGTGGGGAGCGGAACAACCCAGATGAATAACTGAGTAAAATAAAGTGCTTCTTCTCATCTTCATTACTGCTGCATCTTTCATATATATACATACACATAAATGCATATATGTATATACATATGTATGTATGTATGTATGTATATGTTAGCATGAGAGCTACTGAAGAGATTGGAGCCCCACTCCAGGTAAAATTAGAATGTATGCAAAATCAGAATGCAAGATACAGCATACATAGATTAAGCAGGGAATTTGAGACAATCAAAAAAAAAGTACTCTCCTCAAGGGAGGAGAAGCAGGCAGGTTTGAAGACACCAACAATTGCCGGGTTCACCAAACACATTTTTGTAAAAGGGATTCCTTTCCTGTCCCTCCAAGTTCCGGGTCCAGGGGTGTTGTCCAGGGAGCTCCCTGGCAGGGATTTCCAGGAAAGAGGCGTTCCCTTACTTGCACATGCTCCATGCCCATAATTCACTCTGTGATAATGAACTTAATGCCTGGGCCCATATACAATTCTATGTTCAGCAGATTATAATGAGGCAAAGGTTCCTCCAAGGTAGCTACAGCGGTCAGTGCACCTGTGCAGCCGTTCAGTTTGAGCTGGTTGACCGGGATGCCTTTTGGTTCCATTTTCTGATGATAAGAATGCATGTGTGGCTCTCCCATTGGTCAGAATTTTATCTGACCATTTTAGGATCTGCTCTCTTATTCCTCCAACCCCCACTTTTCTCTGTTGCAGCCCTTCCCTAGGCTAGCCTACCTAAATGTGTATATATAGATATATATATATATAATAATTATTAATGATAATGATAGCACCCAGCATCTATTTAGCTTTGCACAAGTAGAAATTGCTCTAAATTCTTTACATGCATTAGTTTATTTACAACTGCTAGCCTCACTATCATCATTTTATAGATGACAAATTTGAAATACAGATAGGCTAAATGGCACCCAATATTGCACAGCAAGTCAAGAGCAAAACTAACAAACTTAGCCAGTCTAGGTGCAAAATCATGCTTTTAACCACTTTTCTATGTGTTGGTAATCCACAAATTTGTATCTCTAATCTACACATTTCCTTTGAGTTGCAAATGTGTTACCCTGACATTTTCAAGTGGATGCCTCAAAAGCATCTTAATGATAGTATGTTTAAAGTGGATTCTTTATTTCACAACTATTCCTCAGAGGTCACATGTGGATACACCTCAAAACCAGTATTCTTTTCTCTCTGTCCCCCTTTATATCTCTTTCATTTCAGTTAAAGTTGCCACAATAAGATAAGAGCAAGGAAAGTATTCTGGCTCTTACTGGTTTCTCATCTCCTATAGCAAAACACCCATAGGTCATATTAGTTGCACATCCAAAATATATTCTAAATCAGTCTCCCCAACTTAATGCAAGCCACCAATATCACTCACTACAGGAGTAACCTAGCTAATTTCTATGTTTACTCTCCCCTTCTCTCTACCAGCACTAGATACATTATTTTTTACTTATGGAAATCATTGTTCACTTTTAGAAACCCAAGTCAGAAACTTATTTTTCTCTAAAAACTTTCAGTGTTTTCCCATTGTATTTATATACAAATTCTTATTATGACTCAAATGCTCAGTATCCTCTCTCTTTTTTTCTAACATCCCCTTCGGAAACCATGTTCACAAAGCTCAGTTTAGAGTGCAGGTCTGAAAATCGCTAAGTTCACACCTGCACAGAATGCCTGTGTGCCTCCTCTCTCTTGTGTTTGATTTCCTGGATCCTCACAGG
Organism: Solenodon paradoxus; assembly: GCA_004363575.1. Taxonomy (NCBI): domain Eukaryota; kingdom Metazoa; phylum Chordata; class Mammalia; order Eulipotyphla; family Solenodontidae; genus Solenodon; species Solenodon paradoxus. Next base: position 357,584 of record RJWH01000910.1, read on the forward strand.
GTTTCTTCCTTCTCATCCTTCAGGTCCCAGTGTATGCTTTGTTACCCTTAACTGTGTTCCCTACCCATACTAGCTAATGTAGTTTGCATTAACTAGCCTCTCTCCTAACATGGTTTCTATACTTTATGCTACTAATCACAATCTATAGTCATTTAGTTATTTATTATTAGTATATGTATTCATTTTCTTTCTCTCACAGCAGTGTGCATTCCATGTGATCAGGAGGCTTACATCTCTTATTCTTTATTGTATCCCAGTGTCTAAACAAGAATAAGGTTTCAAGTAGACATTAAGCAAATATTGATGAATATTTTTGCTACAAGAAGACATATAAAAATTAAGGACTTGAAAAGACCAAAAATCAAAGGAAAGTAAAAAATACATTATGAAAGACAAACCAAAATAGTTTACCTAACATCAGAGAACATACACATATAGACTTTACTAGAAAAAATAGATAACCTACAACAATGATTGACTAAAGAATAAAATGTGATTCAGTTGATGAAGAAAAAAAAGACCAATAAAATTGAGTACCCATTTATAATTAAGACTCTAGCAAACTAGGAGTAGAAAGTAATTTCTTTAATCTAATAAAGGACAACTTCAATGCATTTCCAGCAAAACTCATTTCTAATAATAAAATGTTAGACACTTTTTTTAAAAAAGCCACAATACAAGTTTGTCTACTACCCATGTCCTAGAGAGTATGGTAGTCATTTCTTAAAAGTTAAAAGTATTAGCACACCTGGTGGAGTAATAGTTTGGTCTGCCACTTCTGGTTGACAGAAGCCAGGTACATTCTGGTACCCAGGCTTACATCCCAGAGCTGGGGCTATGGATAAAAAACCAAGCAGAAAAACTAAACAAAATAAATAAAAATACTTCATCCTTTCTTTTCCTGCCTACCTGCCTTTTTGCCTTCATTCGTACATACACCTTTATTTAGAAAAAAAAAAAAAAAAAAGCATTAGAATTTGGAAAGAAAAACTTCCTTATTGACAAAAAATATTTAGTTACTAAAAGATGCTAGCTACACTTAGACCATTTGAATTCATAAGATTTTAGGAGACTATTATATTAATATATAAAAATCACATTTCTATAAAAAGGACTGTATATAGTTCCTTAGAACTTGTTTTAATATGATTTGACCTACTAAAAATGTCACTCTTTTTTTCCTTTTACACAATAGACTAAAAGACTAGTAGAATCCTTGAGCTGTTCTCATCTATGTCAAAGTCAAAAATGTTGGGTTTTAGAGTCATAAATTTTTGTTAAGAAAGGAACTAATGTAAAGGAGAATAATTATATTTTCTAAAGATAGATGTGTTCTGCAGAATGAAAATGAGACTCTAATGTCATTAATTTAATTTCCCTGCCTCTCCTTAGACTACAAATAATGAAAATTTGAAATATTAATACTTTCCATGATTCTAAAGCTTGCATGAGAATTTATCAAGACAGGAAGACTAAGTGAGAGAAATGTACAAACTAAGTGAAGTGCACAAGCAGGATGTTGTTTTGAAACTGCCCAATGTAAATCTCTTTTTTTCAGTTTTAAAAAATTTTTTTTAACATATTTGGGTGATTTGAAAATATAATCATTCATGCCCCTTTAGATATAACAATAAAAGCACAATCCAAGGAAGAAATAATTAATAAGCTGAACTTTGCTAAAATGCAAAACCTTTTCTCAAAGAAAGATAATGATAAGAAAATGAGAAGACAAGCCATGGATTGGGAGAAAGTATTTGCATATGGCATGTGATTAAGAACTGTTATCCAAAATGTACAAAGAGCTCTTAAAATTCAGTGTATCTCAACAGTTCAGCTTCACCAAAGAAGATATATGGAAGGCTAACAAGTGTATGAAAAAATGTTCACATCATATCTCATCAGAGAAATGCAAAATAAAACAGCAATAAGGACCATTAAGGACATACTGGAATGACCCAGAACTAACAATTCCAAATTGCTCCTGAGGAGATGGAGAAACAGGAATTTGCATACGTTCTTGGTGCATGCATTGCAGATAATATAGCTACCTTAAAGATAATTTGGAATACCTTAAAAAACTAAACACATTTACCACGCAATCCAGTAATTGACCTCCTTGATATTTTACTCAAATGACTTGAAAATTTATGGTAGTCACTCAAAAATTTGTAGAGAAGTATGCATATAATATGTATGGGTATGCGTGACTCTACCAATGTCTATATAATTATAATAGCTTCATCAATAATTACCAAAAACTGGAAATAACTAAGATGTCCTTCAGCAATGAATGAGTAAACTGTTGTAATCCAGACAAAGGAATATTATTTAGTGTTGAAAAGAAATGAGCCATCAAGCTACAGAAGTCATGGAGAAAACTTGCATGCATACTATTAAATGAAAGAAAGCAATTTGAAAAGCTACATACTAAATGATTTCAACTCTGTGACATTCTGGGAAAGGCAAACTCAGCACACAATAAAAAGTTCAGTTAGTTGGGGCAAGGGATGAATAAGCAGAGAGCAGATAATTTTTAGGGCAATGAAAATTCTTTTTATGTTATAATAATAATGGATATATGTATAAAATTATTGAACATGCAACACCAATAATGAGTTCTAAGGCAAATTATGAACTTTGGGTGATTATGATGTATCAATGTACATCCATCCTTGATAAATAAATGTGCCAGTCTTGTCGGTGATGTTGAAACTGGGTAGACTTTGGTTGTCTGAGGGTAGGAGACACATGAAAAAATCTCTAGACCTTCCTCTAAATTTTGTTGTGAACTTAAAATTTCCCTCAAAAATTGTCTTTAAGCTATATAATCCTTCTCTTCCAGATTGGGTAGTTAATATATGTCAGAATCCTCTATGAAATACTTAACAAAATTCCTTTGATGTAACAGTCTTTTGTATGTAATATGGTTTAATCATAACAAATTTTCACATAAATGATTTTTCTGTTTCAGTTTAAATTACTTTCTCTTAAACATATTTAAATATAAAGAATTGATAGCAATGCATCATCTCTATCACCTTTTTCATTCAGTATATTGATTATTTGTTGAGTAATAAACACTCAAATTGATGACATAAAGACAAAAACATTCTGATCCTACTTTCAGGGTCTTGACTGCCTAGTGGATGATCAGGTAAATCAACAAATTATTGTGTTGCACAGTGGCTAAGGCAATGAAAGACTAAGTAAAAAAAAAAAAAAAAAGCTGTGAAGATATTGGAGTCATTTCACCATGATGGCGGAGTTAAGGAATATCTTCCAGAAAGATGTGAGACTTGAGGTGAATCTAAAGGATTGACTGAGCTGCCTAAGAAGGAAGGCAGCAACAGTGAGAAAACACTGTGTATCAGATATTTCGAGTGGAATAAAAGAAAGGGGGATGAAAGAATGGTAATGGCAAGAGATGAAAATAGAGCTGTAGACAGCCTAAAGGTTACAGAGAAGTCTGGTATGCCATGATCATTCATCTAGAGAGTAAAATACGGTGTGGTTTGATTGACAGATTTCAAACTGGATAGTGACAAAATGAGATGTTTGTTTAGAAAATCAGGAAGTGTGGGTGAATTCAGGAGAAGAAAACTAAGTTAGACCAGAAGACAGTTAAACTAGTTTAAAAAGATACAGTGAGTTTAATTGTGTTCTCCAAATAATGTGCTAGATTTCTAAATCCTCAGACTGTGAATGTGGTTATTTGGTAATAAGTTCTTTGCTGATATAATCAAATTAGAATATTAGAGTATATTGACCTGAATACAGTGACTGGTGTCCTTTAAGGTGAAGGAAATTTATACAAAGATACCTGTAAGGAGAATACCGGATGACCGTATAGGCAGAATTTGGAGCAGTATGTTTGCAAGCCAAGAAATGCTGAGAATTAGCAACTAATAGAAACAAGGAAAGATAAATCTCGAGTCTTTAGATAGGTCATGGCCTGGATGATATCTTGAATTTAGACTTCTAGCCTCCAGAATTATGAGTCAATAAATTTCTGTTGCTTTAAGACACCCAGTTTATGGTGATTTCTATGGCAGCTCTGGAAATGAATACAGAAGTTGTCATAGTGTTAGGGGCTGCATTGTGCCTTGGACCTCCAATCTTTATCTTGAAACCCTACCCCTCAAAATGTGACTCTTTAAGAGATAAGGCCTTTAATGAGGTTAAATTTAAATGTGGCTATTTGAATAGGTGTAATTCAATCTGATTGATATCCTTATAAGCGGGAAATCAGACACAGAATGAAGCATCAGGGAGAGGCCCACAGAAGAGAGATCTTCTGAGACCACATTAAGAAGGTGTTCTCTGCAAACTAAAGGAAGTGGCCTCTTCTTGAAGCCATCCAGTCTGTGGTATTTTGTTATGGCATCCCTAGCAAGCTAGTGCACAAAGTAATGCAAATAAAAAAGAATAATGTCTTGATATACGGTTCTAGTAACACAGATGGATAGAAGTGCACAGGTTTGAGATTTATCAATGAGACAGAATTGATACAATGTGTTAAGTCATTCAACATGTTGAGAGGAGGGTGAGGACAAGGAGTTTCCATTGGTGAAACCAAAAATTCTGCTTTGAACCACTGGATGATGCTTTTTACTGAAGAGGTAGGAGAAAGAACTGTAAGGATAAGAGAAGGGGGTGTGGACTTCATTGTCCGGCATGCTGTGAGACTGGGTACTATGGCTGGGAGGTTATGGCTATGTGGCTGTTGGGGATGATGTTTTGGAAGTCAGAAGTAAGAGCAGGTCTAGGATTACAGCGATTAGAGTTCCCATGTTATAGAAAAATCCATGGAGTCATGGGAGATAAAGGAACCCCTTGGAAAAGTCAGGAAGGAAAGGAAAATAGCTGAGGATCTGAGGAACACCGATGTTAATGGAGGAAGAGGCCATGAAGGTAGAGTAGAGTGATGGCGGCATTGTGAGATGGCCATGGGGAGAGAGAGAATTCCTTAGATCTAACAATCAAGATACCCCTGGAGTCCTCTGCCAGGATGTTTACATTTGAGTGGTAGATTCCAAAAGTAAATTGTGGGGTACACAAGAGAAAAGAAGCAATAAGTTTAGGTGATTCAAGAAAGAAAATATGATGTGGTATCAAAGCAAGTTTTAGCATCAAGAAATAATTCAGTTTTTTCAAGTTTGGACACAATTAAGTATATTCAAATGTAGTTAAAAAGGAGCCAGTGGAGGAGAAAGATAATTATACTGAAACAAACCTGAGGCAGTGTAAATTTGTAAATCAAGGACAGAGTTGAAGGAATTGGATTTACATAGAGAGTCCATTGGGAGAGCAAAAATGGAAGAAGGAGATAGTGGGGGAGAATGTTGTCAAGAAAATATGAACAAATTGGTGGATGAGGTTGCAGGAAACTAAGAACTTCTATTTTTATGAGAAATAGGGAGTATGCCATATATCATAGTTGATAGATAAAGTGAGGAAGAAGACAGAGAAGCAGGAAATTTGAGAAGAGCTGAGTGGGTTTAAGTAGATTATGTGACAGAAGGGGGATAGAGTACTGCTTAAGGACTGATAGCTTTCAGGAGTCAGGCCTGGGTGAGGAATTGATGGTTTGCAGTCCTCAAACTCCTCCATTGTGTAACTTTTTCTGCAGCAATGGTCACTAGCTTAGGACTGGAGTATGAGAAGGCAGCCTGTGCTGGAAATTTAATCAAGTCAATACTTGAAGTATTAATTAAGCATCTACTTAATGCTAAGTAACAACGGGTATGGCTCCCAAAAAGAAGGAGACTTGGTCCCAGCCTTAGGTTCTTTATCATCCTTGAAATATTTACACAGAGCTGGAGGATTAATTTAAGAATCTACAAATTTTTAGAAAATACAAGCTACGGAGATCAAGAAAGGAACAGATACACAACTATGAGTCATCCAAGGAGAAGGATCAAAGAAGTATTGAGAGACCACTGCATGAAGAGACAGACATTGTATGTGTGTAAATTAATTCCTAACACAAGTCTGCATGTTTGATATTAACATCCCCATTTTGCTGATGAAACAGGCTTAGAGAGGAATATAATTTAGGGACATAAGGAAATTCTTCATGGGATACTTGGTATTTATGATAGGCTTTAGAAGGTATGTGAGGTTTTTCCAGATCAAGAGGATTGATTGGAGATAACAACTCCTTGGCTCATTTGGGGAATGGCAAGTCTATTTGACTGGAATAGGAATGAGTATAGTAATAAAGGCGAGACTATTTTTAGTTGGGCCTCTGATACTAACCTCAACATTTAGGTATTTTATTTTTCAAGATCTGAGAAAGGATTGAAAGATTTTGAACATTAATTGGCATTTTTGAGACTTCAATGGTTTAGGCAACACAGATTGACAAAAAGATGAGATGGAGCCTGGTGCATTCAACTGATAAACCTATGCAGATATTTAAGAGAGGGTAGGAAGGAGAAATGCATCTTTCCTGTCTTTCCATCTATCTAAGTCTGTGCTTTGGACATGCCACTTTGCCTCTTCCAGTGTTAATTTCTTATCAAAAAAATTGAAGGCAGTGGAAGAAATAACTTCTAAAGCCCTTTTGAAGAATATAGTTTTGATTTAGAAGTCCTGAACAGGAGTGGTGGCAGAAAGGAATGTGCTAGGTTATTTAATAATTAAATTTATGACACATACAAAATTTTATAGTGATAGAAAATACATCAGAACAAACATGAAAGTCTGAAGAAATCAGGCCAAAAGGAGAATAAGAATAGAAAAGCAGAGAAAACACCTGCGTATAATGAAATTCTGAGTTATACATCAGTGGCTGTAGCTGCCTTACAAGTTAACTCTAAGCTTTTCAATACATGTTTCTATTATTCTTAATTGCTATAATGAACATGCTCAATGATTTCCATCTGATAAGGATTTGTCCATTGTAATATCTAACAATAGAGACTGTTGGCATTATAAATAGTGGCGTTCAATAAGAACAATTCAACACCATACTAAAACAATGCAGCTCAGCTATGGGAGCTCTCTTATACTCTGTACACGCTGACCCAAGATTATGACTTAAAAAATTCAGAGAAATGAGATTGTTTTTCAAATAAGCTCCATAGGAATTAATTCTTTCAATTGGATTTTAATTAAGAGATGTATGGCAGTTAGTTTGAGGTAACTGTCAAATAAGAACCTGGAGTGTGGAAAAACTAAACTTCTGACTAAGAAAAATTCCATATATTTCCAATCACTTTAGAAGGAGGTGAGGTTTACATGTCCAGTTCTGAAAGTTACTGAGTATACCTCACACATTTGCCTGTTTCATCAGCACAGTTCTAAATAGAGGTTGCTTAAAGAAATGCCTATAAGTTAGGTATAAATTTTCCTCAAGAAGTAGGTTTGATTCCATGTTAACAAAGAAATAAATGGGTAGCTGTGACACTTTTAAGTATAACTGAAAAAAAATTGAAACAGGTGTTGCAAATCACTCACCAGAATCATAACAAATTTCATAATACAGCAACTTCCTAGTGATTCCTTTGAGGTAAATTAATTACAAAATATACTTTCTTGGTAGCTGAGAGATTTGACCAGGTGCATTCAATTGCTACAGGTTAGACGATTCAATATTGGGAGACTTCTGCCACAAACATTGTCTTAATTTTAGAACTGAGACATTCTACTACTACATACAAATAACTTAGTGTGCAGCTTCGTCATCATGCTCTTGTCATAGAAAAAATATTTGTCTTTCTAGTCTCAGTGGCAGAATGGTATGTACATTTTAAATCCAGAAATAGCAAGTCATTAATGTACCAGTTAAAAAAGAGTACTTAAAATATTTTTTTAAAGGAAGGATACAGACAGGAAGGAACATGAGCAGGTAGACAGACACTCTCAAGCAGGACTTAAACCCAGGGGTATGTGGCCTGTGCTTTTCAGAGGCAAGTGATCTAACCACTGCTCCACCAGGACATGCCAGAGAGTACTTCAGTCATGCTTGAAACTGTTATCCAAAAACTCATGGTAGACGAGGGAACACCTGTAAATGAGGGTTAATAGTGAGTCTATACAACTAATTCTAAGTACAAACTCTCCATTGGTCTTTGTTCATTTAATTTATGACATATAATCAAAGGTCAGTATTTAATTAAGATGCACTTTTAACTTTTTATTCAGATATTTAGGGTAAAATATAAGTAGAGTGTAAATTGAATCCTTGTCTTGATCATATCTTGAGAATTGCAATAAAATTAAACATTTAGTTTGGGTGTTATGAATTCAATTCAGTAAAGCATATCCTCCAGGTTGTCCAGGGTCAGAAACGTTGACTAATATTTTACTGTCTCTCATTTAAACATGTGGCTTTTACAAACTTGTATTTTCCCAACTTATATTTGTCTTAGGATAGCCTCACGTTAGGATTAAGAGCCTGCCCCCTGAAGGCATCTGATCTCAGCTCTAGACATTGACAAATTCTCTATTGTAGTCTCAGGCAAACTACTTTCACTCACTAAATTGGAATTTTATATGTTGTAAACATGAAAATAATCCTAATGTCTCTTTCATCAATGTATTGGGAATATTCCATACGATAATGCACGTAGAGGGTTTTGTACAGTCTGGCAGAGAATAAGTCCTGGGTACATTTGAGCTGAATAAAAGACTAAAGTAATGAATGTTTATAAAACATCAACAAATTCCACTTTTTTCTCCATCTTTGACATCTGCGATCTGCAGTAACATTTACTAAAATAACAAAAGAAAGGAAAAATCATTTAAGTTATAAGGAATAATGTGTCCTTGTGGACAACTATGGAAAGTTTCTGAGGGCAAATTGTGTGTGAAGAATCCAATAACTCTCTTTTTACTAAGTGACACATTTAATTAGTAAAAGATTTCCAGTTAACATCATTTTCATGTTCTTCAAAGATATGTTGGTTATAATGCCTACAAAGGCTACTTTAAACAAAACTATAAAGAAATGCTTATTAACAATCCTCATTTAAGTTCACAAGAGACAAATTTTAAAACCTTAGAATTTGCAACACTGAAATTATAAGTTTAATGATTGCCTCCTAATAGCAATGATGATATTTATTCAATAGGTATTTATTGATTACTATATTTTACACATGATAAATACGTTTAAAATATTTTACATAATCTAATTAAATCCTCACAATAATCATGCAAATGGACATTATAATACTTTGACAATTGGATAAAGTATGAGTAGGACACATGGAATCAGAATTTTCTTGATTGTAATTCCTTGTCACTCTTCTGTACTTCAGTTTTTAGTGTATAATGTTGTTATGTTTTTGTAGTTCCATTATTATTTTTATTGTTATGTTGGATTTGACATTTGATACAACATAGTTGATTATTTAATATAGTCCTCCTTCAAAATCACTTATAGTTTACAAAATAATTCCATAGTTATCAAATTTAATCTTTGCTATAATTTAATGAGAAAGTTTTACTCTTCCCATTATATAGTTTAAAAAATTGAAGTTGGAGAGCTCAGTAAACTTATTCAAGGACTTCATCCATTAATTGTAAAATTAAAAATAATGTGGACTCTTTTTCATTGATAACCAAGTAAATATAATGTAATATAACATATCAGAAATTTTCCACTGAGAATTTAGCCTAAAGAAATACTTAAGTATGTTCATAAGATTTTAGCTAACTTTATCTTTACGACGGTGGATGTGGGGATAAGATAAGTGACTATCATAAAACTGTCAAATAAACCATAAATATATCTAAGTACATGTAAAAACAGGATAATAATAAGGAAAGTTGCTCAAACCTTATGTATTATAAAATCATAATTTTTATAAGCATATAGCAAAGTTTTTCTAGATGATTTACATTGTTTCAAGTTATTTTTTAATTGCTAAGTCCCTGAAGCAAATGATTTTATTTATGTCACTTGCCCCATTACATAATCTTTGGTGCCTAGCACACAGTTGGTATCCAAATATATATATGAATGCCATCAATATCTGAATGAATAAATGAGAGCACTCTCACCAAAAGGAAAAGAATAAACAAAGAAACAATAGAGGATATGAGATTATAAGATGTGGGTAGCAGTAGACCTTACATGGTTCCATTATCTAGTTGTTAAAAACACTGTACCTTTAATAAAAATCTGATTAAGAAAAAAAGTGAAAATAGGTCCTACCTTCTTCCAGAATTGCTGGACATGTTAACAAATTAATATTTGCATTTCCTATTTTTCTTCAGTAAGTTTTTTTTAAAGTAAGAATAAAAAGAGCAGCAATAATAACAGTAAAACATCTTGTATTCTTCTGATCCCAAGTATACTCCTCTCCACTACACCAGGCTACACTGTTAATGGTAAACCTATAAGGAATGGAGGAGAATCAATGAAGCTTTAGTCACTAATCTCTTTTTCTCTTCTAAACCAAACAAAGAAGAGACTGCTTTGATGGAGCCCTTTCATAATGATAGCAGTTTTCTCTGGAACCTTTGTAAAGCTGAGTTTGATGCCCTGACAAATGAAGAAGAGATTTTTGTCTCTCTGTCTTTGCTTATGAGCTGATAAAAAGAAATGTGATATACTTAGAATAGGGACAATCAGTGAAAAAATGGTGCTCCTCAGTACTTCTCAAACTCTGAAGGTCACGAAAAGTAAGCAAAGACAGAAATGATCACAGACTAGAGGAGACTACACAGAGACATGACTACTAAATACAATGTGGAATACTGGATTGGATCTTGGAAGAGAAAAAAAAGATATTAATGGGAAAATTGCTAAAATCCAAATAAATTCTAGGTTTAGTTAGTAGCAACGGACCAATGTCAGATATTTAATTTTGGAAACGTACCTGGGAGGGTAATGTAAAATGTTAACAATGAGAGGAAATGGATAAAGAGTGTGTCAGGCAGAATAACGGCTTTTCTATAAAGTCCATGTCCAAACTCCGGAAACTGTAAATGTTAAATTACATGGCAAAGAAGGAATTAATCTAACAGATAGACTTAAGGTTGCTGATCAGTTGATCTTACAAGCAGATCATTCTGGATACTCTGTGTGATTGCCACGATCCTTAAATGAGGAAAAGAGACACAGAAGAATGTCGGTGATTTAGTAAGAGAAAGACTTGACTGGCCATTACTGATTTTGAAGATCGAAAAGAACACATCAAAAATATGTGGGAAGCCTCTAAATGCTAGAAAAGACATGAAATTTATCTTCCTCTGGAGTCTCCAAAAAGAACACAGCCTGATCATTACCTTAATTTGACCAATTAAGCATCATTTTGGACTCCTGATCTTCAGAATTACAAATTCATATTGCTTTAAGCCACCAACTTTGTGATGATTTGTTTCAAAAGTCAAATGAAAATATTAAGAAGCATCTAGGAGCTCTCTGCACTGTCTTTGCAATAGTTCTATAATTTTTAAATCATTCCAAAACAAAAGCATTTATTGAAAAAACAACCCCGTGCCTTTTCTGCAATCAAAAGACTCCTCAACTTAACAGAATACTGACCTCACAAATAAGTTAGAACTTCCTTCTCATGGGTCCTGCTTTTGTTCCCATCTCCCGTTCAGTGTTTCCCATTTCTGACACCTCAGTTGGGCGTTAAGACGGAGTAGCTAAAATCTGACTCCCACCTCTCTTGAATCTCTGACCTTCTCTTTCCTACTTACGTTTTTACCACTCCTGCTTAGGTGCTGACAGCTCAAATAGTTGTCACTACCTCCCACAAGTTTGAGTAAAAACAATCCTTTTTTTATATAACACATTGTGCTGAGGGTAGAACTTTGAAAAGAACTGAGCTGTATTACCATAGCAACTAGCTAGAAAAGAAAAAATTTGATCAGCTCTTTTGTTGGGGATACAGAGTATCAGAAACCTGTTGGATCATTTAACAGTCCTTACTCCTCACCAGAGCTCTCAGCATTATGTTTTCTAGTTGGAAGACATTATTATCTTTAAAGACAGAATAAGTCTACTTTAGGAGTGAAAATAAAGTCACCTTCCAGAAAGGAAAGCCTTTCAAACAAAGGCTTTTCCACAATTTTGTGATTTTCACTTGCTTTGTGTTTTTGTCTTTTCAAAACATGATCATTTTGTCTGTACAATGTAAAATCTTAAGAGAAAATGATCTGTCCGCAGGTTCTAAGACATCTTCTCTGTCTCAAATTATAGCTTCTACTTTTGTGTCTCGGTACCTGAATGCATTAGTGGTGTTTAGGCGCCACATTCAGATCTTAGTTCTACTACATATATAAACTGAATGTAGGTTAAAATAGATCTTACAGAATGCTCCTGGCATGTAACCTCCACCACCAGACGTTGTGTGAATCAATGCTTCATTTCAGGTACTTAGTTATTGCTAATTCTCTTCTTCTTCCCTTTTTCCTAAGTTTTGATGATCTTCAACTAGGAGTTCATTTCAAAAGATAATAATATTCATGAACTTTTAGAACCTCAGTGTCTGTAGAGATAATTTTGTTTGAATACTTATCATGCAAATAAGGGAATTGAAACCTGGAATCACTGGGAGCTCTTCTCAAGATCAGTGTCAACTATTGGCTGACCCAGGACCAAAATCTGGGTCTTTCAAAGCTGTATATTCCTTCTTTTAGTGAGAAGGTATTAGCTCATATTCAGGCATATGATGGTATTAGTTGGAAAATGCCTATGCACACACAGATGCAACATAGTCCAATGATAGCTTTCATCCTTCAAAGGATAATTAGGGAGATCTCAAGCACCAATCTTTCTTCAGAAGTAAGCTCTGTTCAAGCACTTAGAAAGAATTTATCTGTTGTCCCCTGTTTACTCATCCTGGTTAAATTATTAGCATGCATCTATGTGTCTAATTGGCTGGTTTCTCATTGCTTGCAAGGGCCTTGAGGCAGAAAACATGCTGATCTTGATCATTTTTGCGGTGCCAATGCTTTTAGCACAATATCTGTCTCAAATTTAAGGCAAAGTTGTTTTTGTTTTTGTTGATAATTTGAATGCTTCTGTAGCTAAAAAACTTCCTCTAAAGAGAAGGCAACAAATTACTGTGAAAATATATAAATATGCATCTATAGGCATCTCTCTATATATTCAGTTGATCATTAATTACACATCTTTGATTATCTAATATAGAAATTAGCAAATGTATGATATAATATAAGGTGTGTATAAGTGTGTATAATCAGGGACGCATTCTGTGGGACATTAAAAGAAATCTAAGAGCAAAAAATTTTTTTTGGTAATTTTCCATCCATTGTTTTCATAACCTCATGGGAAAAAAAGACTTCCCATTAGGTATGATCTAGAATTTTAGTTCTTGACACACTGCAGTATCTTGGAGAAAGAAATAATCCAGCATTCTCTAACTGCTTCTTCTCTGGGTCTGCAAGAATGGAAAAAAAAATCAAGAATATTCATTTAATCTCATTATTAGCAGAAAAAAACACACATGACAAAATGTGTTTTGAGAATTGATAACATTGTTTCCTAGATACATTCTTATGAAGAAAAATTCTGTATAATGATCAATTGACCCTTTACCTTTCTTAGATAATCAGCAGCATTCTTTACTATGGTTATATTTGTAGTATTGTGAAAAGGGAAATTAATCCATAGAGCTATAATTTATTTTCCACACTAAATTATTCCTTGGAGTGTGGAGGATGGAGAAGGAAGAATGTATTTCCACTGGCCCACTCACATCAGTCTAAATCTTAAAATAATATGCCCTTTGGCAATCACTAAATCTTGTTAGTGGAGGGTGGAAACAATAAATCTTCTGAGGTGTTGAAAAAAAAAAGAAAGAAATGCCATTGTAGTAATGAGATTACTCTGAAAATAAAGCGGTGGATTAGTAAAATCTAATTTGGAAGTGATGAAGTACATGTGATGTCCAAGTAATTATTTCTGCAGTCCCCAGCCTTGGGGAACTCAGACTCATAGGCACTGCACTATGTTAATGATATCACTGCCTGACATTTGGGTGAATGTGCTGACCGTCTGCTGTGTCGCCTCTCTTATTGTCAATTCTCACCATTGGGTCCAGCAGCTGCATTCATAACACTGCCACCAACAGAGCCAGAGCTGAAAGTGTGTGAGTGTGAGTGTGTGTGTGTGTGTGTGTGTGTATGTGTGTTCCTTCTTAGAACAATGTTTTGTTTTGTTTTTCCATTTTAAGATCTGGGCTAAGACAAGATTGCTACCCTGAATACAGCTATAGGTAGAATTAAAAATCCAATTACATTTCTCTGAGCTTCATTTGAATACTTAGACCAAGCAAAATATTTGAGTTCTCTTTGTACTCCATGCCTTCCAAAAGTATAAACCTAGACACACACTTAGTGAAAAACAGGTTGTGAGGTAATACTAACTCTAGTGGTCTGCAGAGACTTTTTAATGAATATATTTACTCTACTATACCTTGATAAGGAAATGTCTAAGACATTGAACATGGCCTATATTGTGATGCAGAAGCTGCAGCTTCAATATATAATGAATCTGACTCCAAGTTAAATGTGTAAACATTGCTTAGGAAAGTTGAAGGATTGCTGAGACTCAAAGATGAAATATGAAATACAGAAAGCCTACTTGTTTCCAATGCATCAATAGTTTAGTAAAGCTGCCCAGAAGAACCATCCCAGAAGACTAACATCAACTATTGTCAAGAGGGGCTTCTCAGAGGAGGGGAATGTTGGAGGGATGAACCGTCGCAGGTGCAGGCAACGTAGAAAAGCAAAGGAGGAAATGTCACTCAGGAGAATGACTTCAGCTCTTTGATGGCACTTTTCTTGGCAAATTTAGTTAGTTTTTTATTTCAGTGACAATCTTGAATTGCCTAAAATAAATTTAATTTCTTATACATGTATTGGGATGGAGATTTCAATAATGTCAGAGCTCCTTCTATCTCTGTCTCTCATCTTTATCCATTATTGTATGTCCATTTTTCTCTTTCTCAAAAGAATGGCTTATTCCTTCTTGTGCACAGCAAGAGACATATCCAAAACAGATCCTGAGCATTTCTTTTCTTACATTTTAGACCCTAAGTCCAAAAGCCCTGGAGAAGAGTTTCCTTAGCTTAGTTTTGGTTATACCCCTTCTCCTGGGTCAGTTAATAGTGGCCAAGGGGCAGAAGAAAATTAAAACATAATTGTTTCCATCACAAATCTAAGTTTGGGTGAAGTAGTGATTCCTAGAAATGAATTATTGATCAGAAAATCCATGGTTGTCTGCTACATACATTATTTCTTTTGTTGCTTCATTTCTATGCAATAATTTAAAGATCAAAGGAAACTTGGTTAAGAAACAAAAAAGACCCACTGCTTCTTCTACAAAGGGATTTCTCTAGTTTGCACTTCCTGCTCTCTGCAACTAAGTTTTATTTTTCATTCATAATAGGTGCCCACAAATTCTAAATGCTTAACTTCATGTCCTGATTCAATCTGTGTCCATCCTCCTTGGGATGCTGACAGATATGGCGGGGAGGTCCCACAGCACATCATTTGGCTAAAACTATCAGCCTCTCTTGTTGCTCCAGTTGGTGCCTGACCCCAGATCTTAGATTTGGTCATTTAATTCTCTCTACCTTGAGTGATAATCCACTGATCCATTCAGTCCCGTTAAAAATTTAATCAGAAGGATATTCAAGACTGTCAACCCAACAAGTTGAAAACCTATTTGGAGAATGAAGTGATAGAAAAAATGAAAAAAAAAATGTAACCAGGTAATTCAAGAAAATGGACAAGTCATACAGTATGGAAATTCAGCTTCAAGGGTTAGAAAATCAAATGCATGAACTATGCACATGCAGCAGCAGATCATCCCTTCCATACTGAGCAGAATTTCTACAACAGAGAGGGGGATAGTCAAAAGGAAATACTCTGGCTCTTTTCATTGCTCAGCAATTAATAATGAGATTTTCAAGTGGATATTATGAGTTAAGTAAAGTGGGAAGGTAGGAAAATATTTTCTTTCTCTAGGGTCAGAAGATAAGTTCTACATGCTGAAAAAATATTACAGATAAACATGGTGGTAAGATGATGGTGTGGCAGTGATGCTCAATGAGGTGAAATTGTCCAGGGATCTACTAGAAATCCCTATGGAAAGGAAGAGCAACTAGTCTGCTGATCCTAACACTTTTCTACTTGCCTTACAGTCCCATGTCATTTACTCAACTTATGAGCTCTGCAACGTCAGTATTGCTATCATTCCCATTTTACAGAGGAGAAAAATTAAGACTAGTGTGACTAAGGAACAGATAGAAAAAGAATTTTACATTAGGTACCACTCAGTCAATAGGCTTTCAGTTATGGAATGCTGAAGGCTAATTCAACTCTCATGATGACTGCAACATAGTATAGCGTTTGTATCCAAATTGCAGAGTATGGGACACGTGTGTGTGTGTGTGTGTGTGTGTGTGTGTGTGTGTGTGCCTGCTGATCTGAGGAGTGGGATATTTACCTGTTCACATGGAGATGCCACAGGTAATTGATAGTAGGTCTGCAGCCTGGGATTATCTGACCCCAGCTCAAGACTCCTAAATCAGCCAGTGTATAAATCAGCTGGTTTCTGGGGTGGGCAGAAGGGATCTGTGGCCAGGATGGTCATTTGATAAGGTAGTTTACACCCTGTTAGTATCTCTTAAGAAAGCAGAAACAACCTCTTATCTAGTACCTGAATTTGCACTGTGGGAACCTCAGGAAAAGAACTGGATTGGAGTAAAAGATTTGTTTACTTTTCCTCCTGCTTCTTGAATAGCCAACACCAAGTTGTTTTGCCAAATTTTTCCCCCCTGGGAAGTACGCATTTGGAAAGAGAGCAAAGGTAGTAAAGCAGTTATTATTTAAAGTACTTCTATTATTTAAGCCCAAGTGTTTCAAGGATTCTCCTTAATGATGAGAATGATGAGTTACACACACACACACACACACACGCACACACACGCACACACGCACACACACACACTCCATACCCTACTTTGAGATGAATTTCATTTTTAGCATGCTACAAATCTCTTGTGGTTAAAGTGAGGCACTTTTCATACATTATAACATTTAAGTCTCATGGCAAGACAAGGAGGAGAAACCATGACCTGCATTTCACTAGCAAGGTATCTAAACCTTAACAAGTTTATTTACTGAAGATCACCAGAAACAGTATAGTGACAGAGTTACATCTTAAATGACCCCAAATTTATATTCAGGTACTACTAACTAGCTGTCCAAGGTAAGACAAATCTACATTCCTATTAAATAAACATCTATGTAATGGAAAGAATAATAGTAGCACAATCATTTATTTGCCTTTCTAAGGTTGTTCTAAATATGGATTCAAGCTGTATACATAGACTGTACTTATAGCTTTATTAAAGTTTAAAAAAATGGTACATGTTAATTTGAGGCAGAGTCAAAACTGAATACAGAACGCCACTGTATTCATTCTACCCTACTGCTTTATTCTGTTCTACCCTTACGGATTTATTGCAGGAAAATTTAAAAATCATGGAATAATTCTTCAAAAAGAATTAGAGGCTGTTGTACTTTCAGAAATCAGCATCAGGTTTCCTCCTCAGGTCACTATATCATGCCCTAAAATATGTACTTTTGCTCCCAGCATGATCCACACATGCAGCA
This sequence comes from Solenodon paradoxus, assembly GCA_004363575.1. Classification (NCBI taxonomy): domain Eukaryota; kingdom Metazoa; phylum Chordata; class Mammalia; order Eulipotyphla; family Solenodontidae; genus Solenodon; species Solenodon paradoxus. The sequence continues at coordinate 375,197 of RJWH01000910.1, forward strand.
TAGGTAATTCTAGCACCAACTTCTAACTGATGTTGTTAAACACCCCATTCCTCTCCCTGTCCCTTTTCTCACTTAATTCTCACTCTGCATTTGAGCTGTTTCAAAACTGGAGACTCCTGAGATTAAAAATACCTACCAGTTGACATATGTAGGAATCCAGGGAAAAATCTCCCATCCCTAAAGGTTCTTCCAGTCCAGTTGAGCAAACAAACATCAGACATGATTAGCAGAACAGAAGACCAAATTTAATGACATACATATGAACAATTTACATGGCTGTGAATTCTAAGGTAAATTGGACAAATCAGAGACTTATGTCCTGTGTTGGAGCATGAGAAAGAGAGCCCAGGGTGTTAAGGAAAGAAGAAGGGGATCTTTACATAAATTCATATGACAAGACCTTGCCTCTAAACTTTTGTCCTTCCTTAAAAATTTGTTTCTGGAGATGACTCCATATCTAATATGTATGGTAAGGGTTAACAGTTTCTCTCAATACCTGCAGAGCTCAAATTAACATTTAGCTCCACATTTCTAGGGAGACAAATCCTACACTGAGATTAAGTTCTTCCTCTTTCTGTTACTTCATGCAGTTCAATGTAACAGTTTCAGCAAAGATTTCCATTTCTGGAGTCTGAAAGAATATAAAGTTATCAATCTGTGAGGCACTTGCAAAATATTCCAACTAATTTGACTGGTGATTGTGTATTTTTACAATAAGGGGGAAATAAGTCATCCTACAAAATCATGTGGCACTAGACATTCCTGTAACTCTGCCAAGTCAGTAATTACAGTGTCTAGCATTTAATCACAGGGAATGTACCTTAATTAAATCAGATTTCTTGTAAATAGTCCTCTTTAACACGTTGAAATGTTTGACCCAACCAATTTTCTGTATAGAAACATGGTCTGAAATACTGTATCTTCTTAGTCCTGGAATCTCTAATAGTATTTGAGACTCTGCTTCTATAAGCTCTGGAAAGTAAGTTTCTGGATAGTTTCTAAAAAACCACGAAGTTTTCTAACCAACAACTATAGTTTAGATATTGTATTATATTCTAGGAATGCAGAGGTGATCAAGACATAATGGTCTTACAAGTCACTTTATAATATGTGCTACCCATATGTCAACAGATAATTATAATACGGAATGGATAATATTATGTAGAAGTGCTATTGTTGGGAGTCTTTCTATTTTCTTCACCTTGGATACTTGTATTTTTAAGGAGAAGATTTACCTTAAAGCTCAGAGGACAAAGAAGACAAGTGTATAGAGCTAAGAAGTGAAACAAAAGGTAGTTATTTAGGGAAAAAAGAGGGGTAAGACACCCACAAGCTTGAGGATGGGTCAGTCTGAGAGGACGTGATGTTGAGGGGTTAGGGACCTGAGTTTTAAGGTCTTTGGTGACTTGTCTTCCACCCTTATTCTTGTCCATGGCATCCTGGGCTGGAACAAGGGTTTTGATTGGTCTGTTAGTGGTTTATTTTAACCTGATTGGAGGACTTTAGATTGGCATCGTTTTATGATTTACTGCCTTTGTTTTGCTTCCCCCGCAGCCCCCCATGGTGCCCTAAGAGAAGTCTGCATAGTAAACCCAGTTCAAAGAAGTAAGTGAATAATTTTAGAGGAATAGGGAGAGGTTACTAAGGACTTAGTTTTAGAATTGACTCTGGAAGGCTCTGTTGAGAGTTCATCATGAAGATGAATCAGGGAAGGCATAATCAAATACAATGAGGCCTGAATCAACATGACGTGTTTTAAGAAACTGAAATATTCAGAGTTTGGGGTAAGAGAAATGGTAAGAGATGAGTTTTGAGAGACAGAGAAGCATGGCCTCTCTGGGGGAACTCAGAGGTCATTTAGAGGTTGGCATTTCCTATAAACTGTAGTCTTTAAAACCTGGGTTTTTAGTGGGAGGGACGTAAACACTCCAAAATTTCACAAAATAATTGTAGGCGTGTGTGGAGTCCTGAGTAGTGTGGTGATAGGAGAAAGGAAACGGGCTCACAGCTTTCCTCAGGGTCTCAAAGTCTCCAGGATTTAAGAAAGGGATGGACATAATAAGATTTATTTTCTACTCTGTAATTCCTTAAGAAGAGTGATTTCAAAATGAGTTCAGAGTTGAAAGGATTACTTTATTCTCTTAAAACATCCTAAAATGTTGCAAGATAAAGCAGAGGTGAAGCAACAGTGGTGCTTTCCAATCTGGACCCTGACTGACCAGAGAGAGGTGGGTAGGGCAAAGTACAAGGATGCTTATGACCTCAGGACTACCCTCCCATAGCCCCAGTTAGGACCCTCTATTTCCTCAACTGCTCCTGCAACTTGACTTTTCACAGCTTGAGCAGCATGTAAGCTCATTCTTACTCCACTCAGCCTCTTCTAGCTTCAGGCCTGGAAGCAATAAACAAAGACCAAAATAAACAACACATTTCTTAACAACAGAGTTTTAAAATAACAGGTCAGCTCTCTATTTCCTTGATTATCAGAACATCTGCACTCTGAGTACATGCTAAAAAATATGAAATCTATTGTTTGTCAGTTATAATCAAAGGACTATTTGTAAAAAATACAGAGAATTGCCTTCCCAGTATTCTATGATTTTTTCCCTCTCTGCATAATCAACATATTTTTTTCTTAAATGAACAAAAGATCAGAGAGATGATTAACTGGACTGCATTATTTTGACCTTTCCTAATAAAATTGCGTTTACTAAATTGCAATTAATATTAAAGAGATTAAACATCATGGAGATGTATTAAAGAATCACTTATAATACTGTTAGTGACTGTTAATGAGGATGTTGATGATTATAATCTCACTGAAAACTCGCTTACAGACACCATTAATGTGTAGCTTCAGGGGAAAGTTAACTTTGATTTTAGTACCTGCTAAATATTTGAATGATAAATTAATTTATATTTTCTGTCCAAAGTTAATTTTGAGACTTGTTTTAAGTTTTTGCTTTTGCTTCTAGGGAATTCAGAGTTTAATATCTCTGAAACTTCTCTAACAATAACGTCAGATTCTATGGTCTACAGTATAGTTATTCTTTATTTTCCTGTTACCATTCTTTCTTTATCTCAAATTTATGCTACTCAGGGCATTATGTATTGACACATAAACTGACTTTTTGAAACCAATTTATAGAAAAAAGTGGATAATTTTCCAAACTATATTTTGTTTTAAAATTAATGAACTAAATATGAACTAAATAAAATGCTTGGTGTCATACCCAGATGTTATCTTTTTTCTTTAAATTCGAAATATCTTTCATCTGTAATCACACCTCAAAGGTGTCTCTCAAGGTTCAGTGAAGAACTCAGGGGTCATCACAAGTGACCTGTGATTTTATGTCCCCATAAATAATGATTAACAAGTAATTATATCTCCAGTGCTCACTGTAAACAGAGAGAAGTCTTGCAGGGGTTAAATTAACCAGCCAGGAAAACAAGTGAACTGAACATATGGTGAAGTGTTTTGAGGTTTCGAAATGCAAGTTTCTGGTACAGTCTGAGCCCTGACTGTCAGCAGGAAAACAGATCTTCTTATTTACCTAAGTGAAAAGAAAGGGGTTCTTTTGATTACTTTACCGCTATAGTGAAACAGGAAGAGAAATTGTACATTAATAGAGAGGAAAACAAATGTAAGTTCTTCAGGGAGGTCAGAAAAGGGTGCAGAAAGCATGTAAAAAGTAGTTTATGACTCTGATTGTAAGTGAAAGAAGAAATCAGAAGGGAAGTAGCACAAATTGCAATTAAAATGACAATTCCCAGGAGCTCCCTGGTCTTCACATTAGCGGCCCATCCCCCAGCTGTTGTAATTGTACCACTTCAAACCTAATGAGTTGGGTTGGGGAGTACCAAGCCTGGTAAATGAACCCATTTATCATTGTAGCACTCTTATTAGATATTTGATTGAGCACTTGTTTTTAAAGCTTACGAATAAAGCATACAAATTAGTCATTACAGGTATCATCTCCTAGATTTAGAAAAAAATGAGAAACTATGCTTGTTCTAAGAGTAAATTGCTGAAGACATTATTTGCCTGACTCCTTGATTTGTCTTTAGGAAGATTTGAAGCTGGAATTTGTATTCCTATTCCTTTAGTTGGGATTGATACTTTACTACCCTGTAAAATCTCCATACATGTTATTAAAGTTGGACTTTTTCCTTATTGTGCCTAATGTTAATTTTTTTACTTCATTCGGTCTGTGGAAAACCTCAGAAAAATGCCTCCATCTCGAACTTTTCCTTTGAGGCCCCCACCTAGAATCATTCCTACACTGATTATCAAAAAAGGCAAACTAAAATAAGGAAGTAAAATACCTGTAATTTTGGCAATTTGTGCTAGAAATATTAGATGACTATATATAAAAAATGAACCTACATACTTGCCTCATAGGTTGTACAAAAATTAATTTGAATTGAATTGTAAACTTAAATGTAAGAGTTACACTTCTAAAATTCATAGTAGAATACATAGGAGCAAATTAGTGTGAGCTTGGTTGAACAAATGTATCCTATCCAGGACATAGGAGGCAATAAAGAAAAAATGATTAATAAAAATTAAAACTAATAATAAGAATAAATAATAATTCTTTAAAAAATATGTAAGAACACACAAAAAATAAATGTTTATCAAGACGTTGTAATGAGACTCAATAGTCAAGCCACAAACTGGAAGTAATGCAAACAAAACACATATCTATCTGATAAAGGATTTGTCTCCAGAAAGTGTAAAGAATTCTTGTAAATCAATAACAAGAATAAAATAATCCAGTTAAATGTGTACAAAAATTTTGAAGAAATGTTTCACAAAGAAGATATACAAATGAGAAATAAGTCCATGAAAAGTTTCTCAAATTCACTATTCAGTAGATAAATGCAAATTAAAACACTCAGGATGTGATACACTAAAAGAGTCAACCTTAGAAAGATTGACAATAGCAAGTTTGACAAGGATATAGAGAAACTGGACCTTTCATACACTGCTAGAATACATACACACTGGAATATAGTTTGATGGATAACTGTTTGGCAGTTTCTCATTGATCACACTTGTCCTATAAACCAGAAATTCTACCTCTAGGTATTTAACCAAGAGGAATGTGAACATATCCACATTAAGATTTGTGCTCAATAGTTCATGGTAGCTTTATTTACAGTTGCCAAAAATTGGACAGAATCTGTGTCCCTCAGATGGTAAATGGGTAAACAAATGATAATCTTGTACAATGGAACAATATTTGGCAATAAAAATAATAAACTCGTTACATGTAAAAAGCTGGATAAAACTAAAGGATATATTTTCTGAGTGAAAAAGTCTTTTTTTACATTACGTTAAAAGTTTTATGATTTCATATATTTGAATTGTTAGAAAGGTAAAATCACTAAAACTACAAAGCATACCAATGCTTTAGAGGGTATGAGAAGAACTTTGACTGCAAAGGGGCACAAGAGAAACTTTTATAGCAATATAGATATCATGTATTATATTAACTATGTACATTTATCAAAACTCATCAAAATGCACACTTGAAATTGATGAATTTCATTGTGCTAATTACACCACAATAAAACTCATTTAAATAAGAGAAATAAAAATGTTTTGATTTTGAAAATATAAGATATAGAATTTTCAAAATCATTATGGAATAATATATGTAAAATGATTTTTATTTAAAAATATCAATATGTGTATAGCTGTACCTTTCTAGAAATATGAACAAATAACAGTTAGTTACTTTGGAGCAAGGAAGAAGTGTTTGATGGAGAGAGCAAAAGGGGAACATTAAAAATCATTTATATCATTCTGTTCTTGTTGAATTTCTTTTTATCATGAATGTGTATTACTTTAATTATAAAAGTATAAATTAATGAAACAAATTAAGAAATGACTATCATGGATGCTAAGACCAGATAGGGTATAAGTATAGGGTATGAAGCAGAGATTGTCCCAACAGAAATATTTGATAATCTTGAATATGAATTGTATTTATTTTAAGAAAATGAATTGTGATTTCTATGATTTAGAAACTCTTTTGACTCACTTGGAAACACCAGAGTACTCCAAAAGCAAGGATGATATTTATTGATCTGTGACTATTCGATCATATGATGTCCATTATTTTTGTCTTAATAGCTAGTAGCCTATCATTTTTATATAAAGGCTAATTCAGAAAAAAATCTATTTTTATCATATTTCTGGTTATAGCTGATAGTACTCTATGGTAAGATGCTCTAATTACATAATTCAAGAAGTGGTCTCTAAAGAAGTATTTCCAAGAGAATATCCCATTACAAAACACAGCTTGGAAATATAATCGAAATCCAACGAGAGATTTTAGACTCCAATAAGAGTATACCAACCGAGACTTTTCAAAAGAAATACATGAACTGTAAAGTTTTCTACATTTTTTTGACCACTGACATCAACTTAGCCAATAATTTGAAGAGTTTGAACTTCTTGAAAATATATTTTATTGAACGTAGCTCCAAATTCAGGTTTTTAAACAACGTAGAATGCAATAGTTATCGACATTCTCCAGGCAGAAATGATTTTCTTCTCTGTTCTCCAAAAATGCAATCTTTGCTCAGATTAGGTACTTATCACTTTGTCGACAAGATCCAGTGGAAAGAGCATGGGCTTTGTCATCTAATAAATCTGAGTTTTATTCTTACCTCCATCATATAACAAGGACTCTTTGTTTTATATCCTCAGTTTCTTCATTTGTAAAAGGTGATGTAATGCTGACAATACAAGAATAAAATGACAATATTTAAAGTACTGATTATTGGGCCTGGACATCGCTGATTTTGCATAAATACCAAAAATCTTACTTTACCACTTCAACAGATGGTAAAACCCCATGAGGCAGGCTGTAGACCTATGCTTCTAGGTCTCTAATCTAGCAGTTGGCACATAGTTGGATATTAATGTGTTAATTAGTTTGATGTAATCAGTTTTGAGGGTCAGGTAAAAAGACATGACAACACCCAATTTCTTTCCTCTTTCTCCACATCTCTTTCATTTTTCTGTCTTCAGGATGTTCTTTTTTCTTCCTCTTTGTTTTTCTTTAGTTTTTATTTTCTTCCATTTCCATTACCTTTCCGCTATTAGAATTTTTTTATCCAATGTTTGTGTTTTCTGGCCTGCACTACTGAATTACTAATCTTTCCTTTTTTTTACCTTAAGAGCAGACAAAAAAAAATCAATGTTTTATAGTTTGTGTGTTTGTATAAAATAAACACAACGAAATTAAGTTTTCTAGTTTAATTTAGTTTTGCTTATTTTCTGTGATGCTTAATAAACTCCAAATCTTCTGAGAAAGAGTGGCCCCTGGTAGAAGGAAGGCTTCATATCCTGATTATACAATGTTAATATTAAACTAACTGCTAGTATTTTCCCTCATGATGATTGGTAAGTTGTCAACAGAAACCGTATGCCCAGAAGATAGGGATCTAGTTGAATTGAGAAGATGTGGGGCACCTCTGTGCCTCAGGCAGGCAGGCAGTTAGGGTGTAAACCATGTAAAGCCTAAGACCTGGACCTAGGCTGTAGGATGGGTATGTGTGTATGTGTGTGTATGACAGAGAGAGAGAGAGAGAGAGAGAGAGAGAGAGAGAGAGAGAGAGAGAGAGAGAGAGAGAGAGAAAGGAGAATTCTTTTCTATTTGAAACTTTGTTTTTATCTTTTTGCCAGAAGAATTGTTTCTGCAGATCTCAAAATGAGGAGAGGTCCAAATAATTCAAATGGGATTTTCATTTTCCTGGTATCTTGTCAGATGACTGTGGCTTTAGACTATTAGTAACACAATAGGAAATTCATTAGTTTTGGATCCCAGCCCAATTCCCAGAAACATTTATTTTCTCCTTCGCACCTTTTGAGAAAATTCTGCTTTTAGGTGCCTGGGTTTTGGATCTGAGTGAAACTGTCATATCTTAATTATATTCAAAGCTACCCTCTTGACTTCTATTTCAGCTGTGACATTAGCCTTCACACTTGGATTGGCTTTAATTCTCTTGGCTTGCCAGTGAGAATTTCATATGTTTTATTTTCATCTGCAGACATCTGTATTCTGTTTAACTTAGGACTGTAAAACTCACAGAGCAGGAAGGGTTCGCGCACATTGTGATCACTAGGGGACTAGTTCATTTCAAGCCAAAAGCTATAAAAATCCTTTTACTAGTGCATTTAAAAAAATATTCTCATATAAAAGACCACGGATAGAGAATATCAAATTATTACAATCATCATTTTTAAATCCCCTATATTTGAATATAAATATTTTACCCATCATTCCTTCCTTTGTTATTCTCAGCTATATAACTGAATTATTTAGAAAACATATGTATAATTTACAGTTATGTTTAACCTCCTCTGGTGATGAAGAGGCATAAACATATTATCTGCTAACAAACCAGATTTATTTACTGAATGCTTTTTGTAAATGGGGAAGAGTCATTCAGAATCCCATAGCCTGCACCTAGTTTTGTAATGCTTGATGTATTTTCTTGTGTTATCTCACATGATTCTCATTGCAATTCTATAAAGGAGACAATGAACATTATAAATAAAATATATTGAACCCAGATGTTTTGCTAAGGTTACATATTAATGTATGCGTTAGGACTAGAATACAGGGTTTTTGGTACTTTCTTAGCTCTTCTGTCTACAACTTTGTGCTATTTAGAAATATGATCACTAACTAACTGGAGGAAATAAAAACCTAACTGAAAAGAAAAGATAAATGAATTTTTTTAAGTTAGGAATCTAAGAGCTTTCATAAAACTCCATTTTAATGAACTGGAGCCCATTAAACTGAACTTGTGTTTCCAACTTTCGTCTTTAAATTGGGCATTTAACAGCTTTACAAATCCATGCCATGTAGGAAACAGATACAAAAGCCATCTTAGACTGCATTAGTAAAGACAAATATAAGGGAGAAACACTCCTGTTCTTCAAACTGATGATATTCTAACTGGAGATGCCTGTTATATTCAACAGCTAAACTAATGAGTTACTATGGTAAAGGCTGTCCTGAAATATCATGTTTTTCAATAAAAAACTCTAGAACTCTAGGAACACACTGGCTGTGTGTCTACTTTTGAAAAGGAAGTCTCTAGAAGACACGAGAATCACCTTAAATGTCTGAATGAGCACCCTGTACAAGAGAACATAGATTTAGTCACATAGTCTCCATGTCCAGTAATAAACAAGTTTAGCATGTTTATAAATGGTTGGGAATGTAAGATTTGAGTCTATAATGTCCATATCATTTTTTAAAATTAATCTATATAGTAAATATCTTACATTTTGTAAAGTTCTTGAACTACTCAATGTTCTTTGGAACTTGGAGCTTCCTTTTTTTTTTAACCATTCAACATATTACTTTATTTTCCACCATTCAATTTAATTTTTATGGAAAGATAATGTTAGAATACAAAATATACATTTCTACAATTAACCTGCAGTAAAAAGAAGATATACATAACTGCAGATTGGAATGAATAGAGAGCTGGGTTTCTTGCAAAGTGGCCCCTGCACAAAGAAATGCTAAATATCCTGGGTGTTCTGGTGTTCTTTGATGAATGAATAATTCTCCTCACAATGGATTCTGAAAGTCCAACTGACTCTTGCCATCTTATTTTGCCCCCTAAGGAAAGTTGCAGACTGGAATGAAGGGGAACAAAGGCAGGTAGGCAAGAAGAGAGAGGAGGAAGACGCACTTTATTTACTTGTTCATCCCCGTTGCTCTCCCTAGCCCCAGAATGTGAACCCAAGTCTTTTGGGATGTACATGGACGGTGTCAAACGTCTACTCCACCACAGCACGTCGACTCTTGCAATCTTAAAAGTGATTTATTTTCTTTGCTGAAGAGATCTGGTAACTAAGTTGTAGGAAAAAATGTATCTGTCAAGTTTTAACTAGACTATTCCATATTACTGCTTCTTCAAAATCTACTTTGTTTGACTATGGAGCTTGTGGGGGCCTTGAATTTAGCAAGAACATGCTTAGATAACTTTCCTTATATATGCAAATATAAGTTCCTAATATGATTCTCCCAATGTCCATTGATACTTAATAGTCTCCTCCACTCCCAGGTCTTTCTTCTTGAGTGATCTTAGGTATGACTCCCCAGGAAGGAAGTTTATCAAAACTCCATTCTTTTTGACTTGAATGGACAAGTCCACTCTTAGCCCAGGAATCTGGAAGCTATCTATCCATGGACCTCATAAAGGTATGCGCAGCCGGCCCTGTCTTTCTCTGTCTGCACTTGACCTTGACATACTCATATGATCTTTTCAGGTTATTTCATACTTTCTCCAGAAATTGTAAGTGAAAAAAACTCTATTTTCATTTCTCTTTTTGGTCTTTTATTGAACCATAGCTCACCATTCAGCATCCTATGCTTCACGCAACGAATATTAATTTAACAAAGTAATAACAGTAACATTATTTGGCCTCTTCAAAGATTTTACCCCTTCGGAAAGAATGTAAAGATCCTTACTAAGGATAATACTTTGCTAAGCCAGAGGTGTCACTGCTGACTATTGAAGAAAACTACACACAGAATGACCAGTGGCTATGACAAACTAACAGGGTGAACGTGGGTGGGAAGTAAGAAATACCTAGAAATCATAGACAAATGTCAGAATTTTCTTATCTGCCTAATTTCCCTTATTACAAACTTCATTTTAAACCACATCTACAGCTTTTTCTCAGTGAATCCTATTTACGTTAGATTTTTTTTTTTTTTTCATTTCCAAATCTTCATCCTCCTTTTATCACTTGGAAAACTACTCAGTTTTTAACACCCAATTCATATGTTTTCTTCAATGTGACTTTCATTCCTGTTCACAGTCTTCCAGCTAAAATGTTTTTTTCTCTAACGCAGCTTCCACTGCAATGTTACTGCACCGACCATGTCATTCCATGATTACAGACTCACATCCTTTCCTACTGCATTAGGAATTATTTGAGAACCATTGTGTCATATTGATATTTGAACCCCTAGCATCTGTCATGTTTTTTGTTATATAATGTCTGATAAATAAATGGATGGTTCAAAGGATGGATGATTAACACATACCTTTGAACTACTCTTATGCACTCTCTAGTCATTCATTGATTCATTCTATCATGCTTGCATTTAGCTGGCCAAAAAATATGTATTGGACACCTTTCATGTTTTTGTCTAGAAGTGTTATGTCTTTAAACCATATAATTCTCTAGATGGATTCTTTACATTATGAGCTTGACAGGGTTAGTATTTTCAAATATTTAATCCCCACTACCGTCCTTCAGACAATACCTGATACTGAAAACTGTTCGGTCTTCCAGTCTGCAATAATTACTGGTTTTCTCCCATCCTCTCTTTACCCTGATGGTTATTGCTTCTGTACAGTTTTGCAGCTGAATTCTCTAGGGAACTAACTTGTTTCCAGATTTGATTTATGCCTAAGTGAAACCCCTGTAGCCATTTAGAGGGAAGGTCAATAGCTGTGTGAGGGTTTCTGCTGTTTGATACTGTAGAAGGCCAGCTTATTAGCTGCATGGCACACTGGATCTAACGAAGCTAATGAAGCCAGCACGCATTTCCCTGACAAGCACCTTTGTCCCTGTTCTCCATCTGTTTGAACTAAGATATCTCCCATTAGACTAATGTGGCTCAGAGAAAAGGACACTGCCTTCCAGATGTGAAAGAAAAACAGAATGAATTAGTGCAAAGCACTCTGTGGGTGTGCTTAAGACCACATAAACATAGCTCAAGCATCATAACTTTATAAGATGAGCATTATGATTCCCTGTTTATAGAAACAAATCAAGGTACTGAGATAGGAGTAACTTAAGTTAAATCTACAGCTAATCTAGGGACCAAAGTGACTCTATTTTGGGTAACATCATCCTAGACCCATGACTACTGATTAATCCCTCTAGGTATAAAGCAATAACAAAAACAAATTCCTGAAACTGTTTTTGACCCAATCATGCTTTTACTTCCAGGACTTAAATGAACCTATAAATAAACATATATCTATCTTTAAAGAAATAAAGATGCCTATCTCAGTACACCAGGAAATTGGTATTAGTGTTTTTCAACAAAATTGTTGTTTAGGTAATAAGAAAAAACAGATGCCAAGAAGAATATAAAAAGAAACTACAGTTCTTAGGGTTTGTGAATCTGGCCTCAATCAAAACTCCTTCTACCAACTTTGGCATCAGGACCCTTGATTATCTAATCTAAACTAACATATAATCTACATAATCTGTTAGATTACCTAAATCGTCCTAGTAAATCACTACTAATCCCCCTGGATAGGGCTACCTTATTCTTTGAACTTAAGCTGCTTCCTTGGTTTGGGGGAATGCATGCCTTTCAATTGTCCAATAGCTAGTAAGTGACAGTCAAATTCTGAGATCCCACCTAGTTGATATCAAGGTTCATGGGCACATCTTCTTTTTCTGTACAATGTACTAAATTCTAGGAAGGCTGATTTCAACTACATAGGAAACCAGCCTTCCTAAAAAGTAGAGCTATCAAATGAATAAATGACTTCAAAATTTAATTCTTCACTAAGCAGAATTCAGTCAGTCAGTGGTCAGAAGAACATGAGAGAGTAAAACTGTCAAAAAGCTGGAAACTAAATCCATTTCTTAGACTGCTAGCTTAAAATTCCTCTCTGTCTAAAACTCTATTAGTTTATATACCAATTATAGACAAACATACATGTGTAAACATACATTGCTAAGAGAAAGAGTAACAAACTTAAAATTTGTGTGCACCAAATGAAATGGACATAATAATGATACTAATACTACTAACTGAACTTCTAAACTATACAAGGAGACATACTTAACACAGTTCATACATATCTCATTTAATGTGTATAATAAAGGTAGCCACCTTACAGAGATGTTATAAAGATTAAATTGATTTTAGGTAATTGCTCTTAAAAGTGTCCAACATGTAGTAGGTGCTAATTAAATGTTATTTGTCTTATTATTACTATCATTTCTTGTAACAAGGAATAACAATATAATACCAAAAAATCACATATATTGGAAACTTCAAATTTATTAAGGAAGCAAGGAAAGTGAATGAAAAGAAAGAAGAGGGGTATCTTATTCTTTACTATGACGTGACTTAAATCAAGCAAATATTTTTAAAGCATTATATATTATAACCCAGAAACAATAATTTAGGTAACTGCATTAATCTTACAAAATTTGGATTTCCGAATTCTTAAAAGGAAAAGCACCTATGTTATAAGGTTGTCTTGAACCCAAAGCACCAACTCTGGAACTTGGAAATTAGATACATTTAGAAAAGTCTCTGACTATGAACTAATTAATGTATTTATAGGTATTAATTCATTTACCTAAGAAACCTCGCAAGGTGGTAAGAGTAATACTATCCTGACCTCCCGTAGGTGAAGAAACTGAGATCCCAAGAGATTCAGATGACCGCTTAAAACAATAGAGACTCACAAGGAGGCTAAGATATCTTCAGAATGTTTTCTTTCTTGTTAGGATTTCCTTCTCTACTGCAGATCTTTCCACTGAATCTGATAAGATTTATGAGGAAAAAATAGGATGCAGCTTCATAAAAACTCTCATGATTTGACTAAAAATATAGTGTAGTAAGAATTTATTATGTCAAAAGAGTAGCTTTATTTTGCTCAGTGGCTTGAAGGAAACATGGGTATACGAAAAAGCATAGATTAGGAAAGTCTTAGTATGGCACAGTGGTCAATACCTTGCTTAGAATCCCACATGTTCTACATATTATCTATGTGATTTTAGGTCAGTATTTCAGTCACTCTAGGCCTCAGTTTTCCTACCCCTAAAATGACTATGATAATGCTATTCATAATATTCATCACTTAAGGTAGTTTTAAGGATTAGATAAAATAATCTGCAAAACAAAAAGAGGCAGCACATATTAAGCATTATATATATGTTAGCCAATGTGCACATTTACACATAAATAACAAAGATTTTAATTGTATTTTTGAATAAATTATCTAACAAATCTTATGAGCATTTCTGAAAGCAAAACATTTAAAATAAAAATTGACATGAAAATTCTATGATTTAGGACCACTCACACACACACATACATAACGCATATTCTAAGAACCTGATAATTTTGATATTTTTTTTTTAAGGAAAGGTGCAGGCAGAAATAAAGGCAAGTAGGCAGGCAGGAAGTTAGTTGTACCTCCTACCTCTCCCCTCCGCCCTAGACACAAACCCAGGATTTGGGCATACATGTGACCTGTGCCCAACTCCTGCTCCACCAGGGTGTACCAAATTTGGTCATTTTGATAGGAAAAAAATTCTTGCACATAAGTAACAATCAATATAAATAGACACATGTGAATAAACATATCTTGAAATATGTGAGCTTTCAACTATAAAAACAGGATGAGTCCAGTGTGAATCTTATGCTCAATCAGCTCCCTAAGAATCAAAACCCCATCTCTTCCATTCTACATTTTATCTTCAGTCCCTCACATGGCCCTATTACAAAATCCTTGTTTAATATGTGTTAATCGAATACATTAAAATATATATAAAAATGATTAGCATAAAGTCTATTACTACACCATGAGAAATGTTTATGTTATTCTATTCAAAAGAAAAGTACAATTGAACATTCTAACTACAGATTATTAAATACATGAATTTACCCAGATATACTCAGAAAAATGGAATAAAAAGAAAAACAGATGATTTGTTAATAGAGTCTCATGGTTTGTTTTGACCCACGTTGTTTGAAGACATCTTAAAGAAATACTGGTCCCACGTGTTCTCATATTACAGATAAGGAAAGAGGCCTAGAGAGAAGAAGTGATTTAATCAAGCGTATACAGGTTCAAATATCAGTGGTAGATTTCTTATTTCTCATCCCTTGTTTGTTTGGTTTTCTTTATCCTACCAGGTCACCATGTCTTATATTCATTCTTTCCTGTTTACCGTTCATCCTACCAATACTACAGGCATGGACACACACACCTTAAACCTTTGCTTTAAATGAATTTCACTTTTGTCTCTTTACTCAGGAAAAATAATCTCGCTATATTACCCATCACAATCTAAGATATACAGAATATTTTCAATAAAAGTTTGAATATTAATTACCCCCAATAGAATTAATATAGGGTTTCAGAAGATAAGCTTTTTGAGATCTGGAAAGAATAGAGACTACTTTAGTTGATAAGAATTCAACAACATTCTTGTAATATTTATGTTACTCATGCAATATTACACATTAGAACTAGAGAGGTAAACAAAAACAGTTTTTATTCTCACAGAAATCCCAGCACAGTAAAGAAGTTAAATGTCAATGAATCAAATAGTTGTATTAGCAACATGTAATTACAAACTTAGAAGTCTTCTGAACTAAATGAACATGGCTCATTAGAATCATATAATAAAGGAAGCTTCCTTTAGGAAAGGATGCTTGCGTTTGTGATCTAAAGGATAAATAGGAGTGACATGCTTGGATATAATATGATGAATTTGGGACTCACTGAGGGGACTATTTGATTACAGTGATGAACACATGGTGATGAGGAAAGGGGCATGGGAAAGAGGCATGGGAAAGATGATACTGGAAATAAGGATGAACAGTTGGATAGGAGGAAAACAATTATGAAAAGACTTTAAAATATAAGAAAAAGATTAACAAAAAGGAGCTAATTAATAATAACAAAATTAAAAACATCAGAAATATATATTTATTTATGCAAGAAATAGAGCTAGATTAAGTAGGGAGCTTTTCTTCTTTAACCTAATTATATCCATGCTTACAGATGAGGAAACTAAGGCTCAAAGATCTAAGTCAAATTATTGAACAATGTGAACTGATACTGATACCCATTGGCTGCAATTCATGTCTGCCTGCATTTTAACAAAGGTTTTCCAGAAAAAGAGTGAAGAAGGACAGTTGAGGGTGGCTTCTAGAATAGGCTGAGGAATGAAAGCCAAGGGCTGTTTCAGAAACCAAATGTGAAGAAATATGAGCCTTGGCCCAGAGTATTGGTCATGAGAGTGGGAAAACTGGGCCAGAGTGGTGTGGGAGTTGGACAAAAAAAACCAAAAACCAAACCAAAAGAAACAAAAATCCAAACAAACAAAAAAAAAACAAACAAACAGATGACTGGGTAGATCAGAGAATAAAGGCAAGAAGTTAAGTATGACTTTCACTCACTCAATTTGGATAATTTGGAAATAGGAGATGCCTTTGTAAACTCTAGAGAGAAAGCTGGTTTTCAAAGAGACAGGTGCTGAATTAAGAAAAGAAACAAATCCCTTGAAACTTTATAGACATAGATTGGACTAGTGAAAATATACAACCACTTTTTAAAATTAAGTGAGTGGCTCAATGTTCCAACTTGTCTGAAAATGGACTTTCAAATATTCATCAGAATTTATGGCCAAATACCAAGTGTGTTCAACTAATACATATGTTAAAATGCACACTGCACATCTTACTTTTGACTAATGAGCTTTCAAATCCACCCTGATTCACTCCCATTTACAAAAGGAAATTAAAAAACGGATTGGTTACTTCCTGCTGCCTGTGGACACCTTGATTGGCTGGCTGCCGGTGGCTAGGCAACCAGGCGAGAACCTTTGGAACAAGTAGCAGACTTCATCACAGCAGGGGCGGTGAGGCAAGAAGCTCTGGGATCAATTAAAATGCCAGGCTTTTCCAGGCTGGTTTCCAGCGCATCTGTGCATG
Organism: Solenodon paradoxus; assembly: GCA_004363575.1. Taxonomy (NCBI): domain Eukaryota; kingdom Metazoa; phylum Chordata; class Mammalia; order Eulipotyphla; family Solenodontidae; genus Solenodon; species Solenodon paradoxus. The sequence goes on from RJWH01000910.1 coordinate 391,951, forward strand.
ATTCCACATAAATTTAGGGAATTAGAGATCAGACAAAGGTAAACATTTCTGTGCTTTGCTAAGCATTGATTTAGAATGAGAGGATGAAATATGCCACAGCCCTTCAGCCTGCAGGGGGTTTACACCTTCCGCTGAATACCCCCTCAGCTTTCCACCCGCCACCCCCAGCCCAATTGCTTTATTATTTTAGGTACGGTGTAATCGCAGGCTGCTTAAATCATGTGTGGTTTGTAGAGGAGGGGGAGAGAAAAAGAAACAAAGAAAAAAAAAAACAGTCCTTGGTTTCACAGACTAAATAGTAGAATACGACTCATTCTTTAATTTTGTAGTCACACCTCCAAAAGAAGAAATTATTAATGTTCTTCATTTTCCAGCTATGTGGTCTTCTGATCTTGCTTTAGATAAAAGCTCCTTCATGTCCCCATAGATAATGAAAGACATTTTCTTCTTACACATCGATGGAAGTCTGACCTTTTGCAGAAACTTCTCGCCTTTCCTTTTTTGCTGTCTTATTTTATCTGTTTCTTGGAGTCTATAGCTCTGATTCCTTAGGGCAGAAAATCCTGTACTGCCCCTGTGTCTGGGAGGGGTTGAACTTCAGCAGAATCCTTTGTATCTGGATTGAGGAATGGGGCTGCAGGTGAGTCTCTGAGGGAGCAAACATGATAATACAAAACAGAGAAAGTACAGACAAGAGACTAGCAGACAAAGAGGAGGCATATATCATGAAGAGAAATGCTATTCTTTTAAATACTCAGAAAAATACAATCCTCTGATATCACAGGGGTAGCCCAGAGGTATCATGTGATTAAATAAGAGAAAAACAGAAGTCATTTGCTTTGACTACATATTCAATGTAGAATTAGAAGCAGGGCTTTGAAGTAACTTCTAAGTGAACTTGATCAATTTCTTATCTCCTAGCTTTCACACCAGTGACAAGTATTAGAAAAGACCCCCAAAGTTCTTTTCAAAGGCATAGCTATAAAAAGTCTATGGACCTGACTTATAAAATTAAAGGTACAAAAGTAAGGTGCTTAGAAATAGAAAAGAAATCAAACTAAGTACAAATTTATGAAAGCTTACAGAACTATAATTTTAAAATTGTTAAATCTTTCAAGTGGTTGTAACATTTTATCACTATGAAGTGAACTACTGTAATATTGTTTTGTGTCTTAGAGTCTATTTACTGATAGTTTTCTTTTTCAGCATTACATATTTTTTAAACATTCAACGTTTTTGAAATCTTATGCTTTCCGTCTTTTTCTCTTATCAGCCTATAATGACCATTTCTAAAATTCTGTCTAAAGATGTTTTTTTCTTTTAACTGTGGAACTTAGTAAAGAAATTTCTTTACTAAAAATTTTAGTAAAGCAAGGAAGGAAACTGACATTTATTGAGCCCCTTAGGCTGGGCTCAGTGTTGTACATCTATTTTATTCTTCATCACAGTAACCCTGTGAAAAAGACACAGTCTCTATTCTACAAGTTTGGAATTTGATGTTTAGTAACATACCAAAGGTCTCACAATGATGAATGACAAAACTGCCTTTGTAGCTATCAAGTCATGTTCTTTCTATCCCACTACGCAGAATTCCCTTTCAAGGAAACATACCCAACAAGTGCTATTCGACTAAAGTTTTACTTGGGTTAAGTAAATCATTCATTCGGTATATATTTAGGCATAAGGGTGATATAGCATCAACCCATAAGAACCGTTTTCAGGAGAATATAAAATTTGAGATACTCTCATTTTAATTATCATTTGCCATTTGTTCTCAACAAAGACCATAAAAAAAAAATGACAAATTCCCAACAGAACACAAAATATGAGGAGGTTGAGGATTGGAGTCCCAAGTTTAGTGTTCCAGCTCTAGGCACCTTCAGCATAATGTGATGTAGCACTTGCCAAAGTACACAGTGAAATATTTTAATAAGAAAGTGAAGATTTAAAACTCAAGCAACTTGTAAAAGGATATTTTCCTTCTCTGTTATCCACCAGTGCCTGTAATTAATGCTGCTTATATGCAGTTGGCATATTTACGACTCAAGTTTCCTTCTTGTATTCACTCTTCACTTGATTCTTACCTATTAACAGTGTTCAGAGACCTGAGAGAGCTACCTGAGAGCAGCTACCTGAGAGCAGCTACCTGAGAGCAGCTAACTGCAATTGAGTGGAAGCTGAAAAAGTTGTCTTAAGACACCAATACCAGAATGGTTTCCAAAAAACCTCAAAGGAATCATTATCTTATTTTTTAAGAGGGGGGACTTTTCAAAAATATGAATAAAAATGGTAAGTGACTGTCTTTCGTGAATTTAATCTGAAATAAATGAGTTGAGTATAATAGCATCAGTAATTGAATTTTCAATGATTATCCATTGTGGTGATAAATAATTTCACACAAAGTGAATACACAAAAATAGGTAAGAAGAACTTCTGGTTTTGACATGAATTACTGATATGATGCAGACTCCTTTATTCCTCAAAACACATAACAATGCTGGATAAAATTTAACATAGATGATAGAACTGATTCAGAAGACATAGGGAAATGTCAGATTCCAGAAAAAGTTGGAAACTCATAGTGAAAAAAGGAAAGCAATTACATTAAGGCTGTAGCATCCTGGGGAAAGAAAATTATGATACAGTTTCTCTAAGATCGATGGTTTATTTCTTACTTAAAAGCAAACCAGTGGCTTGAAGCTAGAACTAGGATACCTGCATAAAGGTAGGACACAATTAGAGCAGCCTCCTTCTTTTAAGTGGTACTAAAATATCCCAGTTCAGCAAAAGGTAAGAAAACGTAGTGGAACAAAAAGTCTCGTATTAGAAGCCACATTCATATTACACAGAGTTGTGGAGTCAAATTTTA
>RJWH01000910.1:394919-527452 GCA_004363575.1 Solenodon paradoxus
AAGTTCCATCTCTAAATATAGTCACTTTGAGAGTTAAGACTTCAACAAATAAGCATGCCCTGGTGGCTTAGCTGTTAAGTCAGCCTGCAGGGTCCATGTATATCCCAGGAACCTGGGTGTGAGACCTGGAGTGGGGAGAGGAGGGGAGAGGGGAAAGGGAAGTCAATATGAACAACTAAATGAAAGTGGACAGAATTCTTCTTCCTCTTCTTTCTTCCTGCCTGCCTGCCTGCCTGCCTGCCTGCCTGCCTGCCTGCCTGCCTGCCTGCCTGCTTGGCTGCTTGCCTTCATTCCTGCCTACCTCTTTCCTCAAAGAGAGAAAAAAAGACTTCATCATATGAATTTGTGGAGCACAACAGTTCAGTTTAATCATACATTATCTCAAACTAATAAACTATATCAGAATACTTATCTCTGAGCAGGAAAAACTCTGGTAGAAGCCAGTAAAATATGCTGTGTAGGACATTTCTAAATGCCTTGTGAATATGGGATTGCCACAGGGTAGAGAGCAGGAATGGTTAAAGAAGAGTTTACAGTAAAAAAATAAAAAATCAAATGGGAATTGATATTATATAAAACATTCTAAAGGTGTGTTTAACCTAGGTACACATAAAAGGATTATGGATTATTGTTTAAAAAAATAATAAATTGCAGAATATTATAAAACAAAGATCAGACATGAAAAGATGTAGAATGTCAAGAAATCAATATTGGAATTAAATATTTTAAGGATTTATTATAGAGATTAGATACAACTGAAGGGAGAAGTAGTGAATTGGAAGATATATATAAACTTCCCTGAAATGCTAGTGGTAAATAAAGAAAGAAAATCAATAATAAATATGTGGAGAATATGAAAGAGGCAAAATGAAGGAGAAAGTGTGAAGTTTCAATATTTACTTCATATAAGTGCTTACATGACTGAATAAATAATGAGGGATAATTCAGAGTCCAGCAGATAATCATTGACAGTATTTCATATTTGATGAAAAACATAATCCTTATGTTGATGAATTATATAAAGACTGAATTAGGGCAAATGATACAAGTAGATAAAATAATATTTAATATTCCTACATAAACAATAAACAGCTTAATCAATCCAGCAAGCATTCATTAAGGATAAGAGATTTGCATAAATTCAATAATTAATAATGTTTTTTGGAAAAGACAAGTAGATAAATCTCTGGCAGGATACAGCAGCAGCAAAAGTAGTGGTAGCAGCTGATGACATTATTGATGTTTGTGCTGTTATTGCATCTAGATCAGTGGAGTTTAGAATTGAGAATACAAAGATTAATCCCTACTTTGACAATGAATTGATTTTCAGCGATCGTGCCAAGGAAATTCAGAAATTCTGCAGGGTAAATTAAATATCAATAAGAAATAGGATGAATTTAAAACCTTATCTCATATCACCTACAAAATCTAACTCGAGATGAATCGTGGATCCAAATATAAGAGCTAAAATTATACCACTTCTAGAAGAAAACAGAGGGAAAAATTTGTTAGACAATTTCTTTTGTAGGAAAGTCATACAAAGAAAATGTATAGATTAATTTAGTCAAAATTTAAACCTTTCATGCTTCAAATATTGAAAAGGGGGGGAAAAAGCCATCCAAATATTATAAATTATATATTGATAAAGGGCTTTTCTCTGGAATACATAATAAACTCTTTCAACTCAACAATTTGAAAATACTTAGCACAATTTAAAATGTTCAAAGACATGAATAGATATTCTACTAAACAATATAAAGAAGATGAACAGTTAATAAGCAAAAGAATAGAGGCTTGATATCATTAGTCATCAGAAAATGCAAGTTGAAATCACAATATGACAATACTTCACATTGGCTACAAAAAATGATCATCAAAAAGACAGCATCATCAAGTGTTGGTAAAAGTGTGGAGAAAATGGAACTCTCATTAGGGCTGGAATTGTAAAAATGATATAATCGGTTTGATAAACAGTTTAGTTGTTTCTTAAAGAGTTACAGAGAAACTCAGTTTCCTAGGACCATCATAAAAAACAAAGAAAAACCATAGATTAGAAAGCTTAAATAATAGAAAATATTTTCTCATGATTCTGAAGGTCAAAAGTCTAAGATGCAAGTATTGATATGTTAATTTCTCCGGAGGTCTCTCCTTAACTTGTAGATGATGGCATTCTCTTTCACGGGGCCTTTCCGCTGCGCACTTCCCAGGTGTCTCTCTTAAAAGACACCAATCCTATTGGACTTAGGCCCAGGCTGTATATCCTTGTTTAACCTTAATTACTTCTTTAAAAGCCCCTTCCCCAATGCAGTCACATGTAAATATGGAGGGAACACAATTCAATTAATAACAATTACCATACAATCTAACAATTCCACTCCTACTTAGTTACCAGAAAGAAATAAAAATAATTATTTACCCAAAGACTTCTATGTTAATATTCACAACACAGTATCACTTATATGCTCAAAATGTGAAGCAGTTTTAATGTTCATAAAATGACAAGTGTATTAATAATGAGATTTATCCATCCAGTGGAATGATGATCAGCAATAAAAAAGAAACAAGCTGCTGATCCTGCCACAACATAGATACATTTCAAAAAACATCCTAAATTAAAGCAACCAGATAATAAAGGTGTAATTACATTTACATGAAATATCCAGAAAAGACAAATCTATAGAGAATCAAAACAAATCAATTATTGCCTGAGGCTAAGTTTGGAAATGGAATTAATTTGCAAAAGTACATAAAGGAAATTTTGGGAGATGTTCTAAAACTAAATGATGGTGATGATTACACTACCTTATAAATGTATTGATAATCATTGAATTGTGCATTACAATGATTTAATTTTATATTATGTAAATTATGCCTCAAAGAGCTATGAAGAGAATAACATTTAAGGAAAGAAAGAGTGTGAAGATTCATGATGAAGTTGGTCCACAATTTGTTTCCATATATCAATTTCTTTATGGGATTGACAGCTTTTATTTTGCAATTATTTCTAGACATTGAAAAAATAGGAGCTTTTGAGCATGACAACTTTGTTCTCAGAAGTCAAACATGGTCAGCAATAACTTTCTTTTATGGAAGCATTCGTTATTTGGAAACTTTTGAACATGACTATTGAATCAAGACTACAAAGCTGATGTCTTTTGAAACTTTAAAAGGACATTGTTACCCATTCTTTTCCCAGTGGCCAATTAGGTGTGAAATACAACACCGAGCTCTCATTTTTATTAAAGATCAAGGCCACACTAGAAATCATATTGTAGATAAGATGCCAATTACTTTTAAACTGCATGTTAACAATTGCATTCATTTATGAATTTTTCTTCCAGATACTTTCCTTTATGGATGAAATAATAAACAATGAGCTGTTCTTTGCTCTTTGACTGATACTTTCTATTTTTAATTCAGATTTTCAATCAAGTATGTAAAATGTTAATGTCACTATGATGTTTTCTTAAAGCCCAAATTCTTCCACAGTTCCTTTAGACTTGATCCCACTTTCCAAGTCAAAAGTCATTTCCAGCTTTATGCTAGGAATGTAATTGTATTTTTTGATTTGAACTGAGCTATTCAAAGTTTCACACAATTTGGATATGCTTTTGCATCTAAAGTTAGTTTTGTCTTAGGCTTAATCCTGAACAGAATTAACTTACCCAAAAGCCTGTGACCCTAGAGTTATGTAAGACCATAATGTCAGTGCCCAGTGTGTAAAATCAAAGTAAGGCATGCTGTAAGAATGCCTTTCCATGTTAGTTAATGAGGCATTATTTTCTAAATTCAAAACTTCTTCACAGACAGACATTTCTAATCATTTCATTTTTATAATCCAGGTTTTAAAGTTCAAGTTATAATTGCCACAGGAAAACCAATGGAATGACTTTTTTTTTCCTTTGTAATTTATATGAATTACAAAGGGGAAAAAAATCAGATTCCAAGTGATAGAGGAAGGGACAAAAAGAATAAAACTAAATTTGAAAGTATATAGTATAACTTAAATAGAGTGAACATGGACCCAGATTGATGTGTTCATTTTCAGTGCTATTTTCATCAGCTATGTCCCCTTAAACAAGTTATTTTCAATCTTTTATCTTCCTTTCTCCATTGGATTATTCTGAGGACTAAAGAGATATCATACAAGGTTCTTAACGTGAGACATCAGAACTACCTTTAGGTTGGGTAGTAAGTCCTTAATACTGCAGGAATTTTCCCTAATTCTCGGTTTGTGTGCTCAAGAAGCACTGAGATGGGAGGCATAGGTGTTTGGGAAATGTCAGTTTTAGGATAGCTTTGAGACTGGGTTTATGGCATTGATAATCTCTTTTCTCCTTTCTGGAGCAAATGATTAGATGAAAACGGCAGGTGGAACAATACTCCACTTTGAAGACTTTTATGTAGTAGCACTGGAATGACAATGGGAGGCAGAACAGCATGGTGATCAGTGTCAGAGACCTTGGTCCTAGATCTGGCTCCTCAACTTACTCTGTTTGACTTTAGACAAGTTGCTTAACCCATATGTGGGTCAATTTCCTCATGCGGAAAAATGGGGACAATATATTATGGACTATGTGTCAATGCAGGATCATTAGTTGCAACAAATGTAGACTTCTGGTGGGAGAAGATAATAATGGGGAAGCTATGTTTGTGCGAAGATATGGGATAAACAATGAATCTCTGATCTCCTCAATGTTGTGAATGAAGCTGCTCTAAAAAAATTAAATCTTTTAAAAATAATCTTTGAATTGATTTTTTTTCCCAAAGGAAATTTGTAGGCAGGAGTGAAAGAGAACAGAGGCAGGAAGAGAGAAGAGAAAGAAGCACTTCGTTTTTACCTGGTGGTTGACATTGGTTGTCTTCCCCTGTCCCAGGTCTTAAACTATGGACCTTGGGATGTGTGTGGACTGCATCTATTCTCTGTTCCACTGGGACACACCTAAATTGATTGCTAGCTCAGGAAATATAATGTACACATATTTTTAGTGTAGGACAATATAAACACACAGTTTTGTAAACCATTACCTCAAAAAAGGCAAAGAAAAGGAAAGGAAAAAATGGGTACCATTAGGATATCCTTCTCAGAGGGTTGTTCTGAGCAAGAATAGGCTAGTGCCTGTTACACGGTATGTATTGAGAACACAGACATAAGTCATCTGAGCTCTGTCCTCATGGAACTCAGTCTGATGAAGTTTATTTAAATGATCTAGCCCAGGAGTTCCCCAGCTCCTATTATAATTTGCAGTGTTGACCACTGGTCTTTTGTACAGTTGATATGACTCGATATGGACATGTGAACTAGCTTAAGCACTAGATTTTGCCTAAAAGATAATGCCATTTCTTTTATATGCAGACTTGTTTCTCCCATACTCTTTATTGCCGCACAAATTTTTACAGAAACTTTATTTGAACATGTCAGCAATTATTAGAAATAATTCTATAGAGAATCAGCTCTCTATGAATGGCAGCAACTAACATTTATTGAATAATTACCATGGGTTATGCTAGAAAATTTATATACATTAATTTTCTTAACATTTGCAACAATTCTTAACAAGATATTGCTCTCCCCATTTTACAGATGAAGAAAGCAAGGCAAGCTAGTTTGAGTTACTTTCTCTACAGAGCAGTCATTATTTACAGAAGCAAAGATTCAAATTCAAGTTAATCTCTTAATTACACAAGTTGATAGTTTTATTTTAGGTACTATAATTCAAGGAATTCCTACAGAACCTATTCCAATCACAAAATATGACCTTTAAAGATTTTACCACTATTTTCTTAATGTCAGTGTCTCTGATAAAAACATGAAACCACTGACAAAATATATTGAGATTACATGTAAGATTTATACATGTGAAAACATACATATATATGTATCTACATAAACAGAAACATCTGTGTGTCTATACACATATTTGTGTATGTATATATAATATATGTGATTTATTAATTTTAAGGAATTAGTTTATGAAATTATTTATGGAGACTGAAAAGTCCCACAATCTGTTATTTGCCCTGGAGAGTCAGCGCAGTAGTTCCAGAAATAATGTAAGGATTCATGATAAAGGTGGCCCATGAGTCCTTTCCTTATATCACATTCCTTTATGGAATCGACACCCTTTATTTTATAAATATTTCTGATCTTCTGACCATTAAAAAAACAAAAACAAAAAAACAACCTTTGGGCTTTTGAGAATGAGACCTTTTAGAAACAGCTCTCCCTGGAGGTAAAATATATATTCTTAATGTAATTTAGTGGTTATTAGTGAAATGTTTTATTTCCATTATTAGTCTCACAGACACAATTAAAACAAACTTTCACTAAGTTAAGCAATTTAATATTGATAAAAGTAGTTAATATTCAGTGCTTTTGTTTGTTTGTTTTTCCTATTGCTTTCTCCTCAGTTAATTCAGTTAATTATAAATTACCTTTTTTGCAGAGATCATTTGGTCTAGTAAGTTATTTGATCTGCTCAGTTATCTGACACTGCATTAATAGTTGTCTTTAATTTCTAAGAGTTCTTGGAAACTTTTCAGCAATTTTCTGAAAACTTTTAACTTACTAATAAATAAAGAAACCCTCAAAACCCTTATACATAGTGTTTATGCTTTTATGAATTAAATTCATTTCAAAGAAACTAACATGCTCAAGGATTTTAAACTTAATTTTCAATATCGAGTAAATACTCAGAAGCACACAAATTCTTGTGTGCCTTGTGACATTTTAAAGCTACCAGTTAAATGAAATTTTCATTATTTCTCTGTTTTCATGTACATATTAGCAGTTTCACCTGGTTGAATCTAACAGGTTTAGAACTTAGTTCCCAAGGGCTTTGCTTTTACTAATACTTTTGTAAGAAACATGCTTTTTCAGGCTTTTGTCATGATTGATTCTTTCTTACCCTTGAGTTCTTTGCTCAAATTTCACTTCTTACTGAAGCCTTCCTAGACCATTCATCTCCAGTGAAATTCATACTTTATGTAGTTGAATTCTTTACACTTAACCAATATCTCAGTGGCTAATTTATTTGCTTATTAAAATATTCCTTCTCTAAAATAGAAGCACTTGAATTGTTCACCCTATTTAAGAATATCAGTTACAGTAGAAGGAATGACATATTATACAATAAATAGTGAATAAATAAATAATCCAATGAATTGATATTTATGCTTTTATTGCCTGCAAAGACAATGTTAAAACCCTTTGGAATACACTGTACATATTTTACTGATTAAAATGGGTTTTAAAAACCTTTTATCAGTGATAAGAGGTAACAAAGAGGATGGAAAACTCCCAGACCCCCAGATAAAGGGGGCACTTAGGTGGAATCATGGTGAAGGGGTGTCAGAGAGAGAAGGTAAAATAACAAAGATAGATGTAGTAAGTTAATTTATGATAGGTCTCTCTTATTTTTGTACTGTTGCAAGCAAAGGCCCTGACTGACCTAGTTCCATTATTTTCTTATCAAGGATATTTGTACAACAAATGCCTTTGGAAGGTAAGAGATAGTGTCTCCATTCAAAACAATGGCAAATTTGATAACTGTCCAGTATATTAGAGATGATATCTTCTTCTCAGGCAAGGTCAAAGAAAATCTGGATGCTCAGGAGAATATCTGACTCAGAAATCTTTCCTTGCAACTTATTAGTAAGGTATTTTACCCATTTTTTGGTTTCAGATTTCTGAAACAGTTTTGGCACACTCTGGTGGCTCAGGTATTAAGCCCCTGCCTGGGGAGTGGTCCATATATAGCCCAAGAACCTGGGTTAGTAGCCCAGGACTAGAGGGAACAAATAAATAAACAAGTAAATAAATAGTCCTTTCTCTTCCTTCCTGCGTGCCTTCCTTCCTTTTAAAAATGTTCTAAGGAATAAGTAAGATGACATAACGATGTGTATGATAGACACATCTTAGATGCTCAACTCCCATCTATTCTGTTTCTTTGTTTTCTCTTTTTCTCTACATTCTATCCTTTATTCCTCAAGCTTTCTAGAAAAATTAAAATGCCCACATTTCTTCGTAAATTGCAAAAAATAACAGCAACTGATATTCCATCCAAATATAATTAACCTAAATTTGATAGGCATGAAAAGCCCCCAAACACAAACTAGAGATGAGAGAGGCCTTGATCATCATAGTCCAACTTCTCATCACAGGGTCCTGCACTCAGATACCTTCCTCTGCCTTATCAATATCTCTGAAGAATCCACCCAGTCAGTGTACTGAGATAGAAGAGGGGAGGAGTCAGGGTGAAAGGAGTTCAGCTGCAAATAACATAAAATCTGACAAACAATGACCTAAAAAGTAAAGGATTTATTTGGCTCATGAAAAAGAAAGTGCAAGTTCAGTTAGTTTAAATAAATGATGCCATCAAAGATCTTTCTAAACTACCATCCTTCACATGCAATCTTGCAGCAAAAAGCTTGTCTCTGGTCAGTATCAGATGAACTACAAGAATTGCACTTTTTAACTGGTAACTTTAGAACTCTCCAAAATTCTTTCAGAATTCCTTAACAATAGTTACTGACCATATATCTCATGTCCTGTTCATAGTTAGTCTGAGTTCCTTTCAGACTACCCATCTGGGCTCCACTACCATCTCAGAACACTGAAAGCTGCCACTAACCTTTTGAAGCTATTTTTTTCTATCAGAAGGGTCTGTGCATCTCCTGGATAACATTTCCTACACCCTGCCATGGGTCAAGGATTAAGCATCAACCTTTTCCTGTTCATTTGTCTTTTGTCTTATTAGATTATTTTACTCTACTGATTATTTATTATGTTGAAATTCAATAGATTGTTGTAACTGATTTCATTTTGGGATCACAATTGCTTTTCTTCCTTGAAGAACACCAAGAATAGTTAAGAATGGCAATCGCAGTGGAAAGAATGACATGTGGCACAGACACTGCTCATTCAGATCATGTTATCCTTTAAGGTTGGGCTTTACTAAAAGATAATAAATAGAGATAATAAGCACACAGTGGAAGTATTTCCCTCAGTCTAAGAATTAGGCAGCTTACGTAGAAAAAAGATTTAACTGCATCAGCTTTACCCAGAGTGAAGAATATAGATCTTTCTGTGTCACCATATGTAATTCATTTCTCTTGCCTCATAGACCAGATGGCTGCTGGTCCTCTCAGTCACTGCTTAGAACGATTGGGAAGGAACTGCCTTCCCAGAATTCCCCAGTCAGTTTCTACCTATATCTGTTGGTAATAATGGTGTCACATTGCCACGTCTAGTTGCAAAATAATCGGAGGAATAGAATATTTTATCAGGGAAATTTGGTTTCTCTTAGTAAGGAAAAAGGAGAGACTGGATATTGGACTAATACCATCAATCACCATCTACAATTTGATAAACTGGGAAGAGGAGACTGCTAACTTTGATAAATGGCATGTGCCTCCTCCATTTGCTAGCTATTGTCAAATTTTGAATTTCTGCTGAAGGTCATGAATGGACTATAAGTCTTATTCAAGTTTTAAAGTTGAGACAAAAGTTCTCCATTTCTTCTCTTATATTCTAAATATTTCCCTCATATCCTGAATACCTCCATTCCTCACCACTGGGTCCTAGGTCATTATGTCCAAACTTTTCGTTCACAACCCACTGAAAACCGTAGTAGTTGAATGGTTAAAACTAGAGTTCCTAGAAAATTCAGCTGTAGGTGATTAGCTAAAGCACTCTGAGAAAGTAAGATATTTCACTTCCTGCCACATAACATTTCTCCAGCACAGCCCCTATAAAAATAAAATATCTTTACTGGAAGCCAACTCATTACCCCATAAAATTATTACAACACATGTGCTTGAAAATGTAAGACAGATATTCTTAACTTGGCATTCCACAGTGAACCACAGAAATGTTCTCCAAGAAATGATTTCATTTTGTTGGTTTTATATTTAAAGTCAGATTTTTGGCAGGCAGTCCCAAAGACAAATTTTTGAGAGCAAATGTGGGGGTCTATGGAATAAAGCTTAGCATTTTAGTTTTTCTCCCTCATTTACTTGAAAAGTTTACCTGTCCTTTGTACCTGACATAATGATCTAGGAGCCTGGCTCTTGTGCTTTCTAGCAGTAGATTGTATCTTTTCAGATTTCTTCCTACCCTCCACACTTGATATAGTTTATTACTTAGCACACATATGTGGGGTTATAAAAATCTGGATTTGAATGGCTACTCTGGAAATTAATTGTAGTGTCACTAAACAAATTACATAACCTGTTTTGACTCTATTTATTTATATATAACATATTATAATAATAACTTCTATCACCTAAAGATGTTGTATGAACTGAAAGAGTTCATATATTAAAAACCTTAGACTAGTGCCTGGCATGCAGTATTATATAAGCAGTATCTATTATTATTATCACCAGCTGGATAACAGGACATGACCTAAATGAACCAGCAAAATGACTCCCAAAGCAAGCCTTTCAAAAACAGACTAAAAGTAACCTGTAGAAATATGTGTGAAAGGGGACAGATATTGATAGAATAAGGAACTCAGGAAGCTGAGCAACCATGGAAAGTTGCCTGGGGTTCAAATTCTCTATTTGCTTTGGGTGCTTAGGGATTATTCAATTATAGAGAAAGAACTGGGGAGCTTATCTCATAAGATCATCTCATTTTACAAAGAAAAACCATTTATGTGAGTTAGTACAACCTTACGTGTGTACTTAGTGAAGAACTACTACTGCCATCCAAGTTTCCTGAGCCCTGATGGAGTGATCTTTTTTCTGCATCAGAGCAAGATTTCTTCTTTCCCTTTCAGGTAAGAATGGAAAGAGAAGGAAAGTGGTCTAACATATTTTATGAATCCTAAAGATATCTGCTTGTGAAAAGGCCATTCCAACTTAGGAATATGTGTTGAACACATGTTGAAATTTTAGGCTATGTCTTGAATCTCTATAGCTGCTTCATCGGATTATCTATCTCCAATCTCTTTTTTTGTTAAATAAACATCTTTTATAATACTATGCTAGTTTATAATACTAAGCAGTTTTCAGGAGAAAGATTCGTACCTCAATCAGTGCATATTTCACTCTGTGCCCACCACCTGAACCCTAATGCTAGTCATCACTATCAGTTTGAGCCTCTTTATGCCCCAGTCTCAAGCCCTCCTCTGGTAACCACAATTTTGATTTCAGAATGTGCTGCTTTATTCATTCTTTCTCTTTGTTTCTTTATAATCCACATGAATGAAATCATTCACTATTTTTCTTTTTCTTTTTAACTTGCTTTTCTTAGCATAATAACCTTGTTTCATCCAAGTCGTTGTAAAAAGCAAAGTTATCTATGTTTTTTTTTTCTAATAATTGAAAACTATTATTCTTTATCTAGTCATCTGTTGATAGATATTTGGATTGATTCCAAGTCTTGACTATTATAAATTGTGCTGCTGTGAACATAGGGTGCATATATCTTTTGGGATTAGTGTTTTTTATATTCCAAGAATATATACTTAGTAGTGGAACTGCTGGATCAAATGTTAATTCTATTTTTTAATTTCTTGAGCAATTTCCATAGTTTCCCATAGAGGTTACACTAATTTACATTCCCACCAACAGTCTGTGAAAGTTCCTTGCTCTCCACAGCCTTACCAACAATTGTTCTTTCCAGTTTCGGGGGTTTTTTTATATAGATCATATCACAATTATGAGATAATATCTCATTGTGGTTTTTATCTGAATTTTCCTAATAATAAGTATTATTGAGCATTTTCTCATGTACCTGTTGGCCATCTGTATATCATCTTTGGAGATGTGTTTACTCCTATCTTCTACCCATTTTATGATTGGATTGTTTGGGGGTTTTGTTGTTGTTGGGGTGTATGAGTTATTTGTATAGTTAAGAAATACATTTCTTACAGTGTGAACTGAGAAACTCTTTTATTAACAGTGTATGTATAATTTGAAATCTTCAAAATGGGTCCCCAAATGTCAGAGTTAGGTTTTCCCATTTGGAAACCTTTGACAACTTTAATTTGTTCTTGTTCCCATCTTTGTTCCTGTAGTATAAGTGTTGATTGCAGAACAGTGTTCAGAACCATGACATACATTTGTATACTATTTTCATTTCCTAAAGTGTCTTTATCATCCATCTCATCTTATCCTCCCAGCCTCATCTTCAACATCTTCATCCCCTTTCGACTCTGAGGAAATCAGGACTTTGAAGGGATTCAGAGATTCTCTTCCAAGATTACATATTGGCAGAGAGAGAGTCTGATTTAAAAAACAAACAAACAAAAAATAAGTTGTGTGTGATTCACACTTTCATCAAATTATTCTACCAATGTTAACTTATATGTGCTTTCCATATGCACCAAAAACACAATACTGAAAAAAGTCACTCAAGGTCCTTGTTTTTATGTTTATCTTGTATCTTGACTGGGTGAAGTTGCGTTTTAACACAAAATAAAATCAGAAATATAAATATTTGGAATATAGCTTAATGTAAAACAAAGTATAAGCATGCTGAGGTTAAAAAAACAAACAAAAAACAGGTGGCCAGAATGGTGAAAATAATTGGGAAGGACCACCTGAGAAAGTCAAATTCACTGCTTCCCTGCCCCAATCACTCTACACATCTGATCCCAGAGACACTGGAAATGCTTTCATTTTTTAGCATAATCTCTGCAATTTTATCCTGACTTGCTAATGCTCCTGTTCCCTAAATCTTCCATTATTTCATTAAAACAGTTTATGTACTCCTTATTTTATTCATTGTTAAAGGCTTAGTTCAAAAGTTTCCAATAGAGAAAAAAATCACTACTATTTAGAACAGTAACTGGGGCCCTCTGAGGACTGAAAAAACATTAGGGTATAAAAGAAAAGATCATTTACAATAATTTAGTAAAATGTTTCATCCCCATGTTGTCAAGAGATCTTTTAAAAGAGTGATTAATTAATTCAACAAATTTCTATTATGCACAGATATTCTATTTTTCTAAGTAAAAACACATCACTGAATAATGCAAGGGCCATTCTCCTGTAAAGCTTTAATTTTGATGAGGAAGATAGACTAACAATATAACATAAATAAATATATAACAAAATTATGAGTGCAAAAAATTACAAAGATAATGGAATTGCATCTAAGAGGAGAGGGGATATTTTTGTTTGATTCTATAGCACCTACTCCATCTTCTCTAACAATAGCAGCAATGTATGTTTGGAGGAATGGCCTTCAGTTCAAAGATGATTTGTTTTATTATGAATAAACCTCACCTACTTTATCAATAATTGATTCAAGCATTATCCTATGACACAGTTTCAGTTAATAGAATATAAAACAAATTTTGCTGCAGGCATTTAAGAATTTTTTTCTCATTTTTAAGCCATGAGAAATCAGTAGTTTTATGGGATTACCAATGACACAATAGCCCAGATTCTCCCTGGAACCATTTTATAATCATGATGTTAATTAATTTTAGATAGAAGATGGTACCTTGGAAGCTGGAAAGGAGAAAACCATAGAATCTGTTAAGAGTCTAAACCAATCTACTGAAGTGCGGTCAACTCCAGGACTTCCTCCTGTGTGAGCTGCACTTTCCTAATATTTATGTGGGTTCAAAATATGCTTTCCTTTACTTGTACCTGAAAGTACATTACACAAAAGTATGGCTGGTCATTTAACATCTTTATGAAAAGGTGACATGTGAACTGAAGGCTGCATGATGAGAAGGAGCCAACTTGACAAAGACATGGAAGATTTGGAAAGAGCCAACATATAAACCCTATGAAGGGAATAAATAACTATCAGCATTTTGAGGGATTGAAGGGAAGCCATGATTGGAGATGAATGAATGAGGGGATAATGAGATATGAATAGATTAAGACATGGACAAGAATAAGATGTCTAGAATTCTATAGTTCACAGTAGGAGTTTAAAACAAGATTTCAGAGAATTATATATCCCTTCCTAAAATATACAACAAGAATGCAATTTTAAATGTTTATTATTTCTAAAATTATAGATCTTTAATGTTTTCCATGGTAAGGAGAACCTCAGGTCACTAGTTCTATCAACATCTCTGGAGTTAAGATTCACATCTCAATTGTGAAGATCCTAAGTTATCGAATTATGATTCAACACTGGGGAATAGTCATCCTCCTTAGCAAGGATATGGGCAGAAAAGGTGTGATTTTAAAGATTTAATGTAAGACAAATTGAAAAGAAGACAGAAAACCGATATCCAAATGTATTTTCTTTAAGTTCAGATAAAATTGGTTTATAACATTACGTAAGTTTCAGGTAGATAGACATATCAGCATTTGTCTATATTATACTAAGTTCATCACCAAAAATCTAATTTTAGTTTCCATTCATCACCACACAAGTGACTCTTTTTACCCAATTTATGTTACCTTTTTCTCCACTTCCCTTCTGATAACCACTGTTTTATTCTTGTGGTCTAAGATCACTTATGTTTTGTTCATTTACTTCATATCAATGAAACCTTAGAGCATGGTATTTAACTTTCTCCTTCTGACTTATTTCACTTAACATAATACCCTGTAGAACTATCCATTTTATTGCAATTGGCATTTACTTATTTAGTTGTTAATAAGTTAGTAACATTCCTTTGTGTATTCATCCCACATTTTTTTTATCCACTCATTACCTATGGCTGTTATGTTGTATTCAACTCTTGGCTGTTGAAAACAATGTTCCAACAAATGTAGGGTGCATGTATCTCTTTAGATTATTGTTTTTGTATTCTTTAGCTAAATATCCAGCGCTGGGAAAGCTGGATCATAAGGCTTTTCTAGTCTTAATTTTTTGAGGCATCTATACAATTTTTCACATTGACTGCAGAAAATGTCATTCCAAACAACAATGTGAAAGGTCCCCTTGTCTCCACATCTTGATCAAAATTTGTTATTTTTTGTTTCTCTTTTGAATAATAGTCATTCTTGCAGTTATGAGGTGGTATCTCACTGCTATTTTGATTTGTATTCCCTGACAATAAGTGATGCTGAACATCTCTTCACATGCCTATTATATGTCATTTTTTGAAAACTGTCTACTCACTTTTTCATTGGGTTGTTTTTTGTTGTCTTTGAATTTTATGAGTTATTAATAAATCTTGGTCATTAATCTCTTGTCTGATATACAATTTGCAAATATCCTTTTCCATTCATGTTACCTTTTTAATGATGATTTCTTTTGTTCTATGGAAACTTTTCAATTTGATGTATTCTCATTTATTTTTTTTCTTTCCCTAACTACTAGAAATGTATCTACAAAGACATCACAATGTCAAAGAACTTGTCATATGTTTTCCTTTTATATATTTTATGGCTTCAAATTTTATATTCAAGTTTTTTCCTCAATTTGATTTTTATGTTTGGTACAAGATAATGGGCATTTCATTCTTTTGCTTGACTTTCTAGTTTTCCCAATACCATTTACTGAAGAAATTTTGTTTACTCTAATGATCTTACCTCCTTTGTCATAAATTAGATGTCTCTTTCTATATATGGGTTTTTATTTCTGGGCTCTCAATTTTGTTCCATTGATCTCTATGTCTGCTTTTATTTTTATACCATGCTGTTTTGGCTACTATCCCTTTGTAGCATAGTTTGAAGATGGGGTCCATTTTTGCTCTTTTTTTTTTTTCAAAATTCCTTTGGCTATTTGGTATTGTTTTCTTAGTTTCTCTCTCTGATGATTTATTATTTGAATGTAGAATTGTAACCAATTTTGGTCTGATGATATATTGATTTAGAGGCCTGAAATGCTATATTCATTTATTATTTATAATAGTTCTTGTGGGATCTTCAGCATTTGCTTCACAAAAAAGCAAATTTCTGACCATACAGACAATTTTGCCTTAGAGTAGTTTTCAAATATCCAGAACTGAATGGAGATTGAGAGAGAGGGTTAAACTGTCACAACTTACCTACATAGTTTATTTATGAAATTGCTTCAAAATTAACATAAAAATCATTGATCGCTATTTTTTTTATCACCAGTATAACATTTGTTGGTACTTAGTCTACTTCAAAACCAAACTTTAGCTATGTATGTACAAAACTATCTTCCTCAATATATTGCAAGTTCCTGGAGACGTGAGACAATTTCAAAATTTCCTTTGTATTCTCTTATCATCGTATATCAATATAATAGAAACTCAATACATGGGCAAATTAATGAATCTTTAACTGCCATTTAACTCAGGCAGACAGAAATACTAATATTTTTGCTTTTCAATAAATACATCAAGTCTAATATGAAAGCTCATTCTAGGAGTTTGCGACATTTTATATAAAAGAAAATTCTTTTTGCTTTTGAATAACCAAAGTTTGTTGCTTTCATTCATTGCATAGAAGCTATTGTTATAACTTGCAAAACGTATAACTAAAAGTGTATTTTCTTGCACTTATTCCTCAGATAGCAGTTTCCTTAAGGAATTAGTTCCTGAACCTAAAATGTAGCTCCAACATCCTTCCTATGTGTGATTCAGTCAACATGATTTATTTTTATTCTAGTGGATATACAATATTGACTAAGAAAAAACTGGTAATATCCATTTCTCTTCCTACCTCCAAGCTCTTACCCAGGATTTGATAAATGAAATAACCTGTTGGTGCACCCTGCTGGCCTCGAGGATAAGGCCACCAAGTAGTCCATATACATCCCAAGGACCCAGGATCAAGACCTGGGGCAGGTGGCATGCGGGAGCAGGGACAACCAGGATGAGCAATTAAAGTAGATAAATGTATCTTCCTTCTCTCTTTTCCTGCCTACCGTCCTCTGCTCAACTTCATTACTGTCTGCACCTGTGCCTTAAAATCAAAACAAAGCAAAGCACCTGTTTTATGTCTTAGATTAAAGTAGATAATATATGGGCATTCTGCGGGTATCGTATATTGTACCAAGAATATCCACACGTTTTCATACTCGTCATTTCAGTATGATTCCCCTGTTCTTCTCTATGTCCATCTCTAACCTTAGGTAATAGAAACTAAAACTCAAAATGATAAATATTTTGAAAACTACTCACTTGTATTAATTTTACTCTACTTATTGACTCTAAGAATTTACTCTACTTATTGACTCTATGATCAAGGTGATTACTTATTTAGGGTAGTTTCTTTAGCCTCTCTTCATCACACCCAGAATGTGAACAGAAAAACGCCAATTGACTGTAAAGCAAGAACACCATCCTTTTAGGAAGCCTTTCAAGAATAAGGCTACAAATACAAGAAAAATAGTTGCTTTTCCAACAAAATAAAGACTGCTTGCTCAGCTATTTCTTTTCTTTAATTTTTGTGCTTAGATAAGACTTTAGCTAAAAAGTCCATTAAAGCAGGTTATCTTGCAGTTTCATTTACTATTTTTAGTTTCTCTAATTTTTTCATTAATTGTTCTAAAATCCACTGTGATTTTCAATTCAAAATTGAATATATGACCATGTTTATCTTATTATTTGCTGACTATTATAACAAGCAAATTTGATCCATCTTCAATCTTCTAATGGAAAATGTTCTTGTAGCTGCTGGGTGAATCAGAACTAGTTCTCACAATTAGTTTCTGAGCTTTGTACCTGTCAGAGAAAAAACTGCAGATGACTTAATGCCTGGAAGAATGTTGTGTCTAGGTTATCATCACCTGCCAGTCCACAACCTCCATTCCTCTCCTCAGTTCCAAATGAAGCAAAAATGAAAGATTCTGAATCTGCTTCTGAATGATCCCCTTGTTAAGAGAGAAAATTTAGTAAATTAAGTCTCAGCTGGTCCTATCATGTTTATATTTTAAAGTATAGGTTCACTTTCATTTAAAATACTGCTATACCCTTGTAAATGCAATAGACTGCTAAAAAATCTTTTGAAAGTACAGATTTAGATTTAGACTTTTGTCATTACCAGGTTATTTGACATAGAAGGTAGAATGAAAATATTTTATATTTTTTAAGCAAGTAAAGTATAAAAACTGCTGCCATTTTATCCTATTTCATTATGTGGTTACTGTTACACAAAGAGAAATTAATTCACCATGAAATATCTGTATTTCAATGTCAACAGGTAGTTTGCTGGAAAATAGAAATGAACGCATGTTTCATATGAAAGTGCAAATTTAATTCTTAGGTTAAATTGATTTTGGAAATCTAAATCAATCATTCTGGGAAAATTTTTGTAATCTAAATTATGAAAATAGTATTAGTTTATATTATTCCTTTGAAAGACGGCCTTAGATTCTTGAGGCATTTAAAAGCAGTCCAAGTCCCAGTCACTTTAGACAGAGATTCTTTAGCTCAAAAGTCAGTGCAAATAACAGGGATTACACTATAGAAGTTACTCTTCTTAAAAGCAACTCTCTAGTGAAAGTGACCATTCATATATTTCCTTCAAGTCTTTTTTTTTAATAAATCTGCCCAGACAAGTTTTTGTTGTTGTTGTCTGGCTTTATATTAGAAACGCTACATTCTCTGCCTCCCCTAAATCATCTCGGTGTTGGCTGCCAGTAAGGTACTTGGTAGTCTGTCAGTCCCATAAGATGTACAGACACGTTACATGAGAACCAGAACAGGAATAAACAAACAAATAAATCAAGACTTACCAACTCTTCCACTATAGAATCATGGATTTTTATGGGTCTTCAGGAAACATCTAGATCAAGTTTTGTTTTACAGATGGAAAACTCCTAGGACAAGATTGGTTCAAGCACTTTCCCAAGATCACAGAGTCAATTAGTTGGCTAGAAACCAAGTTTTCTGGCTCCCATATCTTTGTTCCTACATCAGTTGATATTCACATTTGCTTGTCGTTCTTATGCACTCTAGGTAGCAAAAGGGCTTGTCTCTCCAAGGATCCAAAGTCAGCTGTTTCCACTGGATTAGGTTACCAGGAGACACTGGGGACAGATTGAAAGACTGAAGAAAAGAAGAACCAAAGAGGGTTTTAACATCCATCTATGGTAACAACATAAAATTATATCTTCTATGCATGAGCATGATGAAAATCAAGATTTCACCTTTATGCTGGAGATGGAAATGGGGCTTGTCTTCATAGATAAACTAGCAAGGTCACATAAATGAATATAGTAAGCCCAATGGACACCGCGGAGAGCATTCTGCCTGTCTAATGGGGACAGACTACCTCACACTCCAGACAACTGCTGCTCTGTGTGAAAAAGCTGGTTGATGTGATCAGTTCCTCTGAATTTCTAATCACATAAGACATCCAGGTCTTTATGTGAAATTTGCTTATTTTAAACAATAGAAAACATTTAATTTTTTAAATTTTCTGTATAACAGGGACCAAATATAACCCAGTCCTGGGAAGAAGCTGGCAAATAATTTGTGTTCTGGCTTGAGAAAACTACCTCCCCTGAGGGGGATGCAGTGCATTTAAGTATTCACAATGAAAGGTAGGGTTAAAGCAACTGGCAGGCATTTCCTCTCCTCTCCTGCCCTCCACATGACATTCTTGGTTATTTCCAATCATTTTATCTTACGAAGTCATCTCTGCACAGTTGCTTAAATATTCCACTTCACTTGATGTATTTAAACACAGACGGAAGCATGATCATATAGAGTGTATAGGAGTTAAAAGGGCAGAATTTGAAAAAGAGAGAGAAACCGAGTCGCTGAAAAGCAAACAAACCCTGCTGTAAGTACATGACACACCTTCAGTTATTATCTATAAATAAACCCTGGTAATGAGGTTTGAAGTTCTTCCTGGTTGCATGTTGATGACAAATTCTCTGTGGAACTGACTCCAACCCATTAAGCAAGCTTGCTCCTGCCACCGTGGCTGTTAATTTGACAGGACACTGTCACATTAAGTAGAACAAACATGTTTTCGCCCAGTCGGCCATCCAGAACCGACATGGCTGTTACTCTAACAACTGGATATTGATTGGAATCAGTCACCCTTCCCGACCCTCCACCGGGAGGTGGAAACCAAGCTAGGACTGATTGAGAACTTGCTTCTTTGGCGCACATGGGCACCATAGTAAGGATAACCACAAATCTTAAACCATTTAGCTCCAAGTCATGTTCATTCTTCAGACAGTGTCTGGTTTGGGTTTTCATTAGTAAAGCAATGGGCTCTGAATAAATCATTGTGTTTATTCATTTTATGGAGCTACATATGCATCCATTCTGGAGGGCTATTATTTTTAGCATTTACGGTTTTATAAATTGTAAAAATCAGATCACACAGAAAAATATTCTATTAAAACCCTAAAAAGAGACTCAGCAATTAAAAAATCCCTTGAATTTTAAAAGGGAAGATGAATTCTAGACTCTTGTTTTCGTTTTTGTAATTAGGAGACATCCACTTAATTTTCTGATGACTGAACCAGCTGACAGATATAATCTTAAAAATCTGCTATAGATCAAACTCACTAAAATTAGAACTGATATTTAACTGACTTTTAATCTTTTTATTGGAAACCTGTGAACTAATTTGTGTATCAAGCATTTAGCATGGCTAGCTTTTCAATCAGCAATTGATTTATCATAGATAAAATTTAGCCTGTGACATTATGCTTCCCAATTTACCTGCTCCTCTGTGTCATCCTGAGCTTAAGTTGTGCCCTGCTCTGTGAATTTGATTTTAAGGAAACTTATGGTTGAAAAAGAATTTAAAGAACACACAGTCAAAACATTCATCAGTGTCAGTGTCCCTTGTCTGTTCTGGAGTTTCCTAAGTGAACACTGGAAATTGCTTGAACACCTCCAGTGACAACAAACCATTAAACTCATTACCAATCCAAATAATTAAATTAAAAAGTAATTGTTTTACATGACAAAAATACGTTGACATAAATTTCCGCTCTTCAGATATCTATTTCCTCGTCAGATGGATTAAGTCAAATCTCTTTCCTGCGTGGTATTCACCCAGATACTTGGAAACAGTTAAATTCTTTTCTTCTCTAAGCTAAACATCTCAGTTCCTTTCAATTATTTTTCATATGGTCGGGGTCTGCAAACTGGTCTCAGGATCACATCTATACTGTTGCTTATTTACGTAAAAAAACTTTTCCTGGAATATGCTCCTTCATTTACATATCATCTATGACTTCTTTCATGCCACAATGACAGGACTGAGTAGTGGTGACAGAGATCTCATGTCCACAAAGCTGAAAATACATACATAAAAATTTTGCTGTCCTACATGATGGCATATCAAGCCCCTGAATCACCTTTATTCTTTCTCAAGTGCCTCTCAGTTATTTACTGTTCAAGACTGTGACCTCAAAATCTTGAGAAGCTTATGTCACTTGTTCTGGAGACGCTTTCTATTAATGCAGACAAAAATCCACTGGCTTACCAAAAATCTCCATCTTAAAGCACATAGAAATCCTCAGTTAAACCAGTGAGATTAGCCTGGTTTATAGCAGAAAAATATGTTTTGTAGTTTTTCTCCAAATCTATTCTCTTTTTAATCTTTCACTGCTGCTTAAAAACACACTTTTGAGAAACTATTACCTTGTATCATTGTTCTACACACTTCCCCATAAGAGTGCATATCTGGCTGTATAGAGGAACTATTTATGAAATAATGTATTTATTTGGTTTATTTTTTACAATCTCCCTGCACTAGATTATCAGCTCCACAAAAGCAGGATGCTTTGCCCGCTTTGTTCTCCTCAGTACCTAGAACAGTTCCTGGCACATAGCAGATGTCCAGAAACATTGGCTGGATGAGGAACTAATTAGAGGAGGAAAACAAAATATCAAATCTAGCTATTTAACAAATTATGTGAGAAAAAATATGAGAAATAGGAAATCTGAGTAGGATGAGTTAACATGATTTAGATCTAAAGCAGTATGGAAACTGTCGTGCAATCTAACTCCTCCCCTAAAGTAGAAATTCTGTTAATGGTCTCCAGATTAATATTTCTGACTTACATCAGGCTCTTCTACTTTCCTTATCAACAAGAGATTCCTGATACCTTTTACTAACCTACTGAATCAGGATCTCTGCATAACAAGTCCAGCAATCAATACAAGTAATTCTTATAAACCCTTAATTTTGAAAATTGCTATTCAAATAGAAAGTGATAGAATGTCTACAAATACCTCTGGTGATGAAGAACTCCTAACACCGTATGCTAATATTATTTTTACTATTTCAATTTTTGTGAAAAAAAATTGCTTATCTAGCAGAAATCTGCCTCCTCTAATTTCCAATCACTAATCCTAATTGTATCCATGAAAAGTTATATACGGCAACCTTTTTTCCTTTTTCTCTTCTATATGACATCAGTTCAAATGTATGAGGAATCCTATACAATCTCTTCTCTAAGCTAAACTTTTCTTAGATGTACTCATTTTTTGTCATTGTTGTTCATTAGCAGAACTACCCAAAGTCCACCTATTACTCCAGGATTCCAAATCTGTGTTGCCAGAGGAAACTGGCACCCAGAGAAGAGAGTGACTGTCTCATATGTGATGAACCAGTTTTCCTTTCTCCAGGAAGAATAATCCACCACAATCCACTCCTTATTGACACCTTAAATCATACTGTGCAATTGATCTGTCATCTCAATCAACTCCTTGGAAGGGGACAAGGAGACACTTTCTCAAAGATCATGGGTTCCAGTCTCCATCTTAAAATAAGTCTCCTGGAACAGATTTGTATAGTGGTCCAGCTATAAATGCTAGAATCAGGCTTAATCACTAGTTAGCTGTGCAATCTCAGCTGGTAATTGTGTAACCTTTTTTAGCCTCTGTTTGTTCATTCTATAAACCAGAGCGATAAATCAGAGATAATAAATGCAAAACATTTGACATAGTACCTAGTATATGGTAAACTTTCAATAAATGTTAATTACTATTACAACCCTCCTGGTAAAATGAGATCATTACTTCCCAGGAATCCTGTGAATACTGCAAATTTTTGTTTTCATTCACATCTCCACTTGCAGATGGTGAACTTCTTAAGGCAAGGGCCACATCTGACTTACCTGTAGTTACAGCTACTACAAGGTCATTGGGTCAAGTTCAAAAAGTCCAATACACTCTAAGTTTTCAAACTCTCCATATTGCCGACCCTCTACTTTGTATTTCTAAACTCTCTCAACTCTAATACACACAACTCTGTAAATAAACAATTTTAACAAGAAACCATTGTACCAGCCCAGTTTTTGGTAACTGTCTTGCATCCAACTTCTTGACCTTTACCTTTGCTTTGTATGCCGAATCTATATCCCTGTCTTACACCTGAATCCATGACTTGACCGAAAGGTTTTAGTTCTACTCCCATCTTGTGAGCATAAGAGCAAGGATTGAACTGGTTTTCTGATGTGTCCTGCATCTAAACCTTGGAAGTAACTACTCCATCTGCCTTTGTCACATTTCTTATGGTCTGGAGCTGCATCCTGGGTTGGACTTCTGGCCAGCAATTCAGCCATCCCTGCCCTATCGCCCCCAGAGAAAAGCAAAACAAGAGATTAAGAAAGATGCCGTGATATAGGATTGACTTCACAGCAGTCTGATCCAATCTCACCATGTCATTTGGGTTTCAACTGTTTGGCTATGCGGATAGAATGTGGGAGCAACACATTATTAATATTTCATTGCATTACCAGTGGTGAAGTGTCAAAACGGCTCATTCAGTAGGATATGGAGTTTCGTTGGTAAAATCCAGAAAATTTCATCAGGCTCAGCTCTACAAGTCAGAAGGGATGAAAATGGGATCAAACTGCAGGCGCGGGGTTTGACCTCCTCTGTCTTTGTGGCAGTGATCCAACAGCCAATCAATCTTAGAACGGGAGCGAGCTGCTTGGCACAGAGGAGGCTGGCGCAATTCAGTTGAGTGGGCGGGGTGATGGAAAGTGACTCTGGCACCGCTGAGTTCAAATGGAATTAAGGATTCATGAGACCGGTGCACTGGGTGAATACCAAATGAGTCACAAGGGAGACCTGGCTGGTCATCGAATCCCAAATAAGCAAGGGAGCTGCTTTTTGTGGTGCCAAACTATAAATATCGTCACCTCAGAAAACCAGGTTCTCCTTTTACGACATCAGAAATGACAAAGTCTCTGAGACCAGAGGTGTGTGTTATAACAGGGCTTAATGCTTTGTGTAAATAATATGGCTGCTCGTCATTCTTGAATTTTGAAGAAACATTTCTTTCTTAAGCGATGATTTGAATGTTTTAATCATCTTAAAAGTTATGGATGGAAGTCAAATAAATTCCGTTTTTCTGGACTGCATACCAGATGCCAAATTTAAGGCATTTTCTCCTGTCCTACTCTGAGTCTACGGATTGCTGATGCTTAAATATCATGTGTCATGAATATGACTGTGTTTCACATCTTTTCTACAATGCTTATCCGTCCAGCACCTTATACTCTTTAGACCTCATTCTTTCAGTTGAGAGAAAGCAGGGGAATAGCCAATACATTTTTTTCCCCCACGACGTTCTTAAAATCATTGAAAGGTCTGTGTCCTAAAACTTGGGTTGTATATCTTTGACTCTGTTTTGCTTCTCACGAGCAGCTTTCACAGAATCCCTCACTGCAGGACTTAATGAATTAGTGTAGATCTAGCCTAAAACGGAGGAAGTGGTTGAGTGAGGGATCCTCCTGACCTGTCCAATTCTGCAAGGGCAGGTGGGCCTTGTTTTCAGAAAAGCCATGCCAGAATCATTTGCCAAAATAGAGGAAGCTGAAATCTTACTTATAATCTAACTTTGTTCTGTATTCATTGTGTTCCTGAGAGGAAGTGACATGACTTAACATTGGGGATATTTATGTAAAAGTTTTAAATATGTACAGATACATAACCTAGTAGCTATAATCCTGTGGTCTTACCATTGCAGTTTTCAAGAGAATGTGCCAAACAAAGGGAAATAAATAAGACTTAATTTAGGGGAAATAAATTATGCATGGAGAGCCTGGATCAGCATAGCTGTACTAGACTCTAATGTTTGGAAGCTGATTAAACCAAAGCAGGTCTGAGCCCAGGACTACGTGAGCAGAATTCCATTAATGCAGACTGTGCCTCATTTGGGAAGAACTCATCTACTCTTTCTGATCCCTTCTAATTTCTGACTGTTCTCTGTGGTTATTTATCAACTAAAGGGAAGAAGACAATGTGCTGGCTACTTTATGCTCCTATCTGTACGAATATCTACAAAAGAAAAAAAAATTCAGTACCTTGCCAACAAATGCAAATGAAATAGTATCTATTTGATTAATCACAGCAATATCACAGAACATTCATCTTTATTAAGGAGTTATTATGTGCTATTATTAAACATCTTTTTTTCTCTTAAAAAATAGTCATTAGCTTTCCAGAATTTTCTGAGTTTTCATTTTCATTTTTATGGTAATGTGAAGGAAAGCTGTGTTACATAATCTAACTTTTCTCCTCTCCTTGGATGTAATTTATACCATGTAAACTTCACAACTCCTTTTCAATTCCTTAAACTTATACTGTAGGTGCCTCATCTGGGATTTTTATTATATAAATAAACACTTTCTGAGTTCAAACTTTAGTATAGATATAATCTCTTCACTCAAAAGAATTCTAGCTTGGAATGTAAAACACTGACATATACTTATTCTTTTAATTTTATCTAATAATATACCTGTATATTGGAATCAGGTTTTGGCCCCACTAAAGTCCACCTGTGAATGTTGTGTATATATTAATTTTAAAAATTGTTTTTGTTTTTTTCCCCTTAGAATAAAAGCACATGAAAAATGGCTTAGAATATGTGACTAAAAACAATAAAATAAATTAAATAACTAAGAAAATGAGTCAGATATCTAAATAGCATTAAAAAATACCCTGAGATTTAACAAAAGAAGCAAATAAATAAATCAGACAAAATTCAATGAACATTATAAGCCCTGAGATTTATCCCCCTCAAAAAGTATCTCTAGCAACTTGATTATAGGTGCCAGCCCTTTACAACCATTCATCATCTGGTCTCAGTTCATCTTTCCAGTTTTCTCTTCCCCTTATTGTCCCTTAGTCTATCTATTGACCTAGTCAATAGATGATATTGATCAATCAGTTGTCAATGAACAAACCTGAACACTTTCTTCAGCTTCTACATCCTCCTCTGTCTGAGCCACATTTCCCATACTTATAAATTATTCTTGCCCTAATTTTTCTGTGACTCTCATTGCTCATTGGTGCTTCAGAAGTCCTCATGAAAGCCCTGGACTTGTCTCATCACTGTTCATGTTGTTTGCATTAATATCCCCTCCACATTTCCTTGGGACAATTTGACGTTTTAATACTAATTTAAATAGAGCATGAGATGAAGTAAGAGTATGATTTACTCTCTTTCTACTCATTTACTTTGAGTCCTGAGCAAATTATTATTCCCTTCTGTGTCTTTGTGTACTCTGTTATAAAGTTAGGAGGGCACACTGTCTTTTTAAGCAGAGAAACATACTCTGGCAATAATATTTTTTAAAGAATAGTGGTCTCTGTAAGAATAGCTATAGTTTGATAGACACTTCAATACATATTTTAGTAAGTACCTACATTTTTCTAAGATGTGGGAATACAGCTGCAAGCAAGGCATAAATACCATCTATGTGGCTTACTTTCTGATGGAGGAAGGGAAATGAGATGATAAATAATTCATCTATGTTGATACAGATGTTTGTCTGTCTCTATCTATCATCTACCTACCTATCAAATCAGGTGATGAAAAATGCTATAACAGAAAAATTTAAAAACAAGATTAATATAAAGAAGGACTATTTTGGGGGTGAAAGTAGAAGGACAGATGGGTTTATAATGTTCAATGATAACCTCACTTATAAGATAGCAATTGAGTAAAAAAGAGAATGAGAAAATGAGAGAGTTAAAGAGAGAAAAGAGTATTCCAGGTAAAGGGGAGAGCAGGTGCAAAAGACTCATGTTGAGAGTGTAAGTGGCTTGTTTAAAGAAGAGAAATAGGTTAAATAAAGAAACAGAATTAGAGACAAGATGAGAAATGAAGTTGAAGAGGTTAGGGTAGAGGAAACAGACCAGTAAGGCATTGTTGACCATTTAAATGATTGGATTTGAGTGTGATGAGAAACTAATGGAGAGATTACATGAAAAGAGTGACAAGATCTGGTTCAATATTTTGGAATTATCACTGAAATATCTAGGTTGAGAACAGATGGAAGATAGCTGATGAAGCATATAAATAGAAAGTTGTTAGAATACCCTCCCCCCAAAACAAAGAAAGAAAAAAAACAAACAAAAACCCACTGCAGATGCCCTGGACATGGGCAGAGAGTATATTTGGTGAGAAGATGTTGGATTCCACATATATTTTTAAGGTAATGCTGATAGAATTTGTCCATAGATTAGTCAGAACAGTGTGGAACAAAGAGAAGTCACCGACTACAGTGTCTGTGACCTCAATAAGTTGAAGGATAGAACTGGCACCTCAGGAAGACTGTAGGAGGAGGAACATGAGATGGAGGTTTAGGTGTGCAGGAATATTCAGGAGTTTAGACATAGTTCAGACATAGTAAACTTCAATGCTTCTTAATAATCTAAGTGTATATGCCAACCAAACAGCTAAGTGAGAGTGTGGGATTCAGGAATGAGTGCTGGGTTAAAGATACATTTTGGAATGACCACTGCAGAGATGGTTTTAAAGATATGGAAGTGGGTAAGAGCACCAAAGAAGTGAATGAGGTAGAGAAGTGACCCAAATTCTGAATTCTTACTTATTCTTCTTATTCTTACTTCCAAGAATAAGAGATTAAAATTTGGAAGGAAAACCAGTCAAAGAGATTGAGTAGCAATCTGCCAGGTAATAAGAGAGTCAAGAGAAAACATGTTCCCCAAGTCAAATGAAAAAACTGTTTCAGGAAGCAGTGGATAATAACCTAGGTTAAATGCAGCTGAGAGGTAAAATGTGGTAGAACTTACATCAACTATCAATATTCATTGAATTATTGGGAGTCAATTTCCCAAAACAAGCAAACAAACAAAATCAAATTAAAGCAAACACTTAGACTCTAGTGGTTACCAGAAGGGAAAGCGAAAGAGGAGGGTGAGTAAATTAGGTATAGTCTGGTGAAGAATGGAAACTAAGTTTTGGTGGCAAATACATGTATTATTTATGGATGCTGATTTTGCTGCTATCTGAGCCTTACATAATATTATAACCAATGTTACTTATTTTCAAAAAGGAGATGTACAGGTAGGAATGAAAGTGAGTAGGCAGTCAGGCAGGAAGAGAGAGAAGCACTTTGTTTTGTTTTAATTTGGTTGTTCATACTGGTTGTTTACCCTCAGACTCAGGACTCCAATAGAGGTATGTGGACTACATTCCTTCAAAGGCAATTGACATAACTGCTGCTCCATCAAGGCGCACCTACACCAAAGTTACTTTAATAAAAAACTAATTTTTAAAAGTTTCATGCTTTACCAAAAAAAATGGGAGTCTACTTCTAATTGTGATCATGACACAGGGACACCATATTCTCATATTGGTCTGTGCAATTCATGTGCTATACAAAGTCTGAGCAAACAAGTGTCAACACAAGTCAATTCTAAAGGGCCAGCTGTCTTCCTACAAGGTCTCTTAGATCAGCATTGGTAAGTGACTGTGTAACAGCCAACTCATCTGTTTCAAAGGCACATAAGCACCCTCCCCTCCAGCACCTGTGCAAACACACACATACACACACACACACACACACACACACACTTGGCGTTTCTCATTCTAAATGCTAAGAATAGCATATTCATTCTGCTCTTCTGAAAATTAAGTGGTCTTTTTGTGGAAAATGGCCCTGGCTGTTGATATTACCATAAGGTTTATTATTATTAACTGCTCACATTTATCCAGTGATTGCTTTTAATTGGTACTGGGTATTATTTTGATCATTTTACATACAGACATACATTTTTTCTTTGTGCTTTGCAGATATTATTTTTACAAACTAAAGGTTGGTGACAACTGGTGACTAAAAATCTTTTGGCACCATAGTTCAACAGCAAGTGCTCATTTTGATTGTCATGCTTTATAGTTCTCACCGCATTCAAAGTTTTTCAATATTAGTGTACGTGTTGTGGTGATCCATGACCAGAGATGTGCGGTGTTACTGCTGTAGTTGCTTTGGTACATCAGAAACAGCACCCATGTAAGAAGGCAAATTTGTTCAACAAAGGTTGTGTGTATTCTAACTGCTCCACTGCCTTTCTCTCATCTCTCTCTTTTCTCGGGTCTTGCTATTCTCTAAGATACAGTAATACTTAAATCAGGCCAATTAACCACCTACATTGTGTGTTCAAGTGAAAGAAAGTGTTACACATCTTCTCTCATTTAAAATAAAAAGCTACAAATGATTAATCTGAAGGTGAAAGACATGTGGAAAGTCAAGATAGACCAAAAACTAGACTTCTTACACCAAATAAATAGCCAGCTTGTGAATGAGGAAAGTTCTTGAAAGAAATTAAAAGTGTTACTCTAGGAAGACACTAATGTTAAGAAAGCAAGACAGCCTCATGGCTGATAAGAAGAAAGTCTTGATAGCCACAACATTCCATTAAACCAGTCTAAAACAGAACAAAGCAATAATTTTCTTCTTGGAGAGAAGTTAAGAAAGCTGCCAAAGGAAATTGGAAGCTGGAAGAAGTTAGTTCGTAAGATTTAAAGAAAGAGCGTCTCCGTAACACAATGGCAAGGTGAGTCAGCAGGTGCTGATGTAGAAACCACAGCAAGTTATCCAGATCTTGCTAAGATAATTGATGAAGGTGGCTCACTAAACAACACATTTTCAATGCAGATAAAAAAGCACTCTATTGAAATAAATGCCCCCTAACAGTTTCATATCTAGGTAGAAGAAGTCAATGTCTCGCTTCAAAGCTTCAAAAGACAGGCTGGCTCTCTTTTAGAGGCCAATGCTGGTGCTTTTAAGATGAAGTCATTGTTCATTTATTATTCTGAAAATCCTAGGGCCCTTAAGAATGAGGTTAAATCTATTCTGTCTGTACTCCATAAATAGAAAAATATAGCTTGGATGTCAGCATATTCGTTTACAACATGGTTTACTGAATATTTTAAGTTCTTTAGACCCATTACCTAGAAGAAGAAAAAAAGATATCTTTCAGAATATTACTGTTCATTGACAATGTACCTGGTTATCCAAGCGCTCTGATGGAGAAGCATAAGGAGATTAATGTTCTATTCATGCCTGCTAACACAACATTCATTCTGAAGTTCATAGATCAAGGACTAATTTTGAGTTTAAAGTCTTATTTAAGAAATACATTTAAGGCTGCATCTGTCATAGATAATGATTTCTCTGGTAGATCTAGATAAGACTAGATTAAAACTTTCTAGAAAGAATTCACCATTCTAGATGCCACTAAGTTCATTTGTGACTCAAATGAAATGTGATATGAAATTACCTTGCTTTCCCTTTCAAAATACCAACATTAACATGAATTTGGAAAAAGCTGACTCTTTACCTTATGGATGATTTGGAAGGGCTCAACACATAAGTGGAGAAAGCAATGGCAGATGTGGTGAAAATATAAAGAGAGCCAGAATCAGAATGGAGCTTGAAAATATGACTGAATTGCAGAAAGTTCAAGATAAAACTAACATTTACTTCTTATGAATGAGTAAAATATAAATAAAGTGGTTTTGAGATAGAATCTACTCCTGATGAAGATGCTGTGGACATTACTGAAATGACAACAAAGGATTTCAAGTATTGCATGCAGTTGATTGATAAAGTAGAAGCAGGGTTTGAAAGGATTGACTCCAAATTTTGAAGGAAGTTCTGCTGTGGGTAAAATATTATCAAAAAGCATCACATGCTACAGAGGGATATTTCATGAAAGGAAGAATCAAATACAACTTCATCGATGTCCTTTCTTTAAAAGTTGTCACCACTACTTTAACCTTCAGCAACCACCACCCTGATTTGTCAGCATCCATTGACATCTAGGGAAGATCCTCCACCAGCAAAAAAGATTGTAAGTAACACTGTAACACTGAAGTCTCAGATGATGGTTAGAATTTTTTATTAATTGAGGTATATTCATTTTAGGCCTAATGCTATTTCATACTCAATAAACTACAGAACAGTGCACACAGAACTTTCAAATGAAAAAAATATTTATTTGACTCATTTGATTAAGACACTTGTTTATTGTGGTGGTCTGGAACCAAACCTGCAATGTCTCTCAGATGTTCCTGCATATAATTTTGTTAAATTATCACAAAATTTTCTTATATTGATATTTATATCATCCTGATTCTCAAGTTAGGTATTAAGTATTAGAGATGTGAAGTCATTTATCTAAATTCACACAGCAAGTAATGTTTTAAAACATAAAAGTCTGTCTCTGGGGCTCAGTTCAGTTCTCCTAAATACCCTGCGTAATACATGTACTTAGAACTCTATGTTACCAAATGTTCATTTTTGAAATTCTGAATAAAGCTGGGTTAATCTAACCAACCCCAGAATTTTCCTGATATTTGAAATACAGTCACTAGCTGTATTTATTTGACATATTACCTATTGCTAAAATAAGATCTCTCATAGTCAGAGAGACCAATAAATAAACAACCAACATTCACTTGAGTGGTAGCCTTCCATTCCTTCAGTACTATAGAGCCCATGCAAATAATATTACTAGCTAGCATTTTTGGAATTACATCACTATGTAACCACTAGTTCTGAGTTCACTTTTTCGGCCATGCTGTAAAGGTGAGATGCCAGACCTCCAATGAATAGGAATAGTTAAGACTTCACTATCATTTTTGTCATAACAGATATTTATTGGGGGCAAGCTCTGGTGGAGTAGCAGTTAGGTCAACCACCTCTGTAGGAGTGCAGTCCATGTATATCCCAAGGACCCAGGTTTGTGTCCTGGGTCCAGGATCCAGGGGGAATAACCAATGTGAACAACTAAAGAAAAATCAAAATAAACCAGTTCTTCCTCCTCTCTCTTCCTGCATGCCTGACTACTTGCCTTCATTCCTATCTGCACCTTTCCTTTAAAAAAAAATCAAATATTGATTTCTGTGAAATATATGTATATACTGATTTGATAATAAATATATACATGTATATATATATTTCTCATTAAATCAATATTCAATAAGACAATGTAGTTAGATAATGTGACTGGTGGCTTAGAGTAATATTTTTTAAAAATCCTTAAGTGTGAAATGTCAAGTTGTTTGTTAGAGAGGAAAAGGAGTCATTCAAACTACTTAATAGAAAGAACTTAATATTAGCGCTATTAATAACCAGCTGGGTTTTGTGAGCTTCACCCCACACAAGAGAAATACATGTAAGTCTAGGCTATAAGTTTACCTCCTTGCTCACTAAAACAATTTCTTGAAAAAATCTTATTTTAATGAACTATGACAAAATGTAACTAACTCGCTAGACTTAGTGGTACCAGAATACATTCTTTGAATTATTTCCACTGTTTATTATGCTTTTTCATTCCCTACGATAACCTTGATCACTTCTGGTAAATCTGTGAAGTGTTCAGGAAGAGAGGAACAACTGGCTCATTCTTGCAAGGCAGGTATGACCTGGAATTGGGTTTGCCAACTGCCATGATAAACTGTGCTGAGTCATCCGTAACTTCATCTGACTCCTTTATACTTATCCCAGGGCCTCCACATACCTGTGGATGTAGTCTCACAGGGAATAGGCAGTCTCACTATGAGTGATTTATGTGCATGTGTGTGTGTGATATTTATTATGTCATTCATTTATTAAAAGTTTAGGAGTCCAAACGCAACTAATAATGAAGAATTAACTGCTGATGAATTAAAACCATTGTGACAGGTAAGCATAAGTCTCCATCATTTTGCTATATGGCTTAGTCTCCATTCTTAAGCACCACTGTACTAGAATATATTTAAAGGCATTAAGAAATACTTAAGAAATTTGATCATTTATTCAGCCAGGATAGTCAAAGCTCTAAGGTATTCAAATGAAATGTGATATGAAATTATCTTGATATCTCTTTCACCACTTGTACTTTTAGTAGTCTCAGATTTATTTCCAATTATCTCACAAGTATAAGGTGAGAAGAGTCCCAGTGAGAAACAGCCTACAGTGTCATTTAAGAGCTGCTTTTTGTCAACAATGGTTGTTTAATTTCCTACTGGATGAAATCACAGTTCTTGAAGAAATCAAAGCAGACAGGTTGTTAGGGAAACTGCCTGGGTGGGTAATGGTTAGGACTGCCATCTCTGGCTGAGCACAGTACACACATGTCACAAGGATCTGGGTTTATGTCCTGGAGTAGGGGTGGGGGGCAACCAAGATGGACAACTAAATGAAATAATGATGCTTCTTTCTCCTTCCTGACTGCTTACCTACTCACCTTCTCTACTGCCTATATGTTTCCTTTAAAGAAAAAAGCAACAAAACAAAAAGAGAAAGGAGAAGAGTCAAGTCAATGATCCCGATGACACCTTCTGTGACAGGCAAGAAAAAATGTCAGGAACATATTGTCAAATAAATAATATATAGAAATAGTAAGTGGGGGAAGGAGGAAGGGAAATAAGTAAAGAATGAACAAATCAGTGAATGAGGAAATCAATGAATAAAGGAAGAAATGAGATAAACATAATGATGTAAACAAAATGTCCTGCTGTACCATAGTCACATTGATTTGTGAAAGGCCTCAGTGACTCTCTGTTGTCTAGAGCCAAAATGAGTAAACTACTACCTACTGCCTACTGCCTGCTGCCTGTCCCAAGAGGGTTAATCGCTGAGAGCTGAGAGTGTCCCAGGAGCTAAGAAAGACGTTGGATGCACAGCACAAAACCCTTCCCTTTCCCATGCATACTTTGCCACTCTAGACAGTGCAGTTCTTATGCTTCTATGTCACTAAAGGCATGTATTCTATTTCAAAGATCCTGAATCCAAATCTCACCCTTATATCTGAAAACTGAAGATAATATATATGTTCCAAAAGATTACAATGAACATTTAATGAGATAAAGTCAAACATTTAGCACAGTATCAAATAATATTAGCTATGGTCACTATTGTTATCATTTAATTTTTTTCATTAACTGTATTTCAGTTTTGAAACCCATCATTTCAGCAAATGCTCCAAAGTTAAAGATAAATATGCAATTTAAGGTCTATAAATTTAGGGGGTCCTGGCTACTCAGAGTTTTCAGCATGCTCAGTGAATGGCACCTCTGCAATCATCCCAGGATTGGAATAAATTTTTGAAAAGGTAAGTTCAAGGAGTGATAGATGAACACACGAGTACTAGTTGTTGACACATAAAAGATGACCTGGGCCAGTTAATGTGTGTATCATAACATTAGCTATTCATAACCACGATGAATTGGGATGGACCTCCCACTCGGTCCCTCGGAGCCAGCCTTGGAGGAGGGGTGCAGAAAGACATTGCACAACAGAAGTGAATTGCTGTGCAGACTGTGTCTGTGCCCCCTTAATCGTCCCAAGTGCATTAATCAAATGTCACTCTTTCTCCTCTAAATCACAGTGAAGAAGAGGCAACTAGGGAGAGGAGATTTTCTCACTGAGATTGAACTGGAAGGAAACATCTAGAATTGGAGAGAAGTGTTTCCCTGTAACAGTGGTTTCATAAAGAATTCTCACTGTTCCAACCCCAGATTGCATTTCAATTGGCTAGAACATTGAGTCAGGGAACAGATATACAAAAAGTCCAATTGAAAACTCTTAAACTCTCTAATTGCATTCTGGTAAGTACCCTATAACATTTTTGTTGTTGCTTTAGTGACATATTTTCATTTCCTGCAACATAATTTTTAGCTGGAAGTTCATCGCCTTCTTAAAACCTAAGGGATTGCTTTACAAACAAATAACACCTAAAGAACATAAATGAGCAATTGCTAGTGAATAATTATCAACAAATAGGGAAAGCCCTGGGCACATGACATGACAAACTGATTTTCAGTCCCAGTTAAACCATTTATAAGCTAACTATCCTGTTAGTCATTTCAACTAGATCTCAGTTTTCACATCCTTAAAATGCAGAAGATGCCAGGTTGCCTAAGATATTTCATATGATATTGGCCAGATCATGAAAGGCTATGTCTGAAAACGCTTTGAAAGATCTGTGTATGTGCAGTTCATGGGAACTTCAAGGGGCTGCCAATGTATTTTAAGTTAACAGAAAAATAAAAGGATCTGGTACCATGAAACACAGACAGAGGAAAAGAAATCATCAGTGTTTTAAAAGTATGTGAAGGTAAGCACATACAAAGAGAAAAAAAGAGAGATTCTATTTTCTCCTATTTACTAATCCATTAATTTTTCATGATGAGCTCAGGCTTGAAGAGATTTTACATATAAGAGGACTTTTTCATTATATAGTATAAAAGCTAAACATTTGGGAAAAAATATGTTGCCAAACAGTTGGATATTTTCTATAGATACAAAACCACTACATTTATCCTTTATTAAAAAAAAAAGTCAGGCAGAATCTATTATGAGCATCTTCTTGTAAATGCTTTTCATTCAAAAAATGAAACAAAAGATAAGCTGCTGCTAAGAGCTTCAAGGTCTAGAATGCCTATGTGCTCCTTATTATAATTCCTTTCTTCAAAATAGGCATTTTGTGTCCCTGAAGGACAAACCTTGTGTTCTCTCAGCTCTTGGAATTGATTAATGTCTCCAATGTGATGTATATTTAAGCCAGGCTCATGGCCTATTAGCAATTCACAAACCATGACTGTGCACAGCATTGCCGGCAACTCTATTTTGCATTACAAAATGTTTATAAATCTGCCTCTATTCCCAGAATGGCATATAAACACGTCAACAAATCACATGTGCACTGGGGGAAGGGAGGCAGAGGTTATGAATTTATCACAGCCTCAGGCTGTTCTGTGACAAATTAAATATCATCCTGGCCACTGAGGTCTCTACCTGGCAGTTGGTCAGAATGAACTGGAGAGAGATTGAATTTTTCTTATTGGATACAAGTCAGCAGCTCACCTAAATATTATAAATTTGTCACCCACACTAGAAAGAAATTCATATCATGCTAAAGGCAAGCCACTCCTTTCTAGAGGATTGCAATTTATGATTTCCTTGAAAGATAAAGAATGTTTTTGGCAAAAGAAAGTCATGAGACATAGTTGGAAGCAGACACAAGGAACGGTAGGGATATTATCTCTTATTTTTTGCTTTAACACCTGGGAAGGGGCTCAAATTAATTGTCCATAAATGTGTACGTGTGTGTACATGCATATGTGTATGTGTATGTTCCATATTTTGCAATAGTTCTGGAGGGTCTCTTTCCCCTCTCATCCTTGGAACCTTAACAGGCACCAGAAAGTAGATAAAACAGGAACCCTCAAATAAAGGCTCACAAGTTTGTCCCAAAAATGTTAACTGCAGTTTCTAATTTTCAACCAAATTTAGTCACAGGCAAACCTCATGTCTCTATTAAAGTAAAGGTGTATAATTAAAGTCAAAGTGTAAGTGGTCTCTTTTTTGCAGTGGTTAGCATGAGGATAGGTTTTGATATAAACTAGCTTAAAAATTCTCAAAGTAGCTTAAAGGCTTATCTGTTAAAGTTCTAGCTATAAAAATATTGCATCTTCTTTTATGCTATATACATTTTACCACAATAACAAAGGAAAAATAAAATATTTTCTCCAGAGAAGAAACATACTAACTAGAAAGAAGAAAGTTTTTCTGTGACTGGATCATAGAATTAAGAGATTTTCACACCTGAAGGGTCCTGAGAAAATTCATCCACTACAGAGTTTTCCAGAATGTCATTCAACAAGTTAGTTGTAGTTTTTACAAGAGCGGGTTCCACAGTTGTGATAGTCATTAGTTCTGCTCGCCACTATCCAGAGATCCTCTCCTCTGAGTACAACCTAACTCTCTTGTAGTTCATTAGGCTAATGGATGGAGAGTAAAAGTTATGCACATCCTAACTGATTTGTGTAACATTTAATGACTAGTTTGAAACCTTCCTAAATTTCCTCATTTCTTCTGCAGTTTTTATAATAGTAACTACTCTGTCAACTGGTATCGCTGAGTAACTATGAAGAGTTCCTTTCCATGTGTTGAGGTTTAGGGGAGTGGGTGTGGGGAAGAGAGAGAGTGGAAAAAGAGAGAGAGAGAGAGTTCATGTTTTAAGCCAATGAGATTTGGATTTTATTACTTTTTTTTTTTAACTTCTGCATAATATAGTAATCTATAGTCGAGACTGATATAATGGCCACTTAAACTTCAGGAATACAGATTTATACAAGTTTCTCTACCACAAAAATGTGTAAAGCTTTAAAATGCTAGTATAAAATATGAGTCTACTAGAGATCAATATATTGGAAGCATTTCTTGCACTTATTGGAGCACCAAAGTTTTTGGTATGATTTGTTTTAGCTTTATGTTTTGCATAGTATACTTATTACCATGTTGCAGTGTTCCACAGATCAGGTGGGAAAAACACCATCCCTCCGATCTCTGCAAAGCCCTTAGGTATGAAGGTCTTCCTCAAGGTCACACTACCAGTTGTCCAGGTTCAGGACACAGACATCCAGAAGTCCATGAGCAGCAGACTTGCCCAGCTAAGGTGGCTGCCCTGTTGCTAATGATCAACTCTTTTGCATGAATCATTCAGGAGCTAATTCAGAAGGGGCACCCCTACCATTTCACCATGCAACGGCTATTAAAATCAGCACAGATTTCCCTTGTCCACAGAGAATTAAAACAAGACACACACAAAAGAAAAACTCAAAAAACTTCCCAAATAGGGCAAGAGTTTATTTTGAGAGGTGAGGGAGAAAAAAAATCTCTCAGCTGAAGCTTCTGAAACAGGACTCCATAGTCTCTTAAAAAAAAAAAAAAAAAATCAGTGTTTCTCCTTCTCAAAACCCAACAGTGAGAACTTAAGGACATAGTACACCTCTTTTCCTTGGGGAAAGCTTTGGCCGAAAATGAGATTTGAGCCTGCAATGAAGGGGGAAATATCTGATTCACCGGCCCTGTTTTTTAAACCGCTGAAGACCTCTCTTATGAAACAATTTATTTTGACTGATGCTAGAGGCTCTAGTAGAATTTCTTTCTCCCTCACAGAATTACAGCAGTCAGAGTGATAGCTTTGAATTTGTGAGCGTAAATAGCTACTCAAACATCATATGTATTTAATCACAATCTTGGAGGAAACCAGTAAAAGCTGTTTAGAAAACAAATTAAAAAAAAAATAAAAATCTAACTGCTACATGGGTATTGCCAGGACTTGATTGTTTAAGAAAAGCTCCAAGAAATTAAAAAAGAAGAAAAAAAAATAGCTTTTGTAACAACCCCCACTTGATCCCTGAGGGTCCCTGAAGTTCTTTAATCTTATAAATGGAGGAAGATTCTAAGTGATTTGCTTC
Source organism: Solenodon paradoxus (assembly GCA_004363575.1). NCBI lineage: Eukaryota > Metazoa > Chordata > Mammalia > Eulipotyphla > Solenodontidae > Solenodon > Solenodon paradoxus. The sequence goes on from RJWH01000910.1 coordinate 433,251, forward strand.
GCCTTCCTTGAAAATGGCCCCCCAAATGCAGGTTCTCTACAGCTGCTTTGCAGTCACCCAAATTGCATTGATTTCTTCACTTGAGTGAAATGAGATCTTTAGTTAAAAAGTAATGAAATGTAATTGCAACATAAATAATTTTAAACCATTTGGTCTAGGTCTGAAAATTGGCATGTGAATAATTTTGATTTATGCTTCAGAGATTATATTGGTAAAACCCAGGGGTGAACATGAATTCCAAATACTGCCTTGAGGGCTCTAGACATAATGGTGAGAGCAGACAATACTCTGATTTTTCAGCCAAAAAGCCCCTAAGCAAGCCCTTCTGCAATATTGCTTACACCCCTGGAGAGTAGAGAGCCCACAGCCTCTTCTTAGCTGTGGGAGCAGGAGCAGTGAGCTTATCAAAGTTCTCTCTGCCTGAGCAAATACAAGTCATAGCAGTACCTAGCCTGGGAGTTCCTTCCTGGAAAAACAGGAAGGGAAATTAGGATAAACAGAACTGAGGAAAAATAATGAATTTGAAGCTGCTATAACTGCTTCCTTGGAGAACCAGAAGACAGAGGGAGGCACAATGAAAATGCAAAAGCAAGTAGGAGGCCAAAATGCAAAACCAGAAAAACTCTCCTCCTGCCTGTCATTTGCATAGCTCCACTTCTCAATAAACAGGCTGTCCATACTTGGCAAATAACGTACTTGTCAAATAACTGCAGCTACACAATGACTAAGCATCATTGTTTGCTCCCCATATAAAAATAACTACAAAACAAATCTGAATGGAGCAATTGACTAAACCTTGTAATGTAGTTCATTTTTAAGTAAATATCTGTATTGTCACCTGAACTGCTCTTCTTTGTGACCCTCTTATTCCAAGTTTTTCTTTGACTCTGGTCTGAAAAATACATTCTGAGGAAATGTTCAGGATTTAACAGTTTATTATTTCCAGAGTTGTGGCTTCCAAAGAGATCATGAGAACTGTGATAACACAAAATAATGAATCTCTGATGGTGGGCTTCCTAAATTCCTTGGCATTGATTCATAGCGAAGAAGGAAGGGCTGCCTGCTAATCATAGGCTGAGAGCACTAGGTATTCATTCTCTCACTAATGTTTTCATTTAACATGAATTATGAATTCCCATAAGAAGAGCAAGGTAGTCATTACTGACCAGCTGAAGAGACCAAAAAAGACACAGGCCCTGATTTAAAGCAACTTAGAGCTGGGATAAAGAAGCAGGCATATAAATAAATACAATGCAAAGCAGGAAGACATAAAATAATATATAATAGAGATTACAGCAATAAACTATAGACTATAGAAAGATGAACATGCAGTTGTGATAGGAAGATACAGAACTGATTGTAGATGAAGTAAGAGTATCAATTTAATGCATGAAAGGGGAATGTTGTTCAAAATCAAGGAGTCAGCAGGACCATCATCTTTCAAAGATTCTAGGAAAGAAAGCCTTCCTTGCCTCTTCCCAGACAGAAATTCTTGGAATTCCTTAGCTTGTGGCAAAATAATTTCAATTCTTATTATCATGACCTTTTCCTCTGTGTATGTCTTTGTGTTTCTGTGTTTTTCTTCTTTAAAAAACACCAGTTATGGCACAGCCTGGTGGAGCAGCGGTTGGGTCAATCACTCCAGAAGGAGCAAGCCATATTTTGTTTCTGGGCCTGAGAGAAGCAACCAGAGTGAACGACTAAACTAAACTAAACTATTTCTTCCTACCTGGCTGCCTACTTGCCTTCATTCTTGCCTGCACCTTTTCTTTAAAAAAAAAAAAAAAAATCAATTATAAGACTAAGGATCACCTCATCTTGACTAATAACTTTGTCCAAAAACTTTTTCCATATAAGATACACTTTTGCAGTTCCTAGTACATATAAATTTTTGAGGAACTCTATTCAATCCAGTAGAATAATTTATGTCATTTACCAGAACCATTCACAGCTTCAAGCATGTATACTTTATGTCTGACACCTACAATCAAAATCTTCTTGGGGGAGGAAAACAAAATAAACAACTAACTAGATAAAATTATATCTTCCCCTTCCTCCTTCCTTCCTCCCTGCCTGCCTCACTCCCTCCCTCTCATCTTGCCTCTCTTTAAAAAGAAATCCACTAGCTACTTCAAAAGAAGCAAAGACTAAGTCAGATGTGGAAAGATGAAAGAAGAGAGAGGGATCACTGAAAACTTAGGTTTCCGGTTGATGTAATGAAAACCTAGACGATGACACCCAGCATTTGTTGAGTGTTTCTTTTATGATAGGCATTTTATAACTGTTAGTGCTTCATTAATGTTCATAAAAACCCCAGTGCACGCATGCCCTGGTAGAGCAATGGTTGATTCTGCTGTCTTTGGCTGAGTGGAATCCACACATGTATCTTAAGGACCTGGGCTGGCAGCCCAGGGCCAGGAGAACAACCAAGAAGAACAATTAAATAACAACAAAATTTAAATGTTTCTTCCTCTTCTCTCTTTTTGGCTGGCTTGCCTACTTATTTTCACTTCTATCTGTACTTTTCCTTTAAAAAAAAAAAAAACTTAGAAAGATTTTACGGTTGTTCAGGTGGTAAAATACTGACCATTTTGCAAACTGAGGCACAGAGAAATTAAGCATTTCCAAGGTCATGCACCTAATCGGTGTGAAAGCTGGAAAACAATGCTGATCTTAACCACTACACTAGAGTTGCTTCTGTAAAATACATGGTGGTACAACCTTAATTAAGAGAACCCAGATGTCTTACTAGGGCAGAAGACAGAGACTGGGGTAACACATTTGGTTGAAAGCATATTCAAGTAAATGTGAGTCCTAGTACTTACTTCAGAATCTGAATTAATTTGATGCATTAGGAGGATTACCTCCCTAACAAATGTGACTTAAATAAAAGATCCAACTATAATTCAAATATATAAGCATTATGCTATAGCACAATATAATGTCACAGGAAACTGCAATAAATTATCGAAGAGAGAGAGCAAATGACAGATAACAGTCTTCTGTATTTCTCTTTGTACTTCTAGTCCAATATTTCTCTCCATTTGAGTCTATGATGTAGACTTTATTTTATGTCCAGGCAGGTAATTACAAAGAGTTGGTCACTAGAATGAAACATTGGGGGTATCATGTCCCAAACTACTTTATTCACTTCTTCAATACTGATGTTAAAGAGCCACCTAATCATCAGAAAGTGTTTCATATGTTGTATCTCCATTACAAAATTTTAAAGTCTTTTTCAATCGTAGGTCACCTCTAGCACACACTCTCCTTCCTTTGCAACAGTTTTTTTAAAGTCATCTCTTCTAACTATTTTCATTGCTTGATTTCTTTCTTCTGTCCACAGTTATCTGCCTTGCACCCCAACAATGTACTGCAATTGCTTTTACCTGGATTACCAATGACAAATGAGACAACGACCTCTATGCTGTATAGTACTTACTCTTATGATCTCTCCTTCCTTCTTAAAACTTGTTGTCGTGATACTTTGGAAGACAATATCTTCCCCTGGTTTCCTTCTTGCCCCATAGTTTATTGTGTCCCAGTTTTGTTCTTGGGCACCAATTTTATGCCATTAATTTAGACCTATGATTTTTCACACAGGGCAGTAAAAATTGCTAATAAGAGGATGCCATAAGATACGGATTTGGGTTAAGTGACTTCTAAGATGGCCAACTATGAACTTAGTCTCTTGGTATTTATATTTTTTGTGTAATCCCTCTTTTCTTGAGTGTGGACTGGTGAACTGGATTTATTGATTCTTTCCTAATGTATGGAATAATACAGATATGATGTGACATCACTTCTGAGATTAGGTTATGTAAGGATTGTGGCTTCCAGTTTGGAAGAACTTTCTCTTTCTCTCTCTTGGATTGTTCCACCTGGAGAAGATAGTGGCTTTGTTACCAGGTAGCCATATGGAAAGTGTCTTGTGACAGTGAACAAAAGTCTGCCAAAACCAATGTGAGTAAACATGAAAGAGGACACTGCCAGCGAAGCCTTCACCTGAGACCATATACATCAACCCAGAAGACCCAACAGCTGACACCCAATTAAGCTTTGCCCAGATTCATAAGCCTGAAATTATGAGATAATAAACTTTCTTTGTTTTAAGTTGCTATTTTTCAGTCATTTGTTATGCAACAATAGATAGCTAGTACAGGGACACGAATCTTTAGTCTTCACCAGTACCTACTGCTCCCTGCTCCACCACTCTAGACCTACCTACATTCTCTAGGCCCTACCTACGGACCCCTTTTGCCACCACTACCAAAAACAATCAGCCAAAGTCATTATGTTTTGAACTCTTGTATACATTGATTTTTTTATATACAATTTCTTTGTACAACTATTTTCAAAGTTAAAATTTGATGTGAAAGATAATGTGTTTCTCAGCATTCCATCCTGGGTCTGTATCTCTTTTCACTTTAGCCATTCTCCTTGAATGTCACACCTATATCCAAATCAATTAATTACTTCCCTCTGCTTCTATAGTTCCCAAATATGCCTTCCTAGCTTCACAACAATACTTCACTGATCATTGACCATTTCCACTAAAATGCTCAACAGGACCTGAAAGTGAACTTGTCCAAAACTGAACTTAAAAACTTTCTAATAAAAGATGTTTTTCTCCTATATTTTCCACTTCAATAAATACTACTACCATAAACCAGAGAGATCATACTTAGTTTTTCCCACTCACCCTTCTTCAAATGGTCTATAAATTGACATGTCTCTCTGTCATTGAAAATGTTACCTCTTCCATCAGAAATATCCTTTCTACCCTACTGGCTAACTCCAAAAGATCTTTTCAAAATCTAGCTGATGTTACCAATTTTTCCAGAAAACTTCCCTACATAACCACTACTGATACCTCACTAACACACAAACATGCACATGTAAGCAGAAAGAACTTCCCCTGAGCACAATAGTTCTCTGCACTTATTCTGTATCTATCTTCTAAGAACATGCAAGTAACTATATACATTTCTGTCTCCACTGGATCTTAGCTGTGTGCTCCAGCAGTGAGTACAAACATATGGAACCCTGTAGGCACTCAATAAATATTTAATCAATGAATAAATGAGGGCTCTCACTTAACATTTCCTTTATTCTTTGAGTGTAAGAACTTTCCGTATTCTGTTCCTGCACTTGAGTTTTGTAGCACTGGTTTGATATAGTGTGGCAGCAACTAGGGGAATTCATAGTAAAGATCAAACAAAAACATGGTCTCTGGACAATGAAGAATTCAGAGAGGCTCCAGAGGCAACATCCCCAGATGTCTAGCCTGACCCAAGTGAACGATGATGTAATACTCTCTTCAAGCCTGTCTACTGCATAGCTTTAAGTGGGTGTATACTTGGCTAGCGTCTACTTTTTTAATTTGTACAAAATGCCACAATAGTTATTAGAAAATTGAAAACTTTTGAGTACTTTAAGCGAAAGTTTCCAACCAACAAGTTTAATGAGGTAGGTTTGTGTCTAAACTTTCAACAACTCTCTCATTGTCAGAAGCCTCAGTTTGAGGCTCCATTAGTCAGTGTATTGATTTCCAATTGGTGGGAGGGTCAAGATCTGAATGACTTCACTAAGTTCCAAGAAAGATAAGTGAAGTGACCAAAGAGTTTCCTTTCTTTTCAGATTTAATCAAGGAACTGCTAAGTTCCTGGTTTTTAAAAATATATGAGAATTGGCATGCCCTAGTGGAGTAGCAGTTAAGTCAATTACCTCCAAAAGAGCAAGTCACATACCCCTGGGTTCAACTCTGGGGGTCAGGAGGGAGCAACCAGTGTGAACTAAATAAAAATAAAATAAAGTGCTTCTTCCTCCTCTCCTTGCCTTCCTGTCTACTTACCTTCATTCCTGACTATGCCTTTTCTTTAGAAAAAAAAAATCTCCTACTGGACCCAGTCATTTCCTGAATGTTCTAGATATGTAAGATTGAGTGGTGGTAGCTATTCTCTCAAAGATTTTTATGTAGTTATGAATGGAAATTAATAGAAAACCATACATATAAAACTGACTTAGAGGCTAGAGATAGAGATATTTATAAAATTCTAATGAGAAAAATAGAAGTGTTTTTAAAGAATGTATTTTCATTATTAGAATAAGATAGCAATGATAAGAATAGCATTAAAGAGAATATTTTCTATTCTATGTAGCAAATACACATTGGGATCTCTGGTATTTCCTTTGGCACAAATAATTTTCCCAGACATGTTGTCTGGAAGTTTTTATGTTGCTTCAACAATAGGAAATAGAAGAAATAAACAAGTGAACGAAATATTTTATGTAGGAAAATACAATTTGTAAAAAGTGATGGCAAATAGAAAATTAAAGTATTGACCTAAGAAAAGAGATGTCAATTTCAGTTAACAACAGGGAGAATATGTATTTTGCAAATGTAGGGTCGATAATGTATATATAGGGTACACAGTGTAATTCAACACACCCTGCACCATAAAATCATACTAGAATTCAGAAGGAAAGGAGTTCATGGCTTTTTTTTTAATTTTTGTTTTTGATTTTTGGTTTGTTTTAAAGGAAAGGTCAGACAGGAAGAAAGAGGAAGAAGAAAAAGCACCTTACTTTAGTTTTAATTAGTTGTTCACATTGGTTATTTCCTTTCTCTTTGCCTCCCATCTGGGAATCCCAGGCCTTTGTTCCTTCAGAGGTGATTGACCTAAACACAACTCCACCAAGGTATGCCATGCTTTTCAAAAATTGCTTTGAAGTCTTATTTTCAAACCTATTATATATCCTTGTTGGATGATCTCTCTATAGAAGAGTGCAACTTTACCAGCACTCAAATAATATCAGTATTAATTATTAATTGATGATATATTATTTGTTAGTACAAATAAAATCGGCTTGCCTATGAGACGATATTCTCAGGATATATACCTAGCAAAAGATAATATTAAGGTTGATAAAGTGTGAAAGAATGGACAGGAGCTTTGAACAATTATACCACAGTATCTTCTTCAGTAAACCTCAGTTTTTCCTCCTCAGGCTTTCAAGTAATTAGAAGAGTCGTATTAACATTGCAAAGGGTAATATCTTTTACTGAAAGTCAACTATTTGTAGATGTTAACTACATCTACAAAATAACTTCATGGAAATATCTATATGGGTACTTTGGTACTTGATTAAATAACTGTAAGCTACTATTGAACTCTAAGCATTGAACTCTAAGTACTTCGGTACTTGATTAAATAACTGTAAGCTACTATTGAACTCTAAGTACTTCGGTACTTGATTAAATAACTGTAAGCTACTATTGAACTCTAAGCATTGAGGGAAGTATACTGATGTAATTTTAGATACTATTGCCTAAATTAGCTAAAACATAAAAGTAACCATCACAGAAGACTTACATAAAAGTTTAAACTATCTGACTTAATTTCTATGAAATTCTAGAACAGGAAAACTAAGGAGATAAATTATAATTTCTCTTGGGTTAAGTGTAGAATGACTAGAAAAGAACAGGAGAGAACTTTCTAAGTGATGGTAATGTATGTATTGATAGACATTTTAAATACATAGGTGTGTACATTTTCAAAAGTCAGAAAAAATATACTTAGGATCTGTACATTTTATGTATGTATGTATTTATATCCAAAGAACAAATCATTAAGCAACCATTGAACTCTAAGTATTGAGGAAAGTGTGCTGATGCAATTTTAAATGCTTTGGAAAGTGGTATTGATGGATGGATGAACAGAGGAATGGAGAGCTGGGTAGTAGTGCTAATGGCAGAAGGAAGATGAAGCATTCAGAGACTCACCATAAAATGTTTTTGGCTTTGCTGAATGAGACTAGGCATAACAAAACATTGGAAAAACAAATCGGTCTCTCAAAATGAATTCCATGTATCTTTTATCAATCAGTCTGTAGAAGAGAGGAAGCCGCACCCCGGTTTCTAGGCGCTGAGGACCAACAGTGGCCACCCAGCCACCAGGTGCCTGATACTCTAGACTGGCTGGAAGATACTGACTAGATAAAAGGGATCCCTTTCTGAGAATGAAACCCTATGTGCATTTTACAATTATGTGAATCTTATGTGTTATCCATGTGAGGAATTCACAAATGAATAACTGAATTCCATTTGTAATTCCTGTTCTAATTCACACCTTCCCCCTCCCTCACCAATAAAAATGTATCCAAAAAGTATTTCGGGGCTCAGATTCAATAGCCGACCCGCGCATAATAAAGCTGTCTTCACTACTTTTAAAAGAGCATCGTTTGGATTTTGTCAGTTGAGAGAGAGCTATTACAAGTCAACTGTAATCAAATTTCAATTCCAATGCTATATCAAATTACTCTCACTATGACCACTAACCCGTATACTGCTAAATCTAGTGAGTATTGTTCTAGCCCTCGCATGTTTTATATTTAAAGAAGGTAGTTCTGAACTTCAGATCTCTTAAACACTCTTGGAAAAGGAGTGTCACTTGAACTTTTGTGATTTTTTTTCTTTACAACCAGTGACTTCTTATCTTCCTATGTAGATAAACCTTCTAAGCTTATCTTCCTAAATATCAATATCAACTTTTTGAGTTTTATATGTCCTAGAGCCTTGCTATTTAAAGTGTGAGTCAGAGAAATTAGTAAAGATGGTGACCTGATAGGAGTGAGTCTCATCTCCTCACAGAACAAGTAGGAATAACCTGTTTTGGAGACACAAATGCTGAGGAAAAGTTGGTCCAGAAGCTATGACAACAGCAACAGCATCAGCACCAGAAACTGTAGGTGAAAGCATCAGGTTTCAGAACTACATTGCAGATTCAAAATTCAAGCCTCAGGAGGAAATAAGGGCCATGGTAGAGGGGGTGGAGCCTCAGGAAGAACTGGGCTTCTCAGAGAGTTGCTATGGCAACAGAGAGCCCTCAGCCAGCAGGTCCAGGACTTGGAGCCCTAGGAGAAGGCTTGGATGCAGGGAAGAAGGAGAACCAGTGCCCTGTGGACTGAGTAAGAATCTCTGAGGGAAAATTTACACAGGATACTACCATAATCATAAGGCAGTTAAGAGAATCCCCAATCTCCACCCTCTCCCACCATGTTGTTCCAGAATGACAGGACCTGCCCACTGGAAATTCTGCCCCCAATCTAAAAGGAAGAAGAGAGTCTTCCAGAAGGGAGGAAACTTCAATGATAGCCATTAGCGCCACACTCTGGGTGGAGTCTGAACTGCAGCCTGATTGCTGATTGTTGACCAATGACACTTACCATTCAGACTGTGACACTAGGGGAAGGTTCTGCATCCCCACATACTCTAGAACCCATACGCTAAACTCTTGGACCCCAGTGGATGCCTGAAAGCTTCAACAAATCCAACCAGTGGTAAAACCACACATCTTAAGAATTTCCATTATTTAAACAAGATCCAGCTTTATTCAGTGCAAGTCGATACCTGACACAAGGCTATCACTACAGGGAAATGTAATCCACAGAACTATAGACATAATGTCAAACCAAACAAAGACACAGAAATATATATGAAATGATGGATCTAATTAAAACCCCAGGGGAAAATCTGAATATAACAGATACATGCAAAATACTTGAGGATGAATTTAAGTCAGCAATGATAAACATGCTCACAGAAATCAAGAAAATAATAGAGGAATAAAAAAAGAACAACAAAAAAAGAGAAGAAAGGAAGCAAAATGTCAAAGAAATGATGAACACAATAGATGAATTAAAGAACACAGTAGAGGAACTCAAGAGTAGGATGAATAAATACTCCAATTGTATCAGTGAGCTAGAAGATAGGGCAGAGGAATACACTCAGGCAAACCAGCAAGGAGCAAAAAGAATGAAAAAACAAATGAAGACAGCATTAGATATATATATATATATATATATATATATATATATATAGGATAACATCAAAAGGGCAACATTCACATCATAAGGGTCTCAGAAGGAGAAGAGAGAAAAAAGTAGAAAGAAAATGTATTTAAAATAATAACTGAGAACTACCACAACCTGAGGTATGAAGCAAGCCTCCAGACCCAGGAAGCTCAAAGGTTTCCAAACAAAAGAAACCTAAACAGACCTGCACAAAGACACGTTGTCATTAAAATGTCAAAAGTACAAGGTAAAGAGGAATCTTGAAAGCAGTTAAAGAAAAATGAGTTACAAGCAAAAGAATCCTTGTAAGATTACCAGTGGGTCTCAAATACAGCTCTACAGGTCAGAAAGGAATGGGATGTTCTATTCAAAGGGCTGAAAGACAACGATTTTTAACCTACTTATTCTGTACTATCATTTAAGACTGAAGGAATGATAAAAGGCTTTTCAGATAAGCAAAAGTTAAAGGCATTCATCACCACAGAAACAGCTCTACAGAATATACTAAAGGAAGCTCTATAAAGTGTAAAGAAATCCCACTTAAAAACTGTAAGACAGCAAAATGTTAAAAAGTGGGGAAAAGGAGAGGAGAATAAAAATGTAGATGGCTAGAATAAGTGCAACACTAATACGCTTTCAAATAAAAATAGGAAATAAAGAATTCTTAATGATAGCCTCATGACACATCTAAGGAAAAAAGCAAAGAAGAAAATAAAAAGGGAAAGCAATCAAAACATTGCTACACACAACCCACCTAAAGAGAAAGAGAATAACAAAGGTATTGTCTGGAACAACGCACCGAAGAAAAATTACAAAGTGGCCAAAAAACAAATAAATAAAAAAGTTGCAAATCAGTAATCACCCTAAACATCAATGGATTGAACTCACCAAGCAAACAACACAGTGTAGTTGATATTAAAAAGCATAACCCGACCCTCTGCTGCATTCAGAAAGCTCACGTCTTTCAAAGATAAACATAGGCTTAAAGCCAATTATTGAAAGATAATCTTACAGTCAAATGGCAACCAAAAAAAAAAAGAAAAGAAAAGAAACAGGAGCATCTATACATACACATACACACGTACACACACACACACACACACACTCACATACATATATTTAAGTCTATATAAGAATATATGTATATATACACTTACATAAAACAAACTTCCAACTAAAAAGCCTAACAAAATAGAGATGGACATTATATAGTCGACTAAGGGGTCAATCCAGCAAGAGGACATAAAACTTATTAACATATTCATCAAATGAAAGAGCATTAAAATATATTAAGCAAGCATTGTTATCAATGACAAGAGAGATTGATAGTACCACAATAATGACAGGAGACTTCAGCACCCCACTTACAATGGAAAAATCAGCCTGACAGAAAATTAAAAGGGAAATAGCAGCTTTAAGTGACAATTTAGAACAGTTAGGTCTGATAGACATATACTGAACACTTCATCCAACAACTACATATTTTACTTCTCAAGTGCACATAGAACATTCTCAAGGATAGATCATATGTTGGGACAAAAAACATTTCTCTAAAAAATTTACCAGAATTGAAACTGTCTTCTCTGACCAAAATGGCTTAAAATTAAAGATCAACCATAAAAAGAAAAGATGGAAGGCACCAAATTAATTGGAGACTAAACAATATGCTCTTGAATGACACTTGGTTAAAAAAAGAAATCAAAGAGGAACTTAAAAAATACTTAGAGGCAAATGAAAGTGAAGACACAAGCTTCCAGATGCGGTACAAGCAATACTAAGAAAGACTAGATGAAGAAGAACAATGAAAGCCAAAAATCAGTAGAAGAAAGGAAATAATAAACATTCAATTAGAAAAAAATCAAATAGAAAACAAAGAGAATTCAAAATATCAACGAAACCAAAAGCGAGTTTCCTTGAAAAAGAAAACAAATTGGCAAACCATTAGTTAGCTTCACAAAGAAAAAAGAGAGAAAAAACTCATAACTAGAATCACAAATGAAAGGGAAGAAGTTGCAATAGATACCACAGAAATAGAATGCATTATGAGACTACTATGAGCAGTTCTATGCCAATAAAACTCTGAGGACATGGAAAGGTTTTTAGAAAAATACTGTATACCAAGACAGAACCTGGAAGAATTAGAAAACCTGAACAGAATAATCACAAGCAAAGAAACTGAAGAGGTAGTCAAGTCTCCCTAAAAATAAAAACCCAGAATCAGATGGTTTTCTAAAGAGCTTTACCAAATCTTCAGAGAGGAATTGATACCTATACTTCTCAAATACTTCCAAGATATTGAAGAACAAGGGACACTTTCGAACACTTTCTATGAGGTCAACATCACACTGATACCAAGAGTTGATAGAGATGTCACATAGAAAGAAAATTACAGACCGTTACTTTAATGAACATAAATACAAAAATTATCAATGAAATATTAGCAAACTGAATCCAGCAATCCATCAGAAAGATCATCCACCAAACCAAATAGGATTCATCCCAGGGATGCAAAGATCATCCAACATATGTTAATCTATTAATGTAATATATCATATGAACAAGAGCAAGGAGGAAAACCACATGATCATATCAATGACATTTTTGACAAGATTCAGCCCCCATTTATGATGAAAACTCTGTAAAATTGGTATAGAAGTCACACACTTCAGCAAAATAAGGGTCAAATACCACAAACCCACAGACAACATCATAGTCAATGGTGAAAAATGGAAAGCATTTCCTGTAAGATTAAGAACAAGACAAGACTGTCCATTTTACCACTGCTATTAAACATCATAATGGAGGTCTTAGCCAGAGCAATTAGTCAAGGAAAAGAAATAAAAGGAATCCAAATTGGAAAGGAGAAAGTAAAACTCTCATTATTTACAGATGACATAATTCTATATATTGAAAACACTAAAAACCACTAGAACTAATCAATGAATATAACAAGTGTCAGGCTATAATATCAATGCACAAAATTCTCTTGCATTTTGTATGCGAACAACACACTAGAAGAAAGCAAAATCAAGGAAGTGACACCATTTAAAATAGAAGGAAAAAAGAATCAAATATCTTGAAATACACATAACAAAGGAGGTGGAAGAACTATGCTTGCACAATGAAAACTAAAAGTCCTTCTTAAAAATAATAGAGGAGTATACAAAAATATGGAAAGCCATCCTCTGTTCATGACTGGGGAGAATCATCATTGTTAAACTGGTCATCTTACTTAATGCAATATATAGATTTAATACAATCCTCATTAAAATTCCATGGGCTTATTTCAAGGATATAGAATAAAAAGTCAAAATTTGTATGGACCAACAAAATATCTTGAATAGCCATAAGAATTATGAGAAAGTGAATGAATCAGGAGGGATTACACTCCCAGATATTGAGCTATACTACAAAGGAATATTGATCAAAATGGTATGGTACTGGGATAACAACAGAGGCACAAATCAGTGGAATAGAACTGAATCACCAGAAACTGGCTCACAAATATACAGTCAGTTAATATGAAAAGGAGCCAAAAGCATGTGACAGAGAAAGCAGTCTCTTCAATAAATGGTGTTAGGATAAATGGACAGGCACATGCAAAAGAATGAAGCTGAACCACTTTCCAACACAGTTCACAAAAATTAACTCGAAATGGACTAGATACTTGGACATGAGACCAGAAAACATAAAATTCTTGATAGACAACATAGGAAAGGCGATCCATGCCATCAGCCTTGGAGAGGGCTTTGGGGACTCAGCTCCGGCATTCAGGGAAACAAAACCAAAAATAAACAGCTGGGGCTACATCAAAAAAGTTTCTTCACAGCAAAAGAAAATAGCACCAAAACAAAGACACTCTTCTCACCGGGAGAAGATATTTGTGTTCCACGTTTCTGACAAGGGTTTAATATCAAACATATACAAAGAACTCATAAAATTCAATAACTCAATATCAGAAAAATGGACAAGCCAATAAAAAATCCAGTTAAAAAACTGGACAGAGATTTTTCTGAAGAGAGTATACAGATAGCCAAGAGCCACATAAAAAGATGTTCCTTCTTGCTGGCTACCAGGAATATACACATCAAATCGGCAATGAGATATTGCTTATACTGGAGAGACTGGCTATTTTCCAAAAGTCTAGAAACAGCAAATGTTGTCAAGGATATGGAGAAAAGAAAACCCTTCCTTAGAATGCAAATTGGTGCAACCCCTAAAGAAAATAGTATGGAGATCCTCAAAAAGTTGAAGATGGAAGTCTCATATGATCCTACCATTCCACTCCAGGTATTTACCCAAAAGATACAAAAATTAACTCGCAGAGATTTATGCACCCCCGTGTTTATTGCAGTCCTATTCACAATAGTTAAGAACTGGAAATTACTTAAGTGTTCAATGTCACGTGAATGAATAAAGATGATGGGTTTTAGATAGATAGATAGATAGACAGATAGATACATAAATACATACACACACATATGGAATACTACACAGCCCTCAAAAAAGTTGTCATTTGAATCAACATGGGTGGATCTAGATGGAAATAATTTAAGTGAAAGAAATCAAAGAAAGAAAGATAGATACCAGATGATGACAGTCATGGGTGAAATGTGAATACACAAAGGAAGCAATGAAACAAAACCAACCCTTGACACTGAGGTTACCAAAAGAGAATGAGATGGGGAGGGGGAGGAGGTTAAGTGGTGGTGGAGCCCCCTGGACAATGGTGAAGAGCACTGGGTGATTTGGTGGAGGGCAGGGTGTGTTGACATATATCTGAGGAATGGGGAAATTGCACATATGGGGAACCTACACAGATGAGTTTTTTCGTTTACATAACAAAGTTACTGCGATAAAATACTTAAAAAGTTTTAAAAAGCGTGCGTCAGTAATATTGGTGCAGTTGGGAACTTCTTAGAAATACACAATCTTACCAGACACAAGCACACAAGCCATCGCCACTGCCCCTGAGGGAGAATTTGTATTTTAAAGAGGTGGTAATTCAGATGCATATTGAACAGCAAGCACTGGCTTCTGGCTTTCTGGTTCAAGCTCTCTATAAGTCCAAGGCACCACTGCTTCCTAATTTACCATCTATTCTTTAAATCCCTCTTCCAAGTCTTCTTCACAGGTTCCATTTATTTTCTGCAACTCCTAATAAATGGAGTTCTGTCTGATGTTCTGATGCTCTTCTAACCTTTTGTTATAAATTTTCCTCCTGCGTCATTTCTGGTGATCTTGACCACTTAAATATTGACGACTTCCAAACTTCAATTGCAATTTATTCTTGTGAGGTCCAGGCCTGTATACCCATTTGCCTATCGGCAACTTCCTTTTCAATGTTCCTACCGATACCTCAGATTCCTTTCAGAAATTGAGTTCATCTCCTCTCCCATTATAACATCCTTCCCCATTCCCATCTCTCAGTTAATGCACTACTCTCCAAGAGAAGTGTCATGCCAGATGCCTCTTTCCTCTACTCTACACAATAATCAGGTACTTTTCACCCAGCCTCCTACCTATCTGTGAGATAGATCTCTGTCTCTTTTTTCCCATTGCCACTCTAAGTGTTTTCTCCACTCCTGGGCTAATTGAAACCCTCATAATAGATTTCCCCAGTGAAGCACTTCTCCATGTAACTGCTATGAGAGTGGTTTACTTAAAACTAAACTTTCATGATGTCTCTTTTTTGTTTTAAATACCATTTAACAATAAACTCCACTTGGGCATGTTCTGGTGGAGTAGTTATTAGATCGGCCTTCTCCACATACATCCAAAGGATCTGGGTTCCTGACTCAGGGCCAGGGTATGGGGGTGGAGTAATCAAGAAGAACAACTGAATAAAACATATAAAAAAAAAAGACTTCTTCCTATCCCTTCCTGCCTGCTGGTCATTATTCCTGCCTTCCCCTTTCCTTCGAAACAGATGAATAAATAAGCCCTATTTACAGCATAAACTTTAAACGTCATTGGCCTATACTTGTACCTCACATTCTAAGCAAATGGGAAATAATACAGCAATGGCAACGTTGCCTGACAGCCTCTAGGGTTCACTGCTTCCTTTTCTTGGAAAGCAGTGTTTTAGGAGTGATGAAGACAGCCAGATCTGGAGGTAAGTGGTCAGGTGACAATTCTAACTCCGTTGATAATAGTTTACTCAATCACAATATAGGATTAGAAAACGGAATTTGTTTGTTGATGTGAATAAAGTAGCTAATACCTCATTAAATACTTACTATGTAATGTGCTTTGTGGCATGGTTAACCTTATATTATCCTTGACACGTCCTTTACCCCATACATTCTTGGTGATCAAATGATTTTAATGTTCTCTTCAGCTTGACTAGACTTTAGACAGGGATCTTCATGTCTCTAGGCTCAGAACTTTCCTTTCTGATAGCATTTTCTTTAGTACACTAGTAACTTTAAGTCCTTTCCATATCCATCTGAGATGTAAATCTTCTCTCAGTCTCATGCCAGTTTTACACTTAGCAATGTCTCTTTCAAAGCCCTGGAAGCCATCCTTTGAAAGGCAATCAAAAGAAGACAGCATCTTCGTCTCCCACCTTCTCAGGAAAATTCCTGCCTAACTTTAGTGAGCACGTGGTTACAAGTTGCAAAACTACATTCCATCATAAATATTTGAAAAGTTTGTTTTTCCTTTGGAAAAAGCCATGTAGCAAACAGATGGCATTTGAGTTGCCTGCTTCCTCTAATATTTTCGACTAGCTGACACTGGCAATAAAATTTCTGCCATCCTTTGTTTCAATTGAGTCGAGTTCAGACTGAGCTCTGAACTCTGGTCTCCCTCCCCAATTGCAATAGCATTTAATAAATTTATACTTTAACTTTGGTAGAATTTAACTTTTGGTAGAATTTTTGTTTTAGCCTTAAGTCATTGTTATTCATTCTTTCAACAAACAGATGAAATATCACCCTCTGCCCCACCCTTTTTTAGGAAGCCTTGATAAACTTCAGGTTATCTTCTCATACAAAGATTTCGTTGCCTTTCTTCTCAATTTCCACAACACTTTTATGCACCTCAAATAAAATGTTTCCTTTCTGTTATCTCTCCCATCTCCCAGATTTGAAATAGTTGATATGTAACTATGTCTTACATATTGTATCTCCCTCCTCTAAAACTACCTTTAGTTTATAATGGAAGTAGTGAATAATGGCTGATTGAATGAATAATCAAATGAACAATGATATCAGGTCCATGACCAGTAATCTTCTTACTGCTAATTCAATAACATCTGAAGGATCTGAGGCAATCATGATGAACATAGTATCTGATAAACATACTGACCATAAAACCAGTCTATATTGACCAAGTCAGAAGAGAATATCTTCTTCCCAGAATACATCTCATTTTATATATTCTAGTTTCTAGCATTTAGGGATCTCAAATGGCTCTATAACTACTAAAGGAATAGTTTGAAACATATACATGCTGTGCAATTCTTTTTCTTTTGGTTAAGGAATAACCTTATCCCTAAACGCAGTTGTTTAATCAATAAGTTTGGGGAACTGAATGCTAAAGCATTGAGAGTCTGTCTTTTCAGGGTTTTCCTAAAACAGGAAGACAACCACCTCTCTCACTTATGCTTCAACTCTTGCACCTGTTAGGAAAAACTGTCTTCATGGTTGATAGAGCATGTCAATTTCATCACAAACATAGGAACACAGCTTACTATTTATTGGGTACTAATTAGGGGAAATACATCAAGCTAAGCACTTTCAAAGCATTATAGTATTTCAACACCATTTTGATGATTTAGACATTGCAATTATTTTTACTGACCAAGCTAATCTGAAATCTTCCTTTGCTTACTACATTCCTAGTCATGGCACTTTTCTATTCCTTGAATAGCCTCTCTCAGAGCTTCTGACACTGTTTCCTCCATCTGAACTCTTTTCCCTGCAAGTTTTTGTTTGACTGACTCCTTCTGATCCTTGAGTTGTTAGCTTAAGTTTCACCTTTTCAGAGAAGCTGTTCTTGACAACCCAAGCTGAAGTTGCTACCTACCCCTCCCAAGTCACTCTCTATGTCATCCTCCTGGTTTAGCTTCCTTTTACTAGCACTTCCTCAAAGTGCTCTCTGCGGTACTTCTGAGACCCTTGTAGGGGATTCATGAGGACGACGGCATTCCCACGATCATACTAAGATATTATTTGCCTTTTTACAGTATTGACCTTTGTACTAATGGTGCAAAAGCATAGGTAGAAAAGACTGTAGGTCCCTGAGTATGAATCAAGGCATCAGCACCAAACTGTACTTAACTGCATCCTTTTTACCACTGTGCAGTCCCAGAATACAAAAGCAAACATAGAAGAATGTCACCTAAAAATATCCTGGTGAAGCAATAAGATGTATTAATTTCATTAAATCACCATCAATGAGTTCAGGCTTTAAATATTTTATGTGATGAAATGGGAAATTCAAAGAGCACTTTGATGCATACTAAAGTATAATAGCTATTTTGAAGAAAAACACTATTGTGATTGAACTGAGAACATAATTTGCCATTTTTGAAAAATGGGGTAAAAATTTTATTCATAAGAACAACTGAACAGCTTGAGTATTTGGAAGATATTTTCTTAAAAACAAACCAAGTAAGCCTGTCACTTCAAGAGAAACAATGGATGATATTTGTTGCCAGTAATAAAATTCCAGTTTTCCAAAAGAATTAGCACTTTGGAAAATATATATGTGCCACTATGAGTTTGAAAACTTCCCAGTACGTAAAGCTCTTATTTTTCTCATGAGGACAGTGGTAATACTAACAAATGTGATGCTGTATATTGTATAAGAAAATGTCAATAGTTGGAATATATGTATACATTAGTGAGTCAGTATTTTCCAAATGACCAACATATGATGTCATGAAATCATGAATAGGTAAAAGATCTATCCAAAGTGCAAAATAAACTAATGATTTTCATTGTAACTGAAACTTAAGCGTTCATTGATATGATTTTAGAATCTGCATTGCAATTAACACTCAAGAAGCTGCCACTTGTGGCGGACTATCAAAAATGTGATGGTAGGTGTGGTGTGTATTCATATATTTGATGAAGTGTGAGCTTGCACATCTAAAGTTTATATTGTATTTCCTCACCTTACTTCAAAGTTACCTCAGTAAAAAAGAAACTATCACTTGTTTAGTTTTATCACCAGTTAGTAGTCTCTATTTTTTAATTATTGTTTACTGTTTATTTTTTATCTCCATCCATCAAATCATCTACCATGAGAAGAGGGTCTCCATGGGTCTTGTGCCTAAGAGTTAGGTTTTCAATACTAAGTTCTTGATAAATATTTACTTCCATAAATGAGTTTCCATTTTATTTATTTATTTAAATATCTTTATTGAAGTCACATATTGAAACATTATTGAACATTATTGAAACATATTCAACATCATAAATCAAGAACTGTAGATATTAAAATAAATTCACCATTAAGAGTCCAATCATTTTATTCTTTTTAAAAGAGAGGTACAGGCAAGAATGAAGATGAGCAGAGGCAGGCAGGAAGACATGAAGAGGAAAGAGGAGAAACATTTTATTTTGTTTTATTAAGTTGTACATCTTGGTTGTTCCTCCCACCCTGGGATGCGAACTTGAAATGTTGGGATGTACGGGGATGGCCTCAACCACTACGCCAGGTACTTATGCCTAAAAGTCCAACTCTATCTTTCACTGCAAAATTTAATTTCCATTTTAAAGATGAAGAAGTGTAAAATCCTAAAGACTTAATGTTATGTGCCCAAGGTCACAGATTTAACAAGTCTGGGAAGAGGACTATTTCTAAGCTCATGCTTTTAATTAACTTACTCTACTAAATTGTCTCTACAGTGAAGATTTGGAACTGGCCTTGTCACACCAATGTCTAGATTTAGCATCAGTCAACTTGCAGACTTTGTGAACTTGCAAAGCATCTTATGTTTGATACAAAATTATTTTGGAATTTCAGGAAAACTTTAGAGGGTATTTAGCCCACTTCTCATACAACTTACCCACGATCACAAAATTAGTTATTCATATAGCTGAGACACAGTCCTGGAGCTTCCATCTATGCTCATTGCAGTTCTATGGGACCAAGGCTATGGAAATGCAACATGACACAGTTTTCATGTCTTCTGCCTCATCCTCAGCTTCCTGTTCTCACCTGTTCTCAAACTCCAGATGATGAGGGCAGGTGTGAAGACAATGGGGCTCAGGTAAAGAAGATACACTTTCCATAGCTGACAATTAGGTCACACATCTCTTAGAGATGTATCTTGATGAGGGATACCCAGCTGCACCAAGCAGGCTCCACCCCAGCAGAGACTGGAGCATCTGAGTTGGAAGCACTTTCTGGCAGTTCCACCACTTGGCCGAGGAGCAGAGCAAGTCTTCAGAGAACAAGGTCCTTTGGGAAGGCCTTTGCCAAAGCTCTCTTGTAACTTAATTACTTTTCCTTTATACATGACACTTAAACTAACAACACAAATATGTTATTACTAAATCATTTCAAATGCTGCCAGGCAGTAGCCAAAGCAAATGCAACTCGAGTCCTAACTGAAGAGTATATGCACTGTTTGTTCACAGGTAGCACAGCTGGGTAGCTGAAGCATAGGATGAAAATGGCCCCGTGACCCTACACCTCTCAGTGCTCAAGGAAATACTTACCTTAGACCAATTACAATCTCCGAAAATACTGTTAATCAGTGTTAGCTGATGGGGGAGGGAGCTGAGACACCCTGATGACACGCAGGGTCTGTCCAGAAAGAATTTGTGGAGAGAGTCATTTGACCAGGATCACACAGCAAGTTTATTAGAAGCAGTAACAAATTTAAACTCCCTGTGGGCTGAGAAAGTTACATTAAGAAGGGCATACACACGTGTGTGTGTGTGTGTGTGTGTGTGTGTGTGTGTCCATTTGAGCTACCTGCAACTCCTCTCTGAAGCAAAATATATTCTTGTATATACCTGACGGGTGAGACTTCTCCCTTCATGGATGTATCTAAGGAGCTGAAACTCTCCCAAAAGTTAGTAAGTTTACCTGGAGCAAAATAGTGTTAGTAACTAGGGGTGTGTCTTCAGGTTCAGGTTGCTAAGAAGGGGTCCTTGCTTTTATTATTCGTGGGTTAGTTAATTTGCCACTCAGATATCTATCTGCACACCTGCTGAATAAATATTAAGCTATGCTATTCCCACATCATCAACCTTAAACACTGAGTGCCTACTCAGTGTGACAAGCTCACAAGTTTCTAGCACATAGTAGATGACCAATAAATAGTCATTGAATGACTCATTTTCCACATGTCAGTATGTATTTCATACATTCAACATGAGTATGGTTCATCTCATCTGGAAACACGATAGGGTACTGAAGATAAACAAATATTGCTGTTAGTAGCAGAAAAAGATAATTTCATAAATCATAGTGATTTATATAATTCTGTTGTTAGTGGTGATATTTTACCTTTAGAGAGATTTTATATCCACATTGCAGGTGTCAGATGAAAATACTGACTGTTCTACAAAAGACAAAATAGTAAATCTACCTCTGTTAGAGGAAATTCAAATACATTCTTTGGAAGATTGAGGGGTAGAGAAAACATTAAGGAAATTAGATAATTAAATTAATTGCGCTAATAATGGTTTCAAAATTATTCTAATGAACACATTTGTTAATTGTTTTTCTGTAACCTTGATAATTATTCATTTTATCTCTGGAATTTTTTATTTGACACTAACACAAAACTTATGTTTTATAAATTTCTGTTTAACTAATTGGCCACAGTGGTCAATGGTTCTCAAAGTATGGACTAAGGATTCCTATTGATGTTGTGCTGGAAGACTCTACCATCTCACAGGCACCAATGGCTAAGTTTTTGAGAATTTCAGGAGAGCTATTAAATATAATTAATCATTATCAAAAATTAAATTATTAAACTTTACAATTAAATCTTTTAAACGTAAAGGTAATGAATACTCAGAACTCATCATATCCTAAGGACTTCACTACATTTTTCTATTGCTAAGCTCTTAAGTTTATTTGTATCTACTGTATTGAAAAGCAGAACTACAGACTGCTGTGCTTCTGTGCATTTCTTACCAATTCTGTCTCATCAGTCATGATGAGAATATTTACACCAGGGATACTGGCAAATGCAGCAAATTGGGCTTTTCTTTTTATCCTGGTAAGCTGATATCAAAATGCTTACTAGGACACTACTTCCTGAGAGTTTCCAAGTCTTTTTCAGATGGTCTACCAAGTGTTCCTTTTTAATGTGATAGGCCAGATTTTATTCATATATAGTAACTAAAACAACAGATTGAAACAGATTGAATGCAAAAGCAGATGAGAGTCCAACTGTAAGCTAGCAGAAACTTTAAAAAAATGTAAAACTACTTTTTCCACTGTTTCTCTTTCACAAAAATGACATCTGTGTTAACATGTAGACCTTTTATTTGTTTTTAAATGGAATAAGTGCTTTTATTTTTAATTTCTCATGTAATAAATATTGGCAGATACCACTCATGATAACAAAAGTTCTTTGAGATCCTCAGTACATTTTTAAGAGAGTGTAGAGGCTTGAGTTCAAAAGTTTCAGAACCACTGATTTCATGGTATAGGAAATCCCATGGAGTGATTTTCTCAGGTATTATAATCAAACTGGAGAGGCGAGTCTATATACTTGATGCCTTTGTGAAACTTGGGTAATTAATTATTCACCACTTCATATTTTTATTTCTCCATTTGCAAAAAAAGACAGTGCTAGACAAGTAATTTCAATGCACATTTCTTAGCTCTTAAATTCTGTAACTCTAAGAAATATAAATGAGCCTTGCTCCCAGTGTGAAGGCAGTAGAAATGGTTTTGCTTGGTCATCTTTTTCATACCCCCAACGCACATGATCGCTGTCTTTAACAATCATTTCCATCTAAGCCTTTGCACCCTTCAAAGAATTTAACATCAGGTTGCATGACTATAATTACAGCAGTCACTACTTGGCAGTTATCAAAAAAGCATAAGTGTCTTGAACCAAACAGTATGCTATGAAGCAGACAAAAAAAAAACAAACAAAAAAACGCAGCTCAGATCAACAAAATGCCACAGTTTCATGCCACTCCATCCATCAGGTAGAAAATAAGATGCCTAAAGCAAACACTGAAACCGAATTTAATAAGCAAAATATCGCCCAGGCCCTGTTCTGCGGCTCCCACAGCAGCTCAGGAAAATGGAACGACACGTGCTGCCGGAGGATTTTCTCCTTTCTAGCCAAATACCACGCATTCGCATCTGCTTGGCGTCCTTAAGAAAGTGTGAATTATCAATCTTAATTCCAGGCAAGCCGAGTCGGCTTTGCCTCCGAAACCACTGCGGCAAAATGAAAATGATGTATGGACTCAAAGGCGCTTGCCAAGGGGGCCCAGGCTGCAGCCGCCCCTTTCAGGGCACATCTGCGCCTCCCGGCTCCTCACCCGCGCGCAGCCGGCACGAGACGTGAAATCGTTTCCCAGTCCGCTGGGAATTGCATTTCCAGATCCCCTCCGAGCACCAAACATCAGAAAAACCAGCCCCGCCCGGGGCCACGGTGCATGGAAGCGGCAAGGCCGAGGGCTCTCCGCGCGCTGCCGGGGCGCGCCGGTCCCCTCGCGGGTCCGGGACGGAGGCCCGGGGCGTCCGAGCTGCGCTAAGATGGCCGCCAGCACGGTGGCTGCTAAGAGCGGGGCTGCTCAGCGACGCGGGCCGGCTCCCCCACCCGAGAGACCCACTGGTCTTAGAACCAGGGAGCCTCGCCTCCCAGGAGCAGACGAGACGCGGCCAAGATGCCCCGCATTTGGGGCCCTTTCCAAGGCCAAACAAGGCGACCGCCACGCCTTCCTTTAACTCTGCAGAAGGTCACCAGCGCAGCGCCCTCCTCTCTGCGGCACGTGCGGCGAGGCATCTCCATGGCAACCTCCTTTTCTCCCTCGCTTTCATTATTGAACAGCTGAGACACCGAGCGTCCCTGAACTTGTTACTGCACCAGTTAATGTGGTCCTCCGGGGGTTCAGTTTCCTAACTATTGTTCTTTGCACAACGGATTGCTTCCTGAAGCTGGAAAAAAAAAATACGCTGTGTTTTAAATATCCTTCCCACACTCCTGGGCCACGCAGGTCAGCAAATCTGATCATTCTCCTCCGAGGGATGTGCAGCAGAATCAACGGGAAGGGACAGATTTCAACTCCCATCTTAAATTATGGACACTAGTCTTGGAACCATTTTCACCTTTGAGGCTTCAGTTTCAAGAGAAAGAAATTAATAATTATATGTAATTATTACAGAGTATATGTTATATGACCAGCTTCTATCCGTCTTCCGCCTAGAATTAATATGTGAAGATTAAATTTTCTCTTAGTTATAACCTATCATTTCAGTGAAAAGGCATCTGGGGAAGTAAATACACTATTATTTCTTTAAATTTTGTATAACTGAAAATAATGACACCAAAGGACAAAATTTTGTGCTCATTGGCAATCAAATGCAAAGTAAAATAGCAAAGATATGCTATTTCATAAAGGTTTTGTGTGTCTTTAATAAAAGCCATTGTTGACAAGGGTGTGGCAAAACACTCTTATGTAACTGGTGAGTTAGTAAATTGGTACGGTCTTCCTGGAGGCAATATTTTTCAAGATATGTTAGAGATTTGAACAAAATATAGCTATAAATGTTCATGGAAACAATGTTAATGATAGTTTTTGTATCCAGTTAAATGTACAAAAACAGAAGATTGGATAGAGAAATCAATACAGTGAGGTCACATATTTTTTAACAATGAAATGAGAGATTTCAATGAAGGAGATTTAAAATGATTCATTGCTGAAATTAGATATTAAATAGTGATTAATTTGATTCTATTTTATTTAAAAGTTTTTAACAAAAACGTTGATTATGTTATGGTAGAATTAAGGTGAATTTTTTTCTTGTCTTTCTTTGATTTGAAAAGAATTACTTTATGCAAAGGTAAAAATATCAAAAAACATGATTTTGACTGTCAACAGGTTCAATGTGTTTTATAAGTATACATATTTATAGCATATAACTGTAATCTATTTACATGTAGATCATAACTAAATATATGTTCCTCCAAGGAACATGAAGATTTTAACAACCGAAAGAGCTCTAGATTACTCTGATCATTTAATTTTTCCCCTCAAATATCCAAGTACTTGCATTGGGTTTGGAAAGAAAATATTCCTTTAATTCTTTATGTTCTACCAAAGGAAACCAAAATGAATTTTCATTGAAAATATAATGATATTAAGGAATACACAAAAACATTTTAGTGTCAGAAGACTTCATTAAGGATTAAGACTTTCCTATCTTGTTCTTTGTCTCTGACTATAGAATTGCAAATTGAAAAGCATTTATTCCTTTAAAGTGGAAATTGATGAGTGATGAGAGACCTGCCTCCTGTGCCTGACTGTGCTCAAAGTGGGATCCTTCAAACACAACTGCTCTGTGGTCCTTGCCACCCAGAATGGCCTGTCGTCTCATTCACTCACACTACTTGACCCGTCAGGAAACTGTTCTCTTCCTACCCTGGTGAGAGGGAATGTGGCTACTGTCAAGTGGCATGTGCAAAACTCTGTAGCAGTATATTTAAAGCACCTCATTTCTGAGAAGTTTTCAGAACCCCAGATAGATGGTCATAACTAAGTCAGGCTTAAGAACTACTCTGAATTATCCTGAAGAAATAAAGACCGGGGCAAGATAAAGCTACGAGAATGTTTGTTTTTATAATATTTCATAACAGTAAAATTTTAGAATCCACATAAATGACCAAGAGTTAGAGAAATTATGATACAGCTAGATGACAAAAACTATATGCATCATTAAAATGGAAAATATAGACAAATTTTGAGTGGTATGGTAAGTGCTCAGTGTGCCATGTAAAATGAAAAGAAAGGCAACTTAAATATAGAATATATATTTTAATAAATTTTTATAAAGCTATAATTTTTAAAAAGCATACATTTTTAATAAAATCCTTTATATTATATAACATTTAATGTATTACACATTTAACTGAAAATTTAAGCTTCAAAATTATGGCTGGTCAGTTATTTTTATTTTAATATCTAATAAATCCATTAATAAAAAGTTATTAGTGGTTAAATAATTTTTAATCAAGTATGTTTTATTAAAATCTAGGGAAAGATATTAAAGGCCCTGATAACTTTTCAGGTGTGCATTTTGCAGGTAACACAATTAAAAATTGTCAGCAATTAAAAGTATGATACCCTGCCTAGATCACATTATTCACTTCACATATTATTTCTTCTGCAATAAAATTCTTGGACCCTGTCTTTCTCTCCAACCTGTTTGAGCAGAGGAGATACTATTTACCTGAGAACATCTACATACATGCGTGCATTTTGAGAACACACGTGTACCAAATTCGGGTCTGATTTTTCATTAGCTCATCTTTTATGGATGGAGAACTGCTCAAACACATGACTCCATTTGACAATTCTATTCTCTCCCAACTCACGACCAAGCCTTTCAGCAGTCTTGAACAACCATTCTTGTCTGGTCCCTGCCACCACTGGTGTCTCAGGTCTCAAGTCTCAACCTTTCCCACCTCCCGGGCTCAGCCATAGTGAGATGACAGCAACTAACACAAATGAAACTTTATTGCATATTGGACATTGTTCTAATTCTTCCAGCAAATCTTTATTTTATATATTACTCTAATACTCGATGGAATTCTCTGCAGCCATTTAAAAAGATGAAATTGTGTCTTTTGCAACAACCTGCATGGAAGGGAAATAAGCCAGAAAGAAAAAAAAAAAACAAGTACAGAATTGTTTCATTGATGTGAGGACTATAAAGACAATAAACAAACAAATCATAAAAAAATTAACAAAATCCAAGACTAAGCTAGCAGGGTGGTGAGAGGGGAAAGGAAACAAAGGAATGAAGGCATTAATAAACTAGTGGTGAAGGACACTAGACTAGGGCTGGAGGGATTGGGGTGAAATGCTCATGGTCTGAGGTGTCAATCAATATACTGAAAATCACATAGTAACATCAACAAAGCAATAAAACTACATATTATTCTTTCTCTCTTACAGATCAAGAAAAGAAGTCATAGAAAAGTTAAACAGTCTCATCACCCACAGTCCCCATTATTCACAGTTAATCCCACAGTTAGAATGTGAACCCAGGAAGCCAGACTCCAGCTCTTAATTATTCTACGATACCCAGATATGCAGTTTGCCAAGAAATCTGTTAGCTTCAATGACTCGGTCCCATAGCTTTGGCTCTTCCCTTTGAAAAGTCTTCCTCAATCATTTTAGACAGGCTTAGGGATTTCCCTTTATGCTCCATATATACCTCACTTACAGTACTTATCACATGCTGCGGTGCCTATTTATTTACCTACTTTCACCATTATTCTCTGAGTCTTCAAAGTCAGGTTTAAAGTTTCTTTCTGCCTCCCATGCCCTGTGCTATATCTGACATATAAGAAGTTCTTAATAATTGATGTATATGTGACTGATTATAAAGGGTACCATATAGTATTGCTTGCCCCCAACTATGATCTTCAGTGCTTCATCATAACAGCCACTGTGCCTCAATTAGAGTAGTTCCTACATAAATAAATACTGGACGAGATAATACCAGCTCTCCTCCTAAAGCACAATCTTTGCCACCTTGCTGGACTCTGGTTAAATGTGAACTCATCCTTAAGGAGGGGAGAGACAGTGTTAAGAGGATTTGTTAAGATATTATCAGGTTTTAAGTATGACAATTTGTCATTTATTCTGTTAGAAAAGGAGTTCCCTTTTGGGGTGAGACAGGATAGCCAGTCTTAAAAAATGCTTAGGACTCAGCAGGTGTCCCCCCCCACCCCAAAAACAAGAGCATGCTCCGATGGGGCAACCTGAAAATATCACTAAATCTGTCTACTTTGGGCATTTCACACCTCCGCCACCTCAAAACTTTCACCAACCAGGTCTGAAATTTACATTCTAGCCATATCAAATTTCTTAAATAGAAAGATTATTTTTTCTTGGTTTCAATTAGTCCAGTAGTGGGATTGCTTGAAACAGTGTCAGGTAATGCAAATCTATGTATTAAAAGTATAATGAATATTTAACACCAAGACATGTTTCTGTTTGCATCATTCTTACTACTTGCATCATTTTATTGTTTTGCTTCTGCTTTTATTAAGCTATCTCAGATCTCTTTCTGAATAAACCCGGGAATAAAGAAGCATAAAGATGAAAGTAAATATGCTGATGATTTACTTCGAGGGTATGGTTTGAACTTTGCTTTTGGCTTCTAGGTTTATCACTGCATTACTCAGGAAATAGAAGAAATCCTCTTGGATACCAAACTAAACTCTCTGAAAAAGGCAAAAATCTCACAAACCTCTTATCCACTTCTTTGTACCCACTCCTTTCACCCCAAAATAATTTCTACATTCTAATTATACAAATTGAGGTCTGGCTATTTAGAGTTTCATTTATTCATCATGGACAACTTTTTTTCATGTTATAGGGCTACTGCATTTCTAGCTAAGGGTTCTTTTTTGAGAGTTTAGCAAAGTTCTCATAGATATCTAGTGACTCCTTGTGGAGTTTTCTCTCTATGTGTGATTATTCACTAAAAGTTAAGAAATCGTAGGATCTCAGAATTGAAGGAGCCATAGGAGAAATTAATGCTAACTTTCACCCTGTTGAGACTTTATTTTGAAATAGCCATGGAAGGGCTGGTGACAAAACAGCATCTTTTGGATTATTACTGCTTCCTCACTTCTCTAATGGTAAAATATAGTTTTCCTGGGGTTTTGCTACAAGAGGTAACCATTTCATCAAGGCTCAGGATGAAAGCAAAAACGAAGGGAATTTCATTTTGACCAAAATCTGTGATGTCTATTGTGATTTTATGGGGGATTAGATCCTCAAGACACTTGATCTCATTTAGTAGTCAAGTAATCAATGTTTCAAATTTTATGGAGTGTCTCATACCTTCTACCACCAACCCCCTCCAAAAAGATTTCTCTTACTCTGATGTTTCATGATGGCTTTGTGTTACTGGCTGTTATTTTTTTTTTTATGAATACACAATAATTTTCATTATAGGCCTTTTCATGTGGGTCTCAGTATATAGTTTCTTGTCCTGATAGTACTCCATTTGTCTTTTGTGAAACAACTTATTATCACATTATGTGTAATCTAAGTGGGATTGTAATATTAGCTACCAGCTTCCTACTCTTGAAAAATCAGTGGTTAGAAAAGTCAACTCGTTTCTTCCAGAATAGTGAATCATGTGATGTAAGCAAGAACCCCAGAAGCTCCTTGGAGACTGTCATTAATATCCAATAGTGCCCTACCAGATTCTTCAGGCTATGAGGTCATCTCCTTACCTTACAGTACTGGCTTAGATCTTGACAGTTTCCAAGCCTGGTTCCATCATTTCTTGACATACTTAATAACCTTCTAATATATTCTTTCTAAAAAAGTAGAAGTTTCTATAATTGATTACAGTTATGGTTGCATAAACCTGTGAATATGTCATAAATGATGCACTTCAGTATAAATTTTTGGTATATGAATTATATCCCAATAAAGTTCTTAGACTTCCGCACCAAAAACTAAATAAAATTGACCAGAATAGGTTTTTGTCACTTTAAACACAATAAGATTTAACTGATATGACTCGTCTGTCAAAATGTAAACTTTTAAGCTATAGGAAATTACACATTTTTAAGTCTCTTTAACATCAAGTTTACTAAGAAAAAATGATGAGGCACTAATTTTGACGGGGGTTGAAAAACTCTAGCAAATACAATGCTGTTTTGAAAAGGCAAGAAATAGCAAGGTACCACATAGGAAAGACTTTGGATGTTCAAACTGACACAAGGGTTGAATACCTGCAATGCTAGAGACAGAGATGTGAAAATGTGCTGTGGTAGTTCATAAGGGAAAGCAAGTTTTTTGTCACTGGTCCAAAATTCATATTTATCTGAAGTCATAAGCCTACTGCCACATTTATTATCCACCCATGTGAAGATAAAGAATACAACTATGAAAAGCATATCAATAATAATTAGTACACATTGCAAACTCTGAAGTAAAATTTTTCTTTTATTTAAAGTTCGTAACAATCCTGTACTTAGAACAATTTGATGTTTTTTTCAAGGTTACAGAGGCAAAGCAAGGAGATGAAATTCAACTCAGATTCATCTGATTCCAAAGTCGTGCTTTCTCTTAATGTCCCCTATAATGCTTGCTCTTTCAGAGCTCTGAGATGACATTTCTCAGTCAAACTGAGAGCAATGTCAGGGAATATATAACATATATATGCATATATATATACACACATATCCATATATATCCTGACTAATCAAATATTAATTTTTCATTAAATCAACATAGTAAGGGGTATTTTGTAATTTTTCCACATATGAGCATCACATTTCTTAGGAGAATCAGATTTATTTAACCTGTACTTGCCTTATCTCTTAGTCTCAAGTCTTTCTTTCTATACCCTCATACTTTCTATATTCATAATTTATCTACACTCCATGTATATTGGAGTTTATATATATATATATGTATATATATATATATATATATATGTTTTTCCTCTCTGCTCAAAATGCTCTTTTTTCCTCAGATGTTACATTTTTTGCTTAGCCATTTGAAGCAACCTTCCCTTAACTTGGTTTTCACAGTGGTTGAACTTAATACTCCTACTCTTCTATAGACTTCTAAAATACTCTGATTTCTCCTCTAACACAGGAGATTTCAGTCTGTGTTACTTTGGTGACTGCCTCTTTATGTCACTAAAGAGTAAATTATTTGACTTTAGAAGCTGTACCTGTCATTAAATTTCAGTCCCTTTTCAGCTCCTAGAAAATACATTAAGTACCCAATATACCTATATCGATAAATTAGTCACTAGCTTGAAAAATAAAAGCATTTTGTCACAAAATTTAAAAAACTTGCTGTAGTGTATGATAGGCTGTTATGACTAAGCACTTTGTTAAAAAAATTATCTACACCATAAATGTTATCCAAAAACTATTGCATCATGAAATATATGAAAATCCCATTAAACAACTAAATTTTGATGTAATGAAATAATTTTGGATACAATAAAAGTTCAGAGCATCATGGGCCCTCATTAGTGATCTTCAGTAGGCATGTTTCAGCATCATTTAATAAAGACATTTAATTAAAAGGGTGTCAAAAGACATGGAAATTTTTATACAGCTGTTTCACCATTGTTATTGCAAAGAATGGCCCAAAAGTATTTCTTACCCAGCAGGAGGATGAGACTTTTTTTGGAAGAGACTGGAGATACAATTTTTTGGTAATTTTCAGAATATCTTGATCTTCTGATATTGTACCATATGCATCAACATTGCTAAATATGTTGTTCCACTAAGGCTTTTCTAAGCAAAAGCTCTTGCTTGGGGGCTAATACAAAGACCCCTTGTCTAGTAATCCCAACTTACTTGTCCTGCTATTATCATCCAAGTCCCAACTCTTGGTTTGCTATCCTGACTTGATTATATATTTTGTTTATCACACTTAGTAACCATTCAGACTTTGTGGCTGACATTTAGGAATTCTATAATCAGGATTTTGATTATAGTCCCATCTTGAACTTTCCCTATTGTCTATGGTGAGGATTCCACAGCAGCTCTCCGTATACCTTTTCCTTTTTCCCAGTCTACTGCCAGCTGCTTCCAGGGATAGTGGAAGGGTAAGAGGATTAGATTAAAATTTTGTCAAGTTTTTTATTTCTCTTTGTCATCACAAATACATGATGAGTTCTTTGTTATAGCAACACATTTGATTCTTGACCAAATTTGGATGTTGGGAAATAAATCATTTGCATGGGAAAACTGTTCTCAGAATTTCCTGAATTCTAAATTTCACTTTGAATATCTGTGTGTGTCCAAGACAAGACAGTCATCTTTGTGAATTAATACCAGTCTCCCTAAAAGTGATTATAAGGGCAACTATCTCTTCAAAAAGTAGATTTATAGATACACTTTTGTTGGTAAGGATTTATGAAAGAATTTTAAAAGCCTCTGTATATACTCACATAATTGTACACTCCTATTTCATTTGGAGGAACATTAGGAAGGCTTGATGGAAACTTACGTGTGTTGGGTGCTTACGTGTGCAGTGCCATGAAATATTTATATATTAAATTGTGTGAACTAGATGTAATTTTTAGCAGAAAAAAATGACTCTCCCATAAAGTCACAACCATGGGTGTCCTAGGCTTGGGAGTGGAGGAAATCAAGCAGTCAAAGCAAGCATGAATTTCCATTTCTCAGTTTTCCACAGACTTGCTATTCAATCATCCCTTTAAAAAATAAAAGACAAGCTGTAGAAAGTATCAAATATCAAGAAATATATGTGGAAGAAATTTTGCAATCTGAGCCAATACTTGTCTCAGAAAATCATTGCTCACTTGCTTCCAGCTTAGTTCAAGGAGCTCCTGATTTCCAAACCAGTCTCGTTTTTAGAACCGCTGTGCTCACATCCCAAGACCCGTCTCTAAAGCGATTATTCCCCTTACTTTTTTCCTTAAAATATACTGGGAGTTAATAAAATGATTTTACTCAGATGTTAATATTTCCAAAGAGAATGAATCCAGAGTTTAGCCTAAATACATAAAACGTACATTTCTCATTTTTAATACTTTTAAATGTTGACATAGAACATTCGCACTGCACTCATTCATGGAATTGATGTCTAATTTGAAACATATTTTCCATTAGAGAGATGATTGTATATTTAAAAGGAAATACCTCCCCTAGTCCCTCTGTGTATATTGAAAAAGGAATCTGGAGCCATTATATAGCTTATGCTTATGTTTTGATTAAAAGATAGCATGAAAATCCCATGAGAATACAGTCCAAGGTAGAGGTTTTGAAGTGAGCATATTGAAAAAAGATCGGGTGCCCCAATACCAGTTTTAAGTATCTTTTCTTGCTGAGCTATATAATAAACAATGCACATGAATGTAAAAACCAGCAGCTTCCTGAATAATGGTCACATCTGTTTTCCAGTCAAGCTTAAATCCCCTGTATCTAAATTTAGTGAATAATTCACTTTTAGAGTTGGAAGAGAATTTTGTTCAACTTTCTTTTAATACATATGAGGAAATTGAGGCACAGAGAGATTTCTCCTTAATAACACCTACTAATCCTCTCAGTCTCAGCCTCCTCTCCTTGGGGAAGATCTCTCTGATTGCTGCCACCTCCAAAAAATAATATAAGCTGTAATTATTCATTTGTTGTCATGACTTTTTTGTTTGAGTCTGTTCTAAGTGAAAACTTCATGAGACTCAATGAGGCATATAGTATTTAATTTATAAAATGGAAGACTAGACTAGATGATCTTTGAAATTCATACCAACTTAAAATATTTGTGAATGCTCAGTTAAATCTGCCACAAATGTCAGACAAGATGTCTTGTGACTAGTTATAGTTGTCCATTGTTATTTGTGACACGACAAATTTATTCTCTACATTGAAACTCAGTTTCTTTGATGGAAAAAAAAGCATAACTTCTGGCTCATTTATTTTTAAATATTTATTTTTAATTATGATAAAACGTAATACAAAATTTAGCATATTAACTATGTTAAGTGTATAGTTCAATGTCATTGAGAACATTTCCATCGCTGTGCAGCTTCGCTAATATCCATTCCCAGAAATTTTTTCATCTTTCCAAAACATTTGTTTTTATATCCTCATTTACCAATCTTTCCTTCTTTCTAGACCTCCAGTTCATTTATTCCTTTCATCATCAACTACTTACCTTGTATTAATTATCTGTTGCTATGTAACAGGCTATTTGCTAAGCTTACAGTTCTGCTAGGTGGTTCTTCTCATCTAGGCTGGGCTCTGTTGATCTTCGCTGGGCTAGCTCATGAGTTTGCAGTCAATCGGTCAGCTGGCTGAAGCCTTGCTAATCTTGAATAGTCTCACTTGCAAGTCTAGCAAGGGAATGGCTATTGACAGGTGTGACAAAAGTTACTGGGTTTTTGATTTACATTTACCTAGTAATCAAAGATTATTTATGTAGTTATGATGTCAGAATCTTAAGGGCACCAAGAAGTCAAATCTCAATCTTCAAATTCTTTTTAAACTTCTTTTTGTATTGCATTTATTAATGTACTCTTAACTAAAGAAAGTCATGTGGCTAGTTTCAGTGTGGAGTAGTTTGCTAAAGCATGGATGCAGAGAGTGTTGGATACACTGGGAGACATTACTGCTAAGATATATCACACAGTTATTAACCAAATTGGATTCCATATTCGAGATCACCATTCCTTTCTAAATATAGTCAACTCTTTTTCCTAATTCTCTCTCCAGAATACTCAACAGGAAAATACCCAACTGTAGTCAAACTCAACAATCTGTCTACTCTGTCCTGTATTAAAGCAATTGTATTAGAGCTGAAGAATGTCACCCAAACATGCTGACTGCTATTATTTGTAATTTCAAAACTCATCTGGGCACAAAGTATTGCTAATCAATTCCAGTTATTTTTCTGATCACCTCACTTTTTAATTCTCCCACATGATGGTCTTACTTCATAGTATACATCATACACACATGAAAAGACAGAGAAAATGATAGACCCACTTGGGTGTTCCGTTGTCACTTTAACATCCTGCATCTATAGGCATATTCCTTGACTTCCTTTGAGATACCTTCCCAATTTATTTCTCCAGTTTCAAACTCTTTATTATGCCCCCTTTCATATGGCTGACTGCCTACCTGGAATCTTAATGTCTACTAGCAAGATCGATGTAAAATAAATAAATAGAACACTTGATTGTGTTTGTTTCTTTACTATCACATTTCAACATATAAACCTCATCTCTCTCTAGTTTGTCTTCATTTATGATGGCACTTAGCAATGCTGTGTAAGGAACTGAAAGTCTTTCTGGTTTCCTTTTTCTTGCTGTCGTCTCATGAATCTGTTAGCAAGTCTTGTTAGATACCAAAAAAATGTATCTAACCCACATGCTTTCAAAAATGTATGTTTCTTTTGTTTACATTATTATGTGATTATCATGATATTGAATTTAATTCTCACACCCCCCACCACAATACTAAGGTCTATCACCCTACTCTATTAAACTACTTCATCCATTATCTGAGTGCTTCCCCCTCACCTCTCGGGAACCACAGTCTAGTCGCCTTTGAATTTTGAGTGAAATTATCCCATATCCCGTACTTCTCTTTTTCTTTCATATTATTTTGCTTAGCACAATCACCTAATTCCACAGACTTTTTTACATCTTTATTTGTGCCACTCATGCTAAGCTACCATCCTTTTTTGTCACATACATTACTTCTTATTTTTCTAATTCTACTCTTAAAATCTTGAGTCTGCTTTCTACATTGCAACCAGAATCTTTTAAGAACATAATTGATCATATTTTCCTTCTGCTTAAAATTCTTGAATGACTTTGTACTGCACATAGAATTAAATCCAATTTTTTTATAGTTGCCTATAAGACTTCAGTATGGTCCTTGCTTACCTTTCCCCCACCTCACTTCCTATTGTTCCTCTCTCTATTTTTATGACTCAGCCACTCAGATGTAGACTCTATTGCTTGAACACACCAGCCTGTTCCTACTTCATGACTTTTGGACTTTCTGTTTTCTCTATTTAGGATGCTGATCATGTGGCAAAGTTTTAAAGTATTTTAGGACTCATCTCAGAACCATCCTTTCTAATGTTGCTTCTCTTCCCATTCTCCACAGTCTATGCCTGCCTCTGCTTGTTCTCTATCACATTGCCTTGCCTTTTCCACATGAAATTTGTATTATTTGCATTTTTTCTTTATGTGTCTGCTCCACTATAATATCAAATCCTTGAGTACTGAGGATTTATCTATATTGTTCACTATTTTATTTCCGGATTTTAGGACACAGCATGAAAAATAGTAGGTATCCAATAGATGCATATCATATAAAGAAAATAACTCAGTCTTTTATACTGCATAATTTTGGTGAGAAATGTTTAAGAAATATTTTTGAAACACTCTGACACATCATATTCACTTAACAAATGTTTATCTCTTCTCTTATAGATGAAAATAAAATGTTCTTTTCATTATGTACCTTTAGCACCTAGAGTTTCCAGAAATAATATGTACATGATAGCTACTTTTTAATATCACATTGATAATAGCATAATAAGAAACATTAAGTTTGGTCAGTATAGATTCAGTAGGATGTTTTGATCCAGGTCTTTTTTGGTGCCAACTAACAGAAAATCCACTTATACTAATTTATAGACAAAGGAAGAATAATTCTAAGGTCAAAGGTGTCATCTTACAGACACAAAGTATAACCATGACCTTGTATGGACTTGGAAATAGGAACAGAAAAATCATTATATACTGTGGTTCTTTCCCTTGACGTAGTTTGCCATTTTTGTCTGCATTATTTTCTTTCTGTACATCAGTTCTCACTAGTTTTCAAAACAACAAGTCAATCAGCCTTGGCTTTATATAAGTTCATGTAACCAATAGACTGTAATTCATATCTGAAAATTAAATTTCCAAACTTCTATGGAGAAAATATGGTTGACCTAGATGGGGTCAAGTACTTATCTCTATTCAAACATGTATGGCCAGAAGTTATTGTCACAAATAATCAGATGACTTTGGAAGTGTGCACCATTGTATGTACATATGTGTGGAGGAGGGATGTAAGGTAGTGTACACAGAAAAGATGGAAAAATAAAGAAGTAGACAAATGATTCGCAAATGCATCATCTATCTCTCAAGTTCCATAAGTTCAATTTACAGGAGAGTAGAGAATAGCATCTTTGGTTTCTAGGTCTAAGTTGGTTATCCTTAACCATGTCCCATTCAAATAGTGGAAGGAACATTGAAAGGTAAGTCTCGACCCACAGATGTGTTGATAGTTTGCATTGGTTTTAGTTGCTAGTGAGTCTTCACAGTCCAGAGGCTGTAAGGTGAGTCAGTCTCTGTTCTGTTATATGTAAATTGCAAGTCAGCAATACAAAGCACTCGTAAGTGGGGGGCAAGAAGTCTTGCTTGAATTGCTAAAGGAACAAATGTAATTGTCATTTTGATAAGGCTACACATGTTCCCAGGAAGAACCACTTAAAAGTGAGCTACTAAAGAGAGATTGAAACTGAGATACAAATGAACACCACTTTCATCTTTGACCTCCAGAGAAGTTTAATTTATTAAGATAATAACAAAGAATGGTTTTCTGTCTAGTGTCAGCATAGGTATTGCAATAGAGTCATGAAAAGAAAGAAAAGTAGATTTGTTTCAATCCATGTTGCCTTATTCCTCTACAGGCAAGCTTATAGGTTTCCTATGCACAGGAGGGAAATGTTTATTGAATTTTAGAACATAGCTTTTCTGCTTGTCACCTCCCACTCTATAACTGTCATGTCAAGAATGAACACTCTTTGAATTCAGAGATAAGCAAGAGTGATAAAAAGGTGAAAATAGAACTGGCTTCTTTATGTTTATCATCGATAGTACAGTTCTATTCCTGACCATATACTTGACCCCTTCAGCCCAGTTTTCCCATTTCCTCCCTCTTTCCTTCTAGCAATAACTAATTCAATTCTAAAGATTAAACATCTATATTTGTTTGACTTGGTTCACTTATTTGTTTGGTTTTTCTATATACCACAAACGAATGAAATCATATGATGTTTGTTTTTCTCCTTCTGACTTATCTCACAATTCCCTCCAGGTCCATGCATGTTATTGCACATGGCAGGACTCCATCTTTTTAAATTGCTGTGTAGTAACCCATTGTATATATATATATATATATATATATATATGATTAGTTAACTTTAAGTAAAGGCGATACTCTGGGTAATGTGAGTGAACTTCAGTTGAACTTCCAATCAGTTGAAGATTTTAAGGCAAAAACTGAAGGCTTACTGGAAAAGAAGGGACTCTGCCTCAAGGCTGTGACAGAGAAGTCCTCGGTGAATCCCATCTGAACAGCCTGAACTATAGATCTTTTCTGATTTTCCGGTCTGCAGTCCTGTCCTACATGCTTTGAATTTTCCAGCCTCACAATCATTTGAACAAATTCCTTAAAATTTTTTTCACTTTCTCACAAAATGATAGTGCACTAAGAAGAAATGGAAACAAAATGGAGTGGTTTTGATTCTCTTTTTTCCCTCCATTTAGACACTTTCCTTAATGTTTTATATTTACTTATTATCTCATTTAATCTCTGCAGTCAGAGGCAGATTTAAATATGATGAAAGCTGAAGGTAGTCAGTTAGGAGGAATATTTTGCCCTGGCACTGGGTCTTGAACCAGGGATTTGGGATGTATGTGCATTAACTCACTAGGCTATCAAGAGTGCGCTGGCACATTGGGTTTTATAGACACAGAATGATAACTGTGATTTTAAAAAGCTGAAGTAAAATGGACTGGTTTTTAGTAATTATGGGAGTGAAACACTTTCCTTTTCTCTTACTCTTCAATCTCACCTATATGCTATATATTCTATTCAATATATTTCACTTTAAGTCATGGACCATTGCATCTACAATAAGCTCTAAAAACATATTACTGTCACATTTAAACTTTTAAAATAAATATCAAAACATCATTGTATCTCTTCAATTTCATTTCTCTAGACCTCGAAAAATTTGCTGAATAAACCAATAAGAACACTTACAGTAATATCTCCTTCCTCTCCTTCACAACGGAGGCCTAAATACTCTTATCATCTACTCTAAAACACAACCCAAGATCACACATGGCAGATCAGTATGAAAACACTTGTACCAGATGTTCTGATCCACCCCGCATATCACTGGGAAATAACTTCAGTTACTTCAAAACTCTGATTGGAAAACTTTAAATCTACTCATAATTGGTTCATTCTTTAATCTACAATCAACTTTCTTTAACATTGCTGTCAGAATCATCCTGCATTCATTTTTAGAATCATAGAACCACATCACTTTAACTTCTAGTGAGATCTATAGGTTTAGGTGAGGACTAATTCCACCAAAAGTTTATTAAAAAAGTCAGGATCCATATGTGACAGCCACTTGGGGCATGAAAGTTGTGATATTTTAGGAGCTGTTGGGAAGAGGAAGATGATATCGACATAGGTAATAGAATCAGATCAAAGTTGCATGACTTATAACATCTAAAGAATTCCTGTCTTTGAGTTCTGCTCTGGCTTTCATGTTCATGGAAGAATTACTTGCAACTGCTGGCTGGCCCTAACCCCTGGAGAGAAGAGAAATGAGCTATTCCCCAACCTCACCAGGCTCAGAATTCTTCTTCTCAGTGGAGGGAAGTAAAAGTTTGGTCTGATCCCTTCTCTATAATTTCATACAAAGTTGCTAAGAGTAACTACCCCATTAGGTTAACATTTAATTTGATCTTTTGTCTAAAATCTTTGTATTGTATATGACATGCAATAGATGTGCACCTAAGTACATAACTTTAACTAACATTTATAAGAACCAGGAACTGAATGCAGCAACTCCCTTCCTTTCTGGAAACTACCACCACCATTATCAAAGACTTTTCAATAGTCACCTTGTAATTACATGTTAACCTCACTCTCTAACCAGAGTTGATGGTATAAGGGTGAGCCTCTGGCCAGCCTTGTGCTGAGACTTGTAGAACTAGAACTGAAGTAGATGCACTCTCTTTTGGTTACTCTTGTCAAAGATAAAACCCATGAAATGACTTCCTGAGAGGCCCTGA
The DNA here is from genome assembly GCA_004363575.1 of Solenodon paradoxus. Lineage (NCBI taxonomy): Eukaryota > Metazoa > Chordata > Mammalia > Eulipotyphla > Solenodontidae > Solenodon > Solenodon paradoxus. Next base: position 472,890 of record RJWH01000910.1, read on the forward strand.
TCAACTACTATGAGGAGAAACCTGGTTTTCAGTGGGGGATAAGGATAACCTTCACATGCAAATGGATTAGTATAAAGAACAATAGCGTGTCTCTGACGGTATTTGAATTTCTAAATTGCTGTTGCTCCTGAAACAATAGACACATTTCTGCATTCCATTAGGTCTTCTTGTTCTATGTTGCATCCCAATTAACTTTCTAATACATTGCTCTTTCTACTTAAACTGGTTAAAGTTGAGTTTCTATCTCTTGCCAACAATGGCAGTAATTTATCCATATTATCTCATTTACTTTTCAGTAATGCAGAGAGTTAAGTACTATTATCCACATTTAACAGATAAGGAAACTGAGGCTCAAAGAAGGTAAGTGGTTATCCAAGGTCAGGTCACTAAAAAATGGTAGAACCAGGATAACATTTGATTCCTCTGCTTTGAGCCTTTAATGCTGCCTCTCCCACCCACCAGGCCCATATATCTTTTCTTTTGTTTTCCTTTCTCCCTTCACCTAACTTGAGGAAGTCTTTGACTTAACGGCTTCTTTCCTGTGCTCTGTAATTCTCATTTTCTCTCTTACAGCATTTCTCATCTTGTATCCCAAAAGTGTCTGTTCTTTTCTGTGAGTTCCAAACACTGTCAACTATCTAAAGATAGGAGGAAGTTCCTTTTTTTCATCTTTGCATCTCATACTAGATAAAGACATGGTGTCTAGAAAAAAAAGTAGAACCCTTGTTCATACATTTTGAATCAAATGAATAAAGGATAGATTTAGAGGAATAAGAAAGGTATGCTCCAAACCTCCAAAATCATAGGACAGAGGACATGTCATATAGAAGATCAGCCCAGCAGGCAGTCTTCTTTTCCTTTCTTTATACTCCTATCCTATGAAATAATATAAATAATCCTTTCACTTAGCAGGCCCCTCTCCTGCCCTCTCCCTCAGTTCCCTGCAGATTTGCAGCTCTGCTTTAACTGGAAAATAAGTGTGAAAATAAAACATAAAGACAATTTAAACACTGAACCATCCATGGCAATTCTACAACATGGAAAATATGCCTTGAGCCAATAGTCTTCATACAATTTCTGACTTTAAATTCAGTCATACTATGCTGGTAATCTCCAGGAATGGAAGCTATTATTTTCCATGAAGTTTTTCTTTAGAATATAGAAAATTATCTATTTTCTTTCATTATTTTTCGACATTCAAGGAACTAGATGCCTAAACATAGTGTGTGCACAGAGAAAGAGAAACAATGTATATTTAAAATAAAATAAAATATAGAAAAGTTACAATATTCTCAAAGATTTTTGGAGCTTAAATTAATCATAAAGAGGAAAGCTGAACGAATGATATTTAAGAAGATGAATTTTTCATGAGCATGGTCTGTACCTGTGGGGGCGTTATAGTAATTAGGATAGATAATATTAGGAATGTATTACACTTAGAAAATGGAGTGACTTATGCCCTGTTAAATGTTATAAAGTAACTGAGTGAAATGAAACTAAACTGCAAACATAAAGATAAAAACGCCACTAGGCGACACCCCTGTGTGCACCTATACCCTTAGATATCACAGCCCCAGGCAGCCCATGGAGCCCACTGATAAGACACACTGACGACACCAGAAGACACCCATCTAAGAGTGTAAGAAGAGAGGACTGAGAGAGAGCTGTTAGAGCCGTTCATTCTGCTCCTCCACAGACGTTCTCTCTCCACTCCCCTTATCACACCTGCCTGAAGCTCTTCCTTGGACCGCGAGGCCAGATCATGAGCCGCAGAATCAGGCCCTGAAACAGAAGCTGAGACGTAGCTGCATGTCCTTCGTTCCAGTGTGTGTGTCTGTCAGCGCAGATCCCCGGGTAGCCTTCTGAGGTCTGGAAACCACCAGGAATCTGGTAATAAACTGCCTGAGATTCGTGCATTCTATGTTCTGTCTCCTGTGTAATTTATGCTCGGCCGAAATAGATATTAAGCACCTTGGGTCATACGTATAAGCCCAGTCCAATAGGATTGACGGAGGCGCCCTTGGTCACCTGTACTTACGTCCCTAAAGGACTTAATGGGACAGGGAGTTTTCGGGTCATTCAAAGAACCCACAGCAGAGTTAGGCGAGTGAGCAAGCAGAGGTTTAATCAGAGGGTAAAGGGATGGGGCTGACCAAGGGAGGTCCAGATCCCATGGGTTCAGGGTCGCTCCACATACCAGACAGGCCCATTGAGTAGAGTAAGTAAGTTGGGGGCCCATTAGTGGGGAGCAGAGAGAGAGAGAGGGTGGAGCCAGTCAAGGGAAGCTGAGACCCCCATTAGTGGGGAACAGAGGAAGAAAGAGGATGGAGCCAGCCAGGAAGCTAAGACCCCATTAGTGGGGAGGCGGACTGGAGACCTTGCCAGCTGCCTGAGTTTTTAAGGGAAAATCCCACATGGTAAGGAAGGGGGATGGAGAGAGGAGTCTGCAGACCAGATTTCAATTCCTAATTAGCCAAGATGACATTGTCCTTTGAAGTTATTTGTGGTCTTCTTCAACGGATGTCATTCTTTTGCTTCTTAGTAAGGGTCTGTCCTGGTCACGTACTACACTTCCCACATGTGGAACTCGTCCATCGGCTTGCCTTATTGATCTGGATGCATTTCACGACTGGGTGCTGGCGCCAGAGGCAATTCACTGTCCTGATAGCTGAACTTTAATCCCTGGTCTAAGGCTTGCTCTTGTGGGGGTTCTGATAGTACCTAATCAAACACTTTTTTCCCAGAAATGTTCTCAAGCAAAGGAAGAGCCTTGAAATGCATGTCTCATCAGCGAACAGATATGAGACAGGGCGTGTGTGTGTTCGCCTCAGTAAGCCTCGCTTCTCAGTTTGAGAAGACAGCGTGTCTTTTTTAAGAAAGCATATTGAAGAGGGTTTGAATTATTAGGACTTCTGGTAAAATGTTCTTATTTTGGACAGATGAACTGCTCTGATCTGTGAGTCTGTCATCATCCTCATTAAATAAGACCCTAAAAGATCAAAACCTCATGTAGGTTGAAACTAGCTATTTTCAAATAGCTGTAAAGCAGTGAGGGGCCTACTTTGTGTCCAATAGCCATCCAAATTGTTCTTTGAAAGCATTGTCTCCTAAGCAAATAGATGGAAGGGGACAAGAGCTCTTCAGCAGCACCAAAGACACAGCAAACAAAAAGATACATAGTGTGAGTGCTTTCAGAGTAGGGCAGCTTAGCTCCGGAGCACAGAAGATGATGCCTTTCTTCTTGCAGGTTGGGTGGGGGTGGGTGGTAGAAGAAATCACAGCAGCTCAGTGGGTTAACATAATTAAACCAAAGCTCTTCTAATGTGGGGAATCTGATTCCAGGAAAGGAACATATTCTTCAATCACTGTCCAAACAATTCTCCATAAGAAGCTTTTTGGTTTTCAAGCCCATAAGACATTTTATGTAAAACCTTCTACAAGCTGTGTTCACTTTCCATGAATCTTTAATTATTGGTACTGAAAGTTGTTTTTTCTAAATGTTGGTGTGATTGAAGAATCTGTTTGACTCTAGGTCTTCATTTGTTGATTACAATAAGGAAAGGGTTACTGTTTTACAAATACAATTTATCATGAAAGGTGCTAACTCAAAGAGATAAGTTAAACTGATGGTTGTATTTATTGCCATGAAGATGAAAAGAGTTACTTGGAAATAAGCTGCAAACCTGCTCCAATCAAAATGCAAGTGAAAATCAATAATTTGTCCTCATACATCTTCCTGCACTTTGCTGGCAATTTCAGACAAAATTAACAGGAGCCCTGACAGTCAAAAGTAATGACTTCACTGTGTTTCCCCAGGAGGGCAGTACTGTTTCAGTGCTGGTAACATGTCCTCTTTATTTTTCACACTTTTTGCTCTGGGAACTTATGAGTCAGATATTTCCTGTGACTTAGTGCTATCTATAGTCTGGGCAATCATTATTGTACATAGCCAAAAATATTAAATAGTTTCCCTGTGCAAGGAAACTGGATATACCAGAACCAAAATTCAATAAAATCAATCAGTCAAGCCCACTTAGGAATTACGAGAAAGGGCATCAATATCTCACCAGGTCTGCCTGCTCTGGTAGAGGAAGGGTCACCAGATGTCATGATTAGAGACCATTTAATTGCTAAATTGAAACTTTAAAACTGTTTTAGGTAAAATAAAAATTGGAATAAGGATGTAAGAAGCATTTTCACAAACACATAAGAACAATAATTGCATAGATCTGAGGTCTATAGTACATAAATGTCAGAAAAATATCTCTCTCTCTCTCTCTCTCTCTCTCTCTCTCTCTCTCTCTCTCTCTCTCTCCCCTGCTGGGGTCATCTCACAGAAGAATGGACGCTCCTCTCTAAAGTTTGGTTTGTGTGTTAAGAATGATAATATCATTCATATTCCAAGACACTAGGAAAGAATAATTATTCATATAAGGCTTTCTGGCAAGAGTATGATAGGATCTCCAGCAATTCAAAAAAAATGTCTAGAGAAAGCAAGGAAGGGTGATTGGTTTTGAGGTTTACTGTACCTACAGCATGGATCTCAGGCAAACATTATCAGTCAGGGTCTTGATGATTTGGACTTGCCATCAAATATATACCAAGGGAAGGAGCACAGGAGCTTTCTTACCAGCTTGAGTAGAAGTGAGGCAGAAGAAAAAGTGTGTATGTTGGGCATGGTAGGAGTTGCCTGAACACTACTGCCAGTCAATCATTAACATTGGTCAGATTCTTCATTATATGCTTCCTTTACCATTAAGCCACAGTACCCTGGGGTCTCAGATTCTCTGCAAATTTATCCCTTTGTATTCCTTGAGGAACTGCTCCTTCTATAAGTCCTGACCACCCCCCCGGCCCCCACACACACCTTTTTAAGGAAAGGTGAGGCAAGAATAAAATCAGTAGTAGACAAGCAGGCAGGAAGAGGAGGAAAAAACACTTTCCTTTTTATTTAGTTGTTCTCATGGGTTGCTTTCTCCCAGGCTGGGGACTTGAACCCAGGGATCTGTGGGCTGCATCCTTTGGAGATAATACTTAACCCCTCCGCCACCGGAGCATCCCAGGCCCTTGTTTTCTATGTTTCTCTCCGGGCTTGGATAGTGATGGCAAATGTGGTCATCATACTCTCCATGACCTTTTGTGGTTAGTGTCATTTAAATGACTAAGGCTCTATCTAAATTCAAGAGTAATAAAAGTAAAGGAAGACAGGGAAATAAGAAATAAAGAGAAAGAGAACGGATCCTTTATTTGGATTTCCCATAAGCAAGGTACCCATTCTGGCCCGTTCAATTCTGTACAAAGAGATAAGATTATGTTGTCCATATATGACCATACTGGAAACGTCTTTCAAAAACTGTAGTTAGGGTAAATTTTAATAAAAGGAGTACTGATAGGGGGACTATTAAAGAATCTTTAACATACTAAGTCAATACTGTAAATTTGCCAGATCAATAAACATTGATCAGAGAAGATGGAAGAACAGAAAGGCATGTAGTCAGATAAAGCATGATAATTCAATATACAGCAAGAATGCTGACAAATTAGGCACAGCCATAACTGATTGATTATTGATTGAATTAGATCAGAAATAAACAAAATGTCAGTCAAATTAGTAAAGAGTAAACATTAGAAAGGGACTTAGTATCATTAGTCATCAGAAATGAATATCAAAACCACAATACGGTATCATTACCACCAACCAGAGCAACTGAAAAAGCAAAATATTTAACAAAAGCAAATACTGTTGAGTATGTGAGGTAACTGGATCTATTTCTTTGATTATTGGAGTACATAGTTGAGCAGTCATTTTGGTAACCACTTAGCAGTATCTGCTAAAGTTAAACCTATGATCTAGCAATTCTATCCCAAAATATATACCCAATAGAAATAAGTGCTGATGTCTACTTAAAGACATATACTAGAACATTCGTAGTCATGTTATTCATAACTAAAAGCTAGAGACAACAAAAAGATTCACATATAGTAGAATGAATAAATAAAAATGGCATATCCATATCATAGAATATTACACAACGATTAAAGTGAATGAACTATCACTCCATCCAATGATGTTGATGACAATCACATAAATGCTATTAAGAAAATAAATAATCTAGGTGTTCCTTGGTGGAGTAGAGGTTAGGTGCATCACCTCCAGCTGAGAGTATCCGTGTATCTGCATACATCCTAAGGACCCAGGTTTATGTCTGGGGTCAGGGGGGACAACCAAGACAAATAGCTAAATAAAAATGAATCAAGTACTTCTTTCTTTCTTCTCTCTCTTCCTACCTGCTTAATTGCTTTCATTCCTACCTATACCTTTCCTTTAAAAAATAAAGAAAATAAAAGAATCTAGATACAAAATTAGGCATACTGTATGGTTTCACTTGTATTGAGCTGAAAAATAGAAAAACAATTTATGTTAATAGCTGTCAGTCATTAACTTTGTGAAGGTTCTGAGTGGGGAAGGAGGATTAGCAAGTATTCTTTGGGATAAAAATGTTCCATATCTATAACTGGCAGATATAGTTCTTAAATATATATGGAAGTCACTAAGCTATCCATTTAGGTTTTGCTCTCTTTTTCACCTGTCACTGTTATCCATCCACAATGTCATTTCCATATGGAAACTATTCCATAGAACGCCATTACTGCTCCTCCATCTAATCCAACAGCCATAATGGTGAGTTTTAAATGTCAATCAGTTACTTTACCTTTTGCTTAAAATTCTTCCATGACTGCTAAACTGCTATTTTATTGCTGTAGTTCTTGTTTACCTGGACATTACTGCTTCACATCAATCTTTCTTGAATCCATGTTCCAGCCACACTGACCTCCTTTCAGCTCATAAAATTTACAAAGCTGTGTTTGACCCAATGTTCTTAAAATACGCTATTGCTCAGTTTGAACAGAATCGTGCCAAGTATTGATAGAGCTATTAAGATTAAATACCACTGCTAAATTAAAAATAGAAATAAAAGAAAATAGAAATAAAATAGATGAAGGAAATTTCCTTGCAGACATGATTAATTATTGAAGAGCAGGCAAGAAACAAGTGAGAATAAATAATATGAAAACATGAAGAGTAGAAAAAAATAAACAATAATAGTATGTCAAAAATATCAGGAATAATCATGATAATTTTTAATGTATTAGACATTTCCAGTTTAACTCAGAGACTCAAATATTGTGGTTCAATGTCCAGAACATTTCTAGGAAAGGTACTCAAACAAAAATAAAAACAGAAAATTTGGAAATAAGCAATGAAAAAAATTATATAAGTAAATGGTATCAAAGAGAAAATGGAACTGGCGATAATGTCTCAAAAATACAATCCAAGGGAGAAATAGCAATTAAACAAGCTGATTATTTTCCAAAGGTACAATTCAATAAGAACATATGAAATGTATGACTGCGTCATTGTACTCCCTTGTTCTTTGTTCTCTGTTTTCCTTTGACCAAAGAAAGATGGAGCAGGAGATAGGAAGTGAGAAAGGAGGAAGCAAGTTATTATGCTTCTTCACTTCCTCTCTGCAAGGGTTGCAATGGACTAGCTATATTCTTCTGCCAAACACATAACTACAACCAGGGGACCCTTTTCCCAGAGTCACATCCACAGTGATTCTCTTCAACTCAGTTAAGTAGTAATGCTTCCCTTACTTCCTGCTGTCCGGAGGCTGCTAACTCAGTAATGTTCCATCATCTCTTTGTTTCCTTCAACCAGTACCACACTTTGAAAACAGACCTGTATTGGACCCTTTTCCTTTACCTTGTTTGTGCTACTTTCTGAAGCAAATCCGTATACATGCATATAAGCATATTTTAAAAAATATATGTATTGAAATTAATTAATAGAGGAATATGGAAATTACAGCTTAAATAAAAGCAAATGCTAATTTTTCTTTCCACATACTGTGGGGGAAGCTCAAAATTTTAAATTAATTATTTGGCTGTCAAGAAATACTTTAAGTCTATAACAAAGTCAAATAACCTCATGTTAGTCTTTAATCTTTAAAAGATTAAACCCTAGAATATAATATAGACATTGCTGTATTAATCAGAAACGCTGTACTGGACATTAAAATTCTCAAGTTCTTAAATATTTACCTTATCTCTCTATATCACCATGTACAGGAGATCTGATATACAAAATTACTATCTTTTTATTAAACTGTTACCCATAAATTCAAGAACAGACATTGTTGAATTTCATTACTATCTGCAGAAATAGAATCTTACAGAAAAAAAAGGGAAAAGAAAAGAAAAGAAATCAAAGAAATATTTGTCATGTTTAGGTTCATTGTTACACTCAGGGACCATTGTACATTTGACAAGCTCTTTTCAGCTCAGACTGAACCACCTTCCCCCCATGTGCCTAACATCCTGCTTTTCTCTTTTTGCTCAAAAGAAACTCTCAGACCTTTCATTCTCATTTGAATTTTATTAACTGAGAAAACTTTGAATTACATATAAATAGTTTATTTCAATGCTCTCCCCTTCATCCTTGAATCACCTTTATATTGATTGATTAAAGACCCCCCAAACCAAAATCTTGTCACTTATCTCCAAGTCGTAGTATCATTTTATACTTACAACCTCAATTTATAGAGTACCTACTTTACACCACGCTCTGCTCTAAACCTTTGTGCACTCTCTCACATTTACACTTCACAATTGCATTCATGTAGATACTCTCATTATCCCTGCTGCATAGATAGAGGCAGCAAAGAGATTTTTTGTTCATTACATAGCTTTTAAGTGACTGAACCAGTTAGAGAAACACAGGTCTTAACATGAGAGGTGGTGCACTTACGTTCTGGGTTATCTCATGGTCCTTAGAAGGTGTCTGGTGAATGTTTAACTCATAGATTCTAATGTCAATTACCAGTTTATCCTAAAGAGAAATCTGTGCAAATTCCTACATAGAAAATACTCTCTTCTGTTGGTGTCTGACTTTCTGTTTTTACAAAGAAGAGTCAAAGCACCTTGCAGAACAATGGATTAGTTGTGAAACTTCTCTTGATCATCCTTTTATAGGTCATGCCATTCATATCAAGTGGCTTTGAAAATAACTGCACCTTAACTCTTCGTCTTAATCAACATCTTTTTTTTTCAATAAGCTCTTCTTTAGTATTTATGATTTATTTCTATGGCTCTTAAACCTATCCAAAGGTCAAAATAAGATAAGTTGTTGAGCAGAAGAGGGGCGAAATGGCAAGGGAAAAAAGTCAGAATTTGTATCAGAGAGAAATAATTGACCCAGGGTGAAGACCTTTGGACCAGTGGAGGGCAGTGAAGGTTAATGAATATAAAAGGAAAAGTAACTTATTTCCTATAAATGACCTTATTTACAAGACTGAAAAGAACAGATCCAAAACAGTCTCTCCAAAGAAGGTTTTCTTAGAGCTTAAGGAAAGACCTTGTCTGATGAGTCTGACACCTTGGAAGTCCTATCTGACCCAAGACAAGGTCTTATCTGGAGAGGACTGAATCTTTCTGAAATGAGAGGCTTTGACTGACAACTGCTGAGATGGGGTAAGAGCAGTATTGGTGTCATGGTAATTTCTTGGTTTAAATGTCTTTTGTTATATTTTATATTATTTCTTTGTTTCTCTGAATCTCCTAGTTAATTACTTTTTCTTTGAAACACCGCTGCCTCATCAACTCCTGTGTTTGACCCAAAGAGATTTGCCTAGAACGAGATTTGCCTAGAACTCATGTCAATTACAGTCTAGTCAATTCCATTTATCCATGTATAGGAATATTTCGAAGATTTCCTTCACTTACTTTGACTTTGAAAGTTATCAAATCCACCCTGAAAACTTTTTTAAACAAGAAAGATAATTTTAATACAGTTTTTTGCAGCTAACTATAAATAATACAGTGCAATTTATTTTCACATTTTCTTTCTCCTTACTGTTTTTGTTCCGTCTCGTGTTCTGGTTCACTTCCTTCTTAGCTGTCCAGTATCTTCCTCTGTATATTGAAGAATGTTAATTAACTGTCAATATCTAGTCTTCCTTTATCATTTTTAATAAGAACAATTTTCACTACATCTGTTACCATCCAGGGGCAGACTACATTTTCAGCCTCCATTACAGATATTTATGGCCATGTAATGAGGTTCTGGCCAGTGGATTTTGGACTGGGCAATATGTTTAACTCATGGATCACAACGTCTCCTGAAGACTGCTATATGGAAATGGAGAAAAGTCATCTGCGAACATGCAGATAAAGGCAATGTTTTCAAGATGGAAGAACAACAAAATGAACAGACTTCAGTTCACAATATTTTCACATCCTACTACACTTGAATTCCATTCTTGGAGATGAAAAACAAACTTTGATCTTGTCTAAGCCATATAAGCAATTATATTTGGAATCTGATTCTTACAGCAAGTAAGCCTACATCTTAACTGCTGTACTGCGTTCTCCTTCAACACCATTTTTCACTGGATTGGTCACTCTATGCACCAGGGTCTTTGTTAATTAGTCTCCTTGGTTTGCAATTGCCCAAGGTTTGAGTTTTAAAGTTACAACTAACCAAATTTAAACAAGATTTTCTTCATTTAAATGTACACACTATAATCTACTCATACGCAGGATTTTTTCTTAATAAACTTACTGGAAGACCAGCTTGCAGGCATCAAAATCTCCTAAGTGTGCAAATAAAGATTCTTTGGGGAATATTTGTCTGTATCATCCATGGCTCTTTAAATTCAGTCATGCTGATCATACTATATGATCCAGATAGTATGAAAAGAACAAATCAATAAAGAAGAGCACAAAGTTTAAACAACTTACACAACATGCTTTCCATTTAGCTTTTCTTATAAAATTTCATTTATACTATATGACATTCATTTTCTTTCTTCCATCCCTTCCTCCCTCCCTCCCTCCTTCCTTCCTACCTTCCTTCCCTCTTTCCCTCTTTTTTATCTCTTTCTTTTTTTTCTTTCTGGGAAGGTAAAGGCAGGAATAAAGGTGAGTAGGAAGTCAAACAGAAACAGGAAGGAAGAAGAAGCATTTTATTTTAGTTTTATTTAGCTGTCCAGGGTTCCCCTTGGACCTGGGAAGTGAACCTGGATCCTTGGGATGTATGTTGACCACACTCCTTCAGAGGCAGCAAACCAAATGGCTACTCTACCAGGGTGTGCCACATTCATTCATTTTCACTGGAAAAAATATTAAATTACTGAAAGATACATTTCAAATTGTCAATAAATCCAATACCATTCATAATATGTTGTGTTAACCATTGATAGTATTTTATTTTTACTTTTCTGATCTTATTTCTATTATTTTTTAAAGTAAATATAATATCATTTCATATTTAAAAATGAACTTGATTCTATATCATGTGTATTAGTCAAGATATGCTAATTGCTAGCAAACAAATCCTAACTGGAATGCTGAACAAAAGAAGCATCTCTCTCACTTAACTAATAGTGGAACATGGATCAGTTGGAACATTACTCCATTCAATCATTCAGAGACACAGGCTCCTTCATCTAGTTAATATACCATCTTATGATGCTTCTAAAGTCCAACACTGAATTCTCTGGACCTGACAGGGAAAAAAGAATTAAGTTAGAGGCAAAGAAGATCTCACAGGAGATTTCAGGTGTCACCTTTAAAAGTGATACCAATGATTTATGCCTCTGTTCTATTGATCAGAACTTAGACATTTGGGGACAATTAAATACAAGAGTCTGGGAAATGCAATTTAACTGTGAGTTGAAGGAAGGTCATAGTTTTGATAGAGATCTGCTATAACTCTCCAACACAACATTTTCCCATGTGAGAAAATACTGTTTGAAAATGTGACTTCAAACAATTTAATAGTTTGTGCCTACCTACTCCGATTTTTGTATCTCTGTATCTCAGATTAAGTGTATATTCTAGCTTTCATTTCTGTTTTGAGAAGTATGTCATTAAATTTCCATTTTTCCTTTATCAGAATTAGACCATGTCTGGTTGATTAGAGGATCATACTGTTCTCTCCAAAGTAGTTATCTCAAGCAAAGAAGAGTCTGCTTGAGAGTGGTTGAAACTTAGAAAGGAAAGCAAACATATTCCTAATTTCAAATTTGAATTATTAGATGCATCTATTCCTGAAACATGTATAACAATGGACTTTGTAGTTTTATATAAACCAATACATTTCAACTTGGATTAAATTTCTCTTTCAAAAGAGTCTCAACTCATAATAAATATGTATTGGTTAACAACTTTGGGAGTTCCCACAGGTGAAATATGAAACTAGTCCTCATACACAGAAGACAAGGAGAGAAAAAAGCAAGAGGTAAGTCACTCCGTATTTGAGGTGGTAGTATTAATGAGCAAGGGAACTTACAGAGGCGACTTGGACCACATTATGAGTAGATCTTCACACCTATCCACCAAAGTCGTAAAAATTTACATAAAGGTCTTAAAGGGTTTAGTCACATATACAATCTAGATCTCTCAATAACACATTACTCTCCCAACTCTGTGTCCTTGAGTGGCTCCTATTGTGGGAACTTCGGGAGAAACCAATACTCCAAGGACAGCAGAAGAAGGCAAGGGGCCTCCAGTGCTTTGCTTCATTTACAGATCAATCATTAGTCAAATCTTCCTTTCTAGCAATATTGAGATGAGGGATAATTCAAGTTTTAATTCAAGGAGATATTACTCTAGGAGAAGAAAATAAAGTGATAGCTAGGAAACAAGAGAACATATCAAAGTGAAAAAAATAAATAAAAGCATTATTATTGAGCAACTCAGCAAACTTAAAGAATAAAGCATAAGAGGAATTAAAAATAAAGAGCATCAGAACAAATCTGTTGTAGAAAAGATGAAGCTTCAAAAGTAGTTAAGTAATCAATTCTAAGAATATTGAGCATTACCATGGTATCCTCTTAAGCCTAACTAGATAAGCTTCACCAGTTAAAACAAATAAATATTCAAAATGTCAAGTCAACATAGCAACTCTATATACATTTATAAGATTAAGCTTCATATCTCAGGTTTAAAAAAAAGGTGTAGGTCAGAACATAGTATGGTGGTTAAGATGTTCCACCTTAAACTGAACAGAGATTGGGTATGAACTTTACAAGAATGTCAGCTACCAAAGGCCCAGGGAAAAGACAAGGAATCTTTCTCCTAGAGAAATGTGTAGAAAAGTAAAATGGATTTCCATTGACATCATCTCAATACTTAATGCTTTCCTGGGTCATGGGTTTAGGAAGGGTTTTATTTTTGTGTAGCGTACTAGATGAAGGGGGTCATGGGTGCTTTTACTTAGAATCTGGCTGATACAACCCCTTAGATCATTTAAATATTGATGGAGAAATTTTCTTGATAATTACTTTTGTTTTATAAAGATGTGGAAATTTAAGTACACCTTTGTATTTCTTGGTTCTTGAATGAATATTTCTTGGTTCTTGGAATACTACACAAATGGGTCATTTATTTGTACAGAGATTTTATATAAGAAAAAGGTGTCTCAGAAGCTGTGAAAGTAAGATGATAAACTGCTTGGTGTGCTACTGTGAATACTTGTTGATATTGGGGATAGATGTATCTCTGAATACTGTTTTCTTCAGAAAAGTTCTGATTTTCAAGTATCTTGGATTTTGAATAGTTTACTCTAAAATACCAGTTATCTTATGGAGTCATATGTGCTTCCTTTTGAACTAGTTTGTCAAGAGAACGTTTGTCAGCATCACTAACAATCTTTATACTGCAAAATTCAAGCATTAATTTCTCTCCTCTAAATAGCTTTCAGCATCTTTTGTATACTTCTTGAAATGTTGTCTTCTTCAGAATTCTGCATCAAATAGAAGGCCTTGGATTGCAAGCTTCCAAATGCTACAAAATCTAGCTTAGAAAATAAAATAAATTCATTAGTTTATACAAATATGAAAAGCTCAAAGGTAGCATAGTATGAATTCAGGTAGAGTTTGGTCAAGTTCTGGCTTTATTTTATAGATAGTTCTTTCAGTTCTGCCTTCTCCAAGAGTCAGTCATATTCATATATGTGTCACAGTAGAGTTAATAGTTTCCTTATTGTAACTGAGGAAAAATAAAATCCATGTTTCATATTGTTTAGACCAGACTGGAATGGAATCCTATTGTTAAGACAATGTCTACTGCTTCACTTAAGCCAGAGTCAGGGAAACCAATTACTGAATCAAGGGGAATGAGATTATTCTGACAGATTTATACTAATTAGAACACTTTCTAGAGATAGGTTGAAATTAATACCTCCAAACTCACTGTTACCACACTATGAAGAAGGGATAAAATAGATGATGGTTAATCAAATACAAGTTTAGTTAAATAAAATGTTGATGAGATAGTCTCTTGTTACATGCACTTTCTTTTTAGAGTTGGTTACTGGTTCCCTTCCCTATTCATGCTGTGAATATTACTTACATATCTCTTTAAAGGAAAGGTGCAAGCAGGAATGAAGGTGAGTAGAGAGACAGGCAGGAAGAGAGAGGAAGAAGAAATATTTTATTTATTCTATTTAATTTTTCATTCTGGTTGTTTCCCATGCCCCAGGCCTTGAACTAGACACTTTGGAAAGTATGTGGACTTCATGTGGTGAACTAAACAGCTAGGCCACTAGGTCATGTTTCACCTTGAACTTTAGATAAATTTTTTGATGGCATTTGTCCTGAATGTCAAAAAAAAATCTCATTATCTAGCATATCCCAGTAGAATTACTCATTTCCCCATCTTAGCCTTTCTTTTTCTCTCCCATATCTTATCAACCAAGTCAATTAGCATCAGAATCAACCCAAATGTCAAAAAATTTTAGAGATCACACCCAATTCTTGTTTTTCCCTTACTCATAATCCGATTTATTGGGAAATCTTTCAAATGTTCCTTTAGAATACTTTCCAACTCTAAAAGCTTCTCATCTTTACTATGGCTAATATCTTAGTTCAAGCCCCATTGTCTGTCAAGGACACTACAGTAATTTAACTGGTCTCTTGCCTCTATTCTTGTTCCCCTTGGAGCTATATATATACATATCCTCCACATGGGGACTTTAAATCCTTTTCTGATATTTAAATCTAAAAATGTCACTGTCCACTTAAAATATTATGAAGATTTTCCCATAGCGCTTACAAGAATATCCATATGTCATAGCTGCCCATCTAGTTCTCCAGTTACATTTTATCCCATTCTCCACATTCTCACTACACTCCAGAAGAAGTAAACAAACTCATTCCCTTGGTAGAGAAAGACATTCACCTTCCCTCCTGCCTCTTCCTTCAGATAATTGCATGACTGGCTGTTTCTTACCTTAAGGTACAAGATCAAATATCATCCTCTTTAGTGAATATTGCTGCTACCTACACACATTCCTTTTTCTCTGCTGACACACCTATCCCCAGCTTTTGGGTGTCTTAGTTAAGATCTCAGAGTTGCCATCTTTAAAAAGATTTGTCCTCACCCTCTTGTCTAAGAAGTTGTGCTCCCTCCACCAGGGAGCATACTGTAGTCAATAAATGATTGGGAGAGATACTAGTGGTCTGCACTCTTGCTTCAAGGTGGGACCAATTATGTCATGTAATTTACATTCTAGAGTTCCCACTGAGTCTAGGCTTAAAGAAACCATAACTGACACATCTCTGCCTGGGTTTCTTTTCCTACCTTCTTTTATCATTAGGTGTCCTTTTTCTGAGAGCCTATTTTCAACAAATCACTGACAGGAATCCCCATCTTAGTCTCTCCTAAGGAAACCCTACTGGAGATTCTTCTCAGACAGGCTTCCTTGACAACTATATCTAAAGGTAGGATTCCACCTTTTCACCATTCTACTCTATTCCATTACCCTTTTATCAGAATAAATACATACCATTCTGAAATTGTCTTTCTTAATTATTTACTTTTAAAAATCTATCTAGACATGCAATAAACTTCGTGATGTGCATATTTATGCTTGGAACAGTATCTGCATATGTGGGGTCACATAGAAAATATCTGTTGAATGAATAGACTGCATTCTTTAAATATGAATAAGGGGAAAAAAAAATGCTTTCTCTGTACTTCGGTATCTTAAGGTTGGCCACTGAGTTGAGTAGATGTTTGTGAACGTAGCTTCAGATTAAGGGGAAAAGGTGACCTCTGTCATAGATGCATAGATTAATACAAGGCAGGGAGTTATCCCTGGACCTTACCAGGAAAACAGGACAAAGATGAGCATAGGGCAGCCTCTAAGAGATGCCTGAGGAATTCCCAAGTTAGGTAATCTTTAAAGTTGCCATCCAAGAGACTTCTGAGTTTGAGCTTGAGGTCACAAGACATTTTGTTTAGCTCACATTTTTTGTTGTCATTTTCTTTCCTGACATTTAAGAAAAAAGGTGAGATGGCACATAAGTATCTGGATTTTCAGCCACTCAGAAAAAGTGGCATCATTCCCACATGGCCACAATCTACTGGAACTGGCTAAGTGTGATCCCTTTTCAGCTGGGCATGGATTTTGTGTTACCACATACTCACTAGCCTTCCTCCTTTTGCATACTATGGTAAGTTTCTATAGACCATTGAGTTTCTAATCCCATTAGCAATCTCTATGTTGAAATCTTCTGTAGTCATGAATCCCTTTTTAAAATCTTCAATTTGTCTTGAGCTATGCTGTGAATAACTAAAGGTAAGGTTAGAATGGTATATAAGAGCTTGTAGAACCATCTAATGAAATTTTGTGTGAGTTACTCTGCAGAAAGAGGCCAGGCTGAGGGAATCAAGGGGGTGGAAAATCTTACCATTACTCCGTGTGCAGGTAACATACCTTGGCACCAGGCAACCTCAACTGGGAAGAGTGGTGGCCTTTCCAAAACTGACCAAGGGCAGGCCATATGCAGAAACAATGACTCTGGGAGAGCAGTGCCCCTTCAAGCCAACATGGCGAGAGCAGGAAGGGAAACTGCTCGACCTTCTAGCGGTGGCACTGAGCTGACCCGGGGGTGGGGGTAAGGGGGATCAGCTCTCTGTCACCAAATACAGCAAGGGTCCTCTCAGCACAATGATGGATATGAGAGGGAAACTTCCCAAAAGGGAAGTTTGACTTAAAACTAGGAGTAGACTTCAGGTTTAATTGTTATGTGACCTCATTAAAACCGAGAACAGAATAGCCAAGAAGGATTCTACTTTAATATGATTTTCAGGCAACTTTCAAAATTTCAAATCCTCTGCAGAACTCACATTGAGATAACCATAGTTGTTGATCCTGAAATAAATACTTACTCCAGGAAATAGCTCTACTTCCTGCAGGACTGGTATTGTCATTATACTGAGTAGCTTCACTGAATTTTCGGAGTGATTTTAAGCATAGACTAAGACATGAACAGCCAAGAGGAAGAAGTCAGACTCCTGAGTGATTTGGGATACCAGTCACACAGCCAAATACACTTGTTTTGTGGCCTTGTCTCCAGTGTTCATTTTATTTCTTGCCCTTTGATCTAGTACTTCTGCCATTTGATCCTCGAGGGGATCAACAACGTGTCTTGTCAGACTGACTCCTTGTCAACAGAACGGCCGTGTAGTGTCTCTGTGATGTCTTCTTTGCTTTTCAGAATGCGTGTTCACTCTACCGTTTCTGGTTATGTTAGTGGTGGGAACAATCACACTCCTGTACATAGTGGAGAAAATGCTGGGAAACCAATGTTCACAATAAGCTAAAATACTCAACATTTTGAAAGACTCTTATTACCCACTGAAAAGGGGCCTGAGAGTTTCTCTTAAGACTAGAGCAAGGTTGTTATGGGTTGAATTGTGTCCCCAACCAAAAAATACTCTAATGTTGAAGTCTTGACCTTCAGTGCTTCAGAATGTGAACTTATTTGGAAACAGGCTTGGTGCAGACATTATTGTTAAGAGGAGGTCATACTGGGTTAAGGTGGGTCCCTAATCCAATAAGAATGGCATCATTATTAAACAAAAGTGACATTTGAAAAGATAGACATGCATATAGGGAGATGCACTACTGTGAAGCTAGGAGCTACCTAAAAGCAAGAGACGGAGAACAGATCATTCTCCAGCTCCTGTCCATACCTTGATTTCAGATTTCAGAACTCCAAACTGCAAAACAACACCCTGTTGTTGTTCTGAAGCACTCAGCATGCAGTACTCTGACAGCCCTAGGAAGCCCATGGAGGTCTCTGAGTTTCCCTCCTCTCAATTCTATGTTAATTAGGTGGAAGGCATAATGACACGTGCTGTGGGAATATATGAAGAATAACAAAACATGATTCCTACTCTCAGTGAGTTTGCTAGGGAGCACAAATTTAAGTACAAATAATGCAACAATAGTAAATAAGGACTACATGAAATTAAAAATGGCTTGTTATTAGTGAATAGAGAAAAGCATGACATATCAACCTTCCATATCCATTTCCATCTTTCTCAGAGCTTTCTTTTGTCTGACCCTACACAGAGTTTCCATATATTCATGTGGCTTCCTCCTGCCAAACCCCCACCTCAGGATATCCCTCCTGAAGTTTCAGGTACCCTTCCTGGAGAGAAACAATTTTCAATTAACACCTCTCAGGATTCATTTCACTTGGGCCACTCCCACAGAAAATAACTACTGTGGTGAGCTCGAATGAGCACAATGTCTGGGTTAGAGCCTTATGTTGGACAAGACAAAGTCTCTCTCTGAGTTCTGATCTTTTTATTTAAATGGGATTAATAACCCTCCTCTATTTCCCCTCATAGCATTGGAGTGAAGATCAAATAAGGTAGAATGAATGGGGGCATTAAGAGAACCTGTAATATGCAATAAAATATTCATACTCGCTAATGGGCTGATATATTTTTACGTTCACTTAAATGCTTACCTTTTACTGGGAGCATCTTGTAGAGCTGTTGTCTTCATGCAAATGGGAGAATTTAAAATCCTGTGTTCATCTGGCATCTTATGAAGATCAGCATAGCTTGAAATTCACATCTTCTCAGGTAATCTTTACCTCAATTCAGTGAACTATGCACTGTTATACCCACTTTTAAAATGAAGAGATTGAAAGTAGGGAAATTAAGTGGTTTTCTCATAAGTACTTAGAAATATTATAAGAAACCAAGTCCAATTCTCCTCTGATTGTATTTGGCAACCCCTAGTGAGTGGGGCATTTTGGAACATTCAGTGCTTTCTGTGATTAAAAATTAAAAATTCTTAATTCAGGCAACCATAAAGTTCATCACTACTGATGAAGGAGCTTAATTTTGACTTGAAATTACTCCAGTGAGACGTCATTTTTTAATGATTGCATTATTTCATTTGTCTACTTTGTTATGTGAGACACCAACTTTTCATTTATGTTTCTAAAAAAACAAAAACAAACAAACAAACAAAAAAAGCAGAAATACAATGGGTTAAAAAGAGGACAAGAAGTGTTGGGGAAGTGGTCAAAGATTACTCTTAAGATGAGCCTATTGTCCCCTGAGTCCAGTGCATCAATTTCCCTGAGGAAAGAGACCAACTTGGGGATACCACTAGAATAAATGTTCCCCCTAGATATAAAAGAGAAAACAAAGTGAAAACTCAGACATTTTGTCTTCTCCTTGTGTATAACCTTGACAGGATTTTGAAAGAAAAGAAAGAGAGAAGCATTGTCTCATAAACAGTGTGTTTCATTTTTTTCTGTCTAGAGCTGTGTAAGCCAAGGAAAAGCAGATCACTTTGCTTGAAATAATTATGCAAGGTGAAAAGCACATGAATTATGTATTTGTCAATGTATTTTGATTATTCATATCCTACTCTGGGGTTTGAGTGGTGAGTAGGTGGACAAAGAAGGGACGACTATATATGTTTTGTTATCTGGACAGACATGGTGATTTTTAAAACACACCATTTTAACCCACGCCTTTTGAGGGCCCTGTGTACAAAACTTGCTTCCAGAATTTCCCTACTCCTATACAACACTTTCTGAGACAGATCTGACTATCTCTGACCTCCCTTAAAACTTCAACTATAAAATAACATCTGAATGTTATTTTATGCCTCTAAGCATGGCCTCTAAAGCACTGTATATACAGCTTAATTGTCCTATCCAGTCTCATAACTCCACACTTGCTAGTCCAACCCACCATAATAAATACACCTCCATGATCTGCTTATGATGTGGCCCTTCCTCTATGCCTTTTCTCCACTTATAACATAGACAAATATCTAATTCACTTCAAAAGTCCAGTTCAATGTCTTTTCTTTCTCTGACCTCCCTTCTGAAAAGAAGATGCGAATATCATTCTACTTCCATAATTTTCTGTGCTTGTCAAATATGACCATGCATTCTTCCACTCACTAAGTATTTGTTGAGTTCGTAATCAATGTTAGTCCTGGGATATAGTATGAATAACAAAAGGTATGCTTTGTGATATTTATGGTTTAGCATAAGAAATATGCTAAAGTGCTAAACAAAAAATGTCTAATTGTAATTTGTGATGAAAATATGTAAAAAATGTCCTGAAAATTGTAAAGTGATATACTTATGTGAAAATTGATTGTGAATATGTGTTCATGTGCAGGATTTGCTGCTCAAATGAGGATTCCGTAGTCACAAAAGTTCTTTTATTTGCACTGATAATTTTCTGTAATTACTTCTGTCTATAGCCTTTTCCTGAAAATCATGAGCGTCTCAAGAATTGAAAGCATGTTTACTTCATTTTTTGTATTCTCATAATGCAGTAATTTCCTGAACAGAGCTTAATAGATGTTGGATGAAGTATCGATTGGGCAAATATTGCAGCTCTTGAGCAATGTTTTAGTACGCTAGATTTAAGCTTTACTGATGAACATTTCTACACATTAAATACATCACACTTCTTCTGTATGTACACCCACTAGCATTTAGAGAGTGCTGCCACTAAAATACTTAAGTATGCTCTTTCCACCTGGGACCTTTGTACACACAATTCCTCTTTCTGAAACTCTTGTCATGTTCCGCCAAACTAACTCATAGTCGCTTTTGAGGTCTCATGTCACATCTCCGAGGAAATTTCCTCCACCCAAATACTAGGTAAAGTTTCCAGTTTGAACTCCACAGTGTACATGTACTTTTCATAATCTTTTTCATAATCTTTCTCACAATTACAATTGAAGTTTCTATTCATTTCTTTACTGTTACTTTCACTATATTAAGAGTTCAATGAGGGCAGACTCCATTAGTCTTTTCCCCCACTGTGTTCCCAGTACCTGTCACAGAATAACATTCTCAATAAATATTTACTGTTTGACAACAGTCTTACTGAGTGAAAAGTGGTTGTTAATTTTCTCAAAAGCACTGTTGTGAACTCCAAGATGTAGTTTCAAGTTTTTGGTCAGTTGCTTCGCTTTCTAGCTGCAGCTTCCCCATGTATAAAGTAAAGGATGCTAAGCTTGTATTTCCATCCTTCCAGCACCAGAAATCCACCATCTATTCCATTGAACTAGTGCACGTTGACTGTACTGTTATTAGAACTTAGATTCTTTTTTTCACATAATAATTCTGACCCACTGCAGAGCATTTTCTTACAAAACGCTTCCACCAAATTCTCAAATTCAAAGTTCTGCAAGAATGCATACGGTGCTCTGCAGAAGACTCAGGAAGAAAGGAGCCCACAAAGAGAAGGCCACCAGGATGAAGGCAGCTTCCAATAAGGTTCATCCTGCTAGCTATCAAGATGCAGGGGTCATTTTAAAAAGCCATTAGAAATGTAGGCAGAGCATAAACATTTATTTTTTATATTTAATGGAATTCTGAAAACAATTATAATACTTTTTCTTTTTTTAATTAATATTTTATTGAGGTAACTTTGTTTTATAAATTAAAATAAACTCATTTGATGAATACATTTTCAATTTGACTTGAGGAGCCCAGCTATTTGTCAGAGAAGAAAGGCAGAAATTTTCATTTTTTCAGAACAGGGAGGCCCTTTAGAAGCCATTCCTTTTTTTCCAGATGGAAAATTGGAAGTCCAGGACTGACCTGATTTGCTTTGTATTATATAAAGAGGCAATGGCAGATATAGGGCCTGGCCTCAAGCAATTCTGCTAGCTACTGCAACTGGAATTGAAAGAATTAATATGTTTTTATACTAATGGTGATATTAAGTTCTACACTTATTCACAGAGATAGATATGCTTTCCAAAACCCTCTTATTTAATCTTTGATAAGCAGTCCAATAGACTCAAATGTGAATCTGTCACTGACTTTCAGCTGTGACCTTTATTCTCATGCATACTTTTGTTGGCTTTGTGTAGAAGAACTTCATTTGGATTCATAAATCTTTTCATAAATGTGTGCAAGTCTACTTTTACCTTGGTTTTATAAAGTCAAAGCATTCTGTTGCATTAAATTCTATGATTTCATAAAATTGTCAAACTCTCTTGAAGATCATGATAATATCTTTATTGGAAGCCCACTGATTAAAACAAAAAAAGGAGAGTAGTCAGACTTTTGTTCTCTCAGGAAAATATCAAGGTTGTTCATTGTTCATAGCTAAAAATAAAGAAAATTGCCTTGAAAATGATAAAAAGAAAAGCAAAAGTGTGAAATCCTAAAATGAATATTGATTTTTAAAATTTGCTTCATATTTTTCTTCAAATTAAGTAAATGACCAATCTGACATTTCTTTTATGCTTTACCCAAGTCCTTTTCTTCCTTTATCTCCAGATCTAGCAATATTAACACTTTGTATGTATCCTCCCATCCCATGTCTTTATCTTGTTAATAAACAGTATAGAATATCTTACATTTTACAAATATATATTATATTTGACACAAATAGCAGCCTTTAGTTCCTATTGCCATGCATTTTTTTCATGTATATTTATAAAATGTAAATAGAAAATGTATTTAGGTAGACAGCCTGAGTAATTCGGTATGGCAAAGATCAAAATATATTAGAATAATTTCCCAAGTGTCCTATTATGATGAATTGAAGTCACACTTAATGAGTTAATACCTCATGTTTCTTTGCATAATGGGGAAAGGGGAGAGGAAAATGACATTTGTTAAATAATAATATTCAGGGTACTATGCTAAACACTTTATATTTCTTTGATTTAATCACAATACCAGTTGCAAATCACATATTAGAGTTTTATATACAGAAGAAACAAACTGAACTTCGGAGAAATTCAATAACTTCCTATGTCACACAGCTGTTTGGAGGCTTTGAATTGTCTGGACCCAGACACTTGTGTTCAAGTTCTAATTTTACTCTATTTTCTTTATATCACCTTGTATAATTCATTTAACTTCCCTGTGCCTCAGTTCTTTCATTTATAAAATGGAGTTAACAATTGTATCTAGCACAAAGGGCTATTTTGAAGATTAAATGAGTTAATATATACATATAAAACATTAAGAATAGTGTCTGGTATTTCATAAGCCCTAATTAAATGACTTCTACTATTATTTTGAATTTCTTACCCAGATTTTCCTTTAAAATAAAACAAATGGTTATTGACACCTAAATAAACCAACAGTGAAAAGCAGAAACTAAATGAAAATGAGGGAGATGTAAACAGTGATTGAGACAAAAAGTGTGTTTCTAAGCTTCTTGGGAGGGAGAGACTGTGAGTCTCAAGTTCTTTTATATCTATTTACTGACAAAGTCCTAATTCTATTATTAGGTATATACCAAAAGAAAAGAAAAAAAATGAAGAAAAGTCTTTCAAAGTAATATACGCACAGTCATGTTTACTGTAGCATTAACCACGATAGTCAAGATAGGAAATAGCCTAAATATCTATGAATGAATGAATGGCTAAAAATATTATATATATAAAATATTATTCAACTACAAGAAAGAAGAATATTCTTCCATTTGTATTTGTGACAAATGGGTGAAATTTGAGTACATTGTGTTAGGTGAGATAAGTCAGACAGACAAAGAGAAGTATTATTTGTGGCATCTAAAAAAAAAGTCAAACTCATAAAAAAAAAAAAAAACAGTAAAATGGCGAATGGGAGATGGGGAAAGAATATTGGTGTTTAAGGGTGCAAACCTGCAAGGAGGGGAAAAAGTCATAGTGCTCAAATGCACAGTATGATGAGCACAGACAATATTGTGCCATAATTGCATACTACATTAAATATAGTTGCAAGAGCAATAATATTGTGATATATAAATATATTAAAGTAATATAGTTGTATACCCTTAAATTTGCACAATGTCGTGTGTTACACATTTAAAAAATAAAAAGCTGGTGGACCCTATTGGAACAGCAGCTTGGTCAGCTGCCTTTGGCAGAGAGTGCGGATCACATACATCCCAAGGACACAGGTTTGTGTCCCAGGTCCAGGAGACAACCAAGATGAACAAGTAAGCTTGCTTTTGCTCACCTTCATTCCTTCCTGCACTTTTCCTTTAGAGAAAAAAAAAGAATAAAGAAAGAAAAGTTGACCCATCCATCACTTCTTACAGATTCAGGTACTAAATAGTTAGTGCCATCTCTACCCACAGTCTATCTTTCTTCAAGAATGCGGATCTCTGAGGTTGAGAGGCTGAGACAAGCTTCCTTACCTGAAACTTAAAACAAACAAACAAAAAACAAAAACAATAACATGGGGAGGACCTTAAGGCAGCCCACCTTTGGGAGTTTTGGAGTTTAAGAGAAATGTTTGTTCAGGGAGGTTAAAAAGGAACTGAGTGTCCAATATCTCATTCATATCTGCACAGCCTGACCGAGTACCTGGGGGTGTCTCAGGTGGCGTGAGAGCAGGGACTATTTTCTCACAACTGACCTCCTGTGACTTGCACAATGTAGCTGTTTAACATCTAATGACTGAAGAAGTGAGTTAGGAAATGAACCTTAGAAAAGTCAACTGCTAGAACGATCTCTGCAGGAAAACACAGGAATGATAAACTACAAACTGTAACTTAAATATCCATCAAGACTATCGAAGGTAAAGTGCATATGTGTGATGTTCCATTTCCCAAAAAGACACACAAAAGCAGGAAGATAAAGAGAAAGGGATGTAAAGATGAGCTGTCCATCAGTGAGATGTTACATATATGGATTAAGTATGGTGCATGCTATGTGATGAATATTAGACTATAGAACTCTATTAGTCAAATAGGAAAATACATATACTATATTATGAAATGGAAAAAGTAGCCTGCAACAAGTAGGTATGATTCCAAATATGCAAATTACAAAATATGTGTGAGTTTCGTGCTTTTCATGAAATATGTGATTTTCATGAAAAAGATTCTATAAATATTAACAGTGCCTATATGTTAAATAAATAGCAAGATTATTGAATACCTTTGTTTTTATTGTTTTTAATCCTGTTCTTTACCTAATGAAGCTCCCTTTCCTGCCCTCACATTGCATGTATAATCAAAAGAATAGTAAGGTGATTCAAAAGTAAAAACAAATGACTCTCCTGCTGGGCCAGAAAGTCTGTATTCTTGTTCTAATTTGTCTGGGGAGGCTTTAAGAAATTTATAACTGTCTTTACTTGGAAAGTAGAAATAATAATATTGATATTTTTTCAATTTTACAAAACAGATGTGTGGACAAGATGGAATAATACATGGGAAGATACTTTGCAAATTGAAAAATACTATATATATATGACACTGTGTAATATATACATGTGTGTGTATATAGACAGGTCTATATAGATATAAATCACTATCCACATGGGACTGGACACTGTGATGTGGAGAACAAAGAGATGACTTTGCATGATTGAGATAAGAGTCAATGAGTATGGCAATAATATTTGGAAACACTATTAGAACAATTTACTTATAGGAATCATATATTTTAGTATTATAGAATCAGTGACATTTTAGTGTTAGATTCAAGAATTTTCATTCTGTTCATCAAATTATGCACAAATAGCATATGAGCCTCCTTAACAATTAGACTGGGACTCTGACTACTGTTTTTATATGCTAAGAAACGCAGGAAGAGAAAACATAGTCTTTCATCTCCCATTCTCCCCACCCCCACACACTCTTTAAGATTACGTGAATGGTGGGTAGGGGGTAATGGTTAAGCCAAAAATATTCTTTAATTTGAGTCCTTAAATGAAAATCTGGTTAAAATGAAAATAAAAACAAAAGCACAGCTCATCATAACTTCTTTCCAAATCCATAACAACTTCTTGTGTCTTCTTGATCAAGTCAGTTTCCCTTACTGACCTACAGAGCCCTCATTTGTTAAATAAGAGTATCAATTAAATTAACCCCAAAGTCCCTTTGACAGTGAAGTTCTGTGAGTCTCAGGGTCCAACGCTATACATAGGTATGTGTTCCATTTCCACATATGTGCAAAATAGTGATCAGGGCAAAATGGTTACCTTCTCAGCAAGATAGACATTCCATTACTGCTTTGATAAATCTTGCTCATTGCTCACTGGTTTGACTGACACTATAATGTAATGCTAATGCCTACCCTATTTTGCCTTGGAAAAATTATTTCACTTTTCTGAGCTTCAGTATCTTCATTTGTAACCTGGCAATAAAAAGAGTACTTGCTTTGGAGGGCCATTTTGGAATTATATAAGATACTCTACATAAAATGATTAGGGCAATGCTCAGCATAGGTACATGAACAATCAAAACTTGTCAGGTCAATCATATGACCTAATTTTGAGTTTTTTCCTGACTTTTTTTTTAAACACAGCTGCACATCATGACAATACTATCACTGAAAGATAGAATTTGGCTCAGAAATCTATTTCTTGATGTAAACTTCTTTCAGTAAAGAAATATTCCACACAATCTAGAGAATATCTTGTTCTTTCATTAAATCTCAACTGGTCAAGAAAGTTGGTATTTTTGAGCCTAGATTTGGTTTTGTTAGACCACACATAAACTAAATTCACATTAAAGCAACAAGTTAAAGTAATGTATTATGTGTGTTTTTTTAAAGAAATAATAAAGATAGTATTTTCTTAACTCTTTTTTTGCAGCAACAAAACGACGGACCATCCCTTTTCATTCAACACAATGAAAGCTATGATCACATTACATCACTTTGAGACACAAAGCAAAATGTATTTTTATTTTCTTAAGGTCAAGAATGGTTTGCATTTTTTAAACAAACTTTGTGTTTTAGATTGGCAGTAGCAGGGCCTCCAGTCACTAGCACAATACAATAAACAGATCAAATATCCAGAATAGACAACTAAATACACCAATAATATTTTGAGTTGAATTGGGAAGTGCATTATCATTTCAGAATATTTTAAAGAGGTCTGATGTTAACTTTTCTGAAAGAAATAAAAATCTTTCCAACCACCCAAACAGTTACCACAAGCAAAATGAAGATAATATACAGACAGGAAAGTTTATGCATTGCACTTATTGCTCAGTACACAAATGTTGCAATTCCTCTTGAGTTATATTAATAAATGACAAGCAAAATATCTGCCCCATCTAAAATTCTATGACTCTATGAAAGTAGAAATTGCAGTCCCCTAACCCAACATTAGGTGTATGCCGTTTTTGGTTTTTTTGTGAAGTGTTTATTGTTTCTGTGTATGAATATGTGTAAGATATACATATATATAGATATAGATATAATTTTAATATAATTTATTGTCCTATATGTTTAAGACAAATAGCTTGTAAATGGGACTGTAAATAATAAAATTGTCTACTTACAATATCTATTAATTTTATCTTTTCATATTATATATATCTCTGTGGCACAATTTCATATAGTATTTCACTATTTAGGAAGAAGAATATCTAAACCATTTTCTATATCTTTCATTATTAATATTGCATTTTAAGGGCTATATCTTCACAGTAAATTTCTTTTATTAGATTCTTTACAGTTTATGCATCTTTTTTTCTAATGCAAGTTACAACCAGTACAAAGTTGTAATAAAAATACATTAAAGTTTATTTAATTTTTATTTTTTTGCAAAAAAGTTATGTGATATGCTACATGAAAAGTCAGATTTTCTTGAATTGTAGAGTGTTTTATACTGTTAGGTAAATGAATGGAAGAACATGAAGCATACCCCTCACTTGATAAGTTCTCTTTCACTGATAAAAGTGTTCGTACCCAGGCATTTCATCAAAAGCACTACAAGATATTCCCCTTGAGAACCAACAAAATATTCCACATTATGTAGCATCAATAGTTATTTAGCACACCGTGTCAGTTGTTAGCCTACAACGTATTTTTCCAATTGAAAGATTACTCAACTCCATGATTTGCACTCAGTATGCTGCCAACATGACAGCTTCAAAGTTTTTTAAACAGGACTTCTGCATGGTATTCTGCAATACAGTGTAACAATATATAAGTGCATTTTGCATGATCAAGTAGCTTTGGCTTCCTAACCTTTGTAGGATGGTATGTGCCAACTGTTTTAGTTGAGCTTTATTAAATGATGATGAGTTTTAGCTCATATGAATTCCATGAGTAACTACTTGCTTTTACAGTTTTGACCAGTCAACCTTTAAACCACAAATGCAAGAACAGATGACCTGCATGGAAATGATGCCATTTCACAACTTCTACAGATTGCACTTGATGGTAACTTCATGGGTTTGTTTTGATTTCATTTTTACAGCAAGACTTGCCTGGTTGATATGTTTACATGTTTACACAACTTTTTTTTTTTTTTTTTTTTTTTAGCTTTTTGTGCAATCACAATGAATCGAATCACAAACACCAAAAATAAATCCAGCAAGTAGCTTTGTTATGAGTAATCATCTCCCTCCTTATAGGTGTATGAGTCTTGTACTTCTTCTTGTACAAATTCCTCTTTCTTTTCCCAACCATTGGGCCAACCTCCACTGGCCTGTGTTGTGGCACCATAAGACTTGGGGGTACCATAATTTATATAATTTTGAGTAATATCCCCTGTTTCTTCATCAAGTTCATCTTCATGGATAAAGCCACATTTTTCTTCACTTGTTTCCTCAGGGTCTGCCCAGGGTTGCTTCTCTCCTGAGGCAAATAGTGCGTAAAATATAACTCCGCCATAGTGGACAAGGGCAGCAATCAGGAAGACATACTGCCACTCTTCTCGTGACTGCAGTGACAAAAAGTGGCATCATGAAAACGCACTACCCATTATTGAAAAGACTAATATTTTCTTTAAATGTTCCATCATTAAGCATCCCCTAAAACACTAGATTTATGAGAAACTCTTTCTCTAGTTATATAAAGCAAATACTCTGATAAAATTTTTTAAATAATATAACGTTTAATTCTTTCAAAAAATTTAAATCAATTTTATCTTTCAGTGAAAACTGAGACTTACATAAAAATTGAAAAGAAAGTATAGAATCCCCTTATATTCACTGCCCCAACATCCTCACAATCTAAACTTCTAAAAGAAATGCCAGTTTTATCTATGATCTAGTAATTTTTGAAATAGTCATATCTCTTTTCACATCCATCTATTTAATTACTTTTTTTCCCATTTCTTTTGTATATTTCATTTTGGTAAAACATAAATTTGAAGTTCTATGCATAAGGACAAACAGCTGATAATGAATTCTTCCACTGATAACCGTAGAGGAGTCTGAATTGAGGCTTACAAATAAAGTTCCGAAGACTTCTGCTTGCCTATTCTAATCACCTCTAAGCATCTGGAGCAAAAGAGTTTTTTAAATTACATCAAGGATATCAGAAATAGTAAAAGATGTTGAGAAGCATGTTGCTGACAATGGAGAAAGAGGGCCCACTCAGATTTTTTATAGAGAGATTTTCTTCTGAGACTTAAGTATCTCTCTGAACCAGAGGTGTGGTGAATGACCAAAGAATGCCAAAGAGAGCATATTAACCTTTTTCCCAATTATGAAAGAAAATAATGCGCAACTGAATATCTGTTTTATTCCATCTTACCTTATTCTTTGTCATTGCACCAACAATGATAGGGCAAACCATTCCTGATAATGTGCCAACACCATTTGAAATCCCCATTAAAATACTAGCATATCTTGGAGCAATATCCAAGTGGTTAACGTTGAAACCTGAAACATAAACATAAGCTTTGACTACACACTCCTAGACCTCATAGAAGTAGGTACCTATGGAATATCATCTACCATACTCATCACCCTCCTTAATTAAGTGACCCTTGGTCCCTAGTATATGCTTACTAATTAGTTTTTGATAGTTTAACTTAAGGATATAATAGGAGTGAGCAAGGTTTTTTATCCAATATGTAGTATGTGATGCTCAATCCCCAGAGAGAAATATGTACTTTGTTTTTTAAGGGCAAGTATTAATGAACCAAAACAATGATTTCTAAAGGTTTTGCTATATTTATTTTCTAGTGGAAATAGTTTGAGTACCCTTTCTCAAGAATTGAAATATTAAAGAGGAAAGTAAACTAGAGCTAGAAAGCTAGACATCTTTTAATCATCAACCAAAATCAGGATGTCACAAATATAAATTTCAAAAAATATATCTTACCAGATATAGCAAATCCACTGAATCCTACTGCAAGTACCAAAAATGAAATAGCTACTCCTCTAGTATGAGAATAGCCGACAACCAGAAGCAGGGTAGCTTCCATGCCAAAACCTTCAGAGACAGACAAACAGAAATACTTCAGAAATGTGTACATTTTTCCAATGAGCCAAAATTTCTAAGTGCTCATACTTACTGACCTAGAAAACTATGTTAGGAAGTCCATCATAACAATAATAATACAGTAATAAATTATGCAGAGCAATTACTGAAACCTTTGTGAGTTTCAGTACAAACATCGAAAACAACCTCATGTTTCAGTGTTGGGAAGGGTCAAATTGTGCTGTTATTTCAAACCAGGTCTTATAGAAATGTGAAGCTTCGAGAATGATCATCAATGAATAGTGAAGACACAAATTTAACAGTATATTTAATACGCATGGAAAAAGCTACCCACTCATATAGATGGGAACTATGTGAACTAAAAATATTCACGTCCTTAACAAGACTTGTGTACTTACCACCGCAATTCATGATCTTTCTTACAGTAGTAGTTGAAAGAATTTGCTTGCTTCTTAGAAAATCTGCAATCTGCCCTCCAATAGGTACAATAATAGTCATTACTAAGTGTGGAACAGCAGAGAGCATGCCAACCTGATAAAAAACAAAAAGAGGAGAAATGCTCATGACCATAAGTAATGGAGGCAATTTAATGGTCTTAGTTTTCTGAATCCATTATCAATTCTTTACGGACAAATGAAGGGGAAAAATAATTTCTCTAAAAGACAACTTACTCATTCTTAGAATAAACAATGACTTCCACAGAATACATGAGAAAGGGTTAAGTGAATTTACATTGATCCCTTTTTCGTATTCTAGAAAAGAACTTCTGTATTATGTCAATAAATTTTGATTTTATGAATAAACTATCAAATCATGTCATAGAATAATTCACATTTATGTGCCCATTTTGTATTCTTAAAGATGTTTTCAAAATGTGTCATATGTGGGAGAGGAAAACAGGTAGCGAGACAGAGGTAGAGACACAGAAAAAAAAAATACATGTAACAAATCTTGAGAGGCTGTAGTTTAAAATTTGTTTTGACCTTCATAAATAAAGCTAAAAACATTAATTACATTTTAAGTACATATGCATATTTAGTTTCTATAGATTAATAGCCCATAAAATGCACAACAGTTCTTTAATGTCAGGCATTTTCTATGTCAAGTTTCAGTATCCAGTCACCTTGTTTTGCAGTTGTAGTTTCTGCACTAATTTCAGGCTAAATAACCCAGTCTAAAATCTAACCAGGCAAAATCAATTCAACACATATCTCTTGACCAATAATTATGTACAAAGCACTATTCTCTAGGAAATATGGAGCAGCAAGTCTAAATGAAATGTGAGTAGTGTATTACCAATTATGTTAACTTAGTATTAATTTAGAACATAAACCTATAAGGAAGATTTTTTACTAAGTACGATTTAAAGCATAGTTCCTGGAGAATTGTAAACACTGGATATGTATTTATTACTTGTATATAAATATGACTTTACAATCAAAGTATTGAAGGCTAGAGACAAGGACAGTTCTATTCTATTTTACAACAGTACATAGTAACGTGTTACTATCATGGACTAGATTTTTTCTCAGTCTTAACAGACATTGCAAATGATTCCAAAATAGCTTAAATGTCCCAGTTTTTTAATTCTTTCACCTAAATGGAAGCTTTTTATATTTTAATTCCCGATGTATTCATGAAGGAATTGTGACTTAGAAGGATTAAATGATTGCCAGAATTGTGAGCTAGTTCTACCTGAGTCAAAAACTGGGTTCTTAATGACTATGCTTAATACCACCACCATATGAGAAAGAAAAATAAAGTCAGATAACATGTGTGATAGTTATTATTTCAGTTCAAAATCTGGCATTTAGTAGAAACTCAAGAAATGTGAGCTAAATAAAGGTATAAAGTAAACTGAGATTAAGGTAAACATTGCTTTTGAGAAGAACATCTTGAAAAATTAGAGTGGTTGTTTATTCTTAATTGCAATCAATATATTCAAAGCAATCAATGTGTGGAAAGAAACTGTCCAACAAGAAAATACTCTGAAACGTACCATGATAAGATTAATATGGAATCAGATGCCCTGCTTTTGATAGTCACAGAGGCAGGGAAAAGTGATATATATTTCCCAAATCTGCATAATTAGCCTGTATATGGACCTAGTATTTGAGACATATGAAAAGCTCTTAAATTGAACATCTTCTGATATATAATATATATTCAAATAGCCATTTTGATTACTTCGGAGAAGCAAAGAATAAAGCTATTATGATTATGGTTTATTCATACTTTCAAGCAAAGTTTGCATGCAAAGTACTATGTGACGGGTAAGGAGTTACCAATTCTAGAAAGAATTTTTGCAATATTTTTCTGAATATTCTAGTCCACTGGTTCAACATTTGAAGGTACTGACTCTCTCAGTACTTTGGGTAATACACAGATATATTCTGTATGTGACCCCATCAAGGTCACAGAAATTTCCATACTTCATGAAAGTTATTCAACTGTCCTCTCAGCTTTCAATGACTTATAATTAATCACTTGCTACGCGATCAAGATTTTCTTAGAGTGTCCATTTTTTTTGGTCATAATTACATAGTAGCTGACTCATTATTTTATGGCTTTGCAAAAGAAAATGTCTTGGTCTACAACTGATTGATTCTTCATAAAAACCTCAGGTCAATAAACTTTGCCCAATCTCCTCTTCACTTCTCTGGCCCACAGTCTGAATTTCCTCTCTGTCCATCTGATCCACATTCTGCTTAGAAACTGGCAGGCTAACAAGGCAACAAAGAGCAGTCATTCAATACTTCTTTCCAATGCCCTAAATGAGAAGCTCAAAAAGAATGAATGACTCTTTTCTTTTTGTTGACTCCCATAATCTGACCTCTCAAAGTGCTGGTTTAGGTATGGCCTGGCTAGTCCTTGATATGCCATCCTCCGGGGTATAAGACATTTTATATATGAGCATCTATCTATCTATCTATCTATCTATCTATCTATCTATCTATCTACCTAATCTATGTTTACATTTCTGCTTAAACTGAGTCAGTCTACCTGGAAAGAAGATTAAGTCATTACCATTGTGGTTTTATCAGTAGGTTACACAATTTAAGGTTGGAGAAAACTACCCATTACATAAGAATTTTTGCTCACTTAAATTTTGCGCACTTCTAAAAGATGGTATTAAAACCATTGAAGCTGACCATTGTTAAAAAAAACAAAAATACAACCAAAGGTTATGTGTCAATAGTTTGTTGTAGAGTTTAGATTCAAAGCTGTATCAGTCTGAATCTAATGTTAAATTTCCTCTATCAGCTCTTTTACACATTTTTTTCAGGTATACCAGAGACTTACTCTTATCAGTATAGTCAAAATCTTTGAGTCAAACTCTATGTGCAGAATTCATGCATAATTTTAGCTAAAAATATAGTAAGTGAACCAAATGGGCCCATGTGGTTATTATCTTTTGTTTTTCCAAAATAACATTGCTTTTACTCAAGCATTTAATTAATTCAAACTACTGGACCAGAATGACCACACAGTTTCATTAACATCAGTTGGCTCCTTCACTCTCCCCCATGAGATGCGACTTTATTAATAGCCTCTCAGTGTCATGTTTGTCCTAGATTATAAAAATGGACTCACACCTCCAGCAGCCTTTCTTGAGAAGTATAACACCTACTGGTGCTCCCAAAGCTACCCTGCGATGTTTGATCAGCTCCAGAGAGAAAGAGCCCTGTCTAAAGCAGTCATTCTTCTCAGGAATGGAGGAAACAGTTTCCTTAGAAACAGGGATTCACAAAAGAGCTTTTAGAATAGCCACTCCTAAACTCAGGTTTTCATCAGTTCAATGCCTCATGTAGTGTTTCAAGTAGAGGCATAGTATGAATAGTGAGCCCAGCTGGTTAGGTCATGACGTGAAGAGAAATGGCAAGTTCATTGGCAGCACAAGCATACCCAGGACTTAGCAAAGGGCCTGGAGCCAGAGGTGACATTCCTCAAATACTTGCTATATGCTTAAATGAAGATGTGGTTTACCTGAATTTGGATAGCATAGGAAAATAAATTAAAACATAATCAAAAGATGTGGGCTTAAGTTTACCATGTTTACATATGGTTACTATGTTTAACCATAGGCAATTTAAATACCTTCTTTATTTTTTTTTCTGCAATTAGTCAACTATCTATCTGGTCATCTAAATAAAGTTGTTCGTGAATATGAAAGCACCTCATAAATTTTAAACCTTATATAAATAAGAAGTAGTATTATATTCATTTTATCTTTATAGACAATCTCAAAATAATTCTATTTTCATAACTACAAATAAATGTCTTCAGTAGTTAGCAAGTTGTACTGCAATTGGTTACTTTACTGTTTTCGTCTCTGCTACCAAGCTGTGCACTTTTGAGGAAAGGAAACATACTTTTATTTCATAACACAAAGCTTCACATATCATGTTCAACAAACGCGTGTTAAAAGGAATAAATTGGATAAACAATAGATAGGAATGTTCTTAGATATTTTTTACTATCCTCAAAACTTTCAGTCATATTTTTGACTGAATTTAAGCAAAATTAGATCAGTAATTAAATAAAAAACAATTACATTTTTAAAAGACAGTTTTTTGTTCACTGTTTTGGTGTCTCTGAACTGAGACTTAAAGGAAGCTATGTTTGTGTATAGGGAAGCAAGTTTTGTCTGTGTTTCTAGTGACAGAGAGCAGTTTCTAGCAGAAAACCGAATGTAGTAAACGCTCAAGCACTTTATTTAATCTGATTTTCTGAAGTTAACTGTTGAATGAATAAATGAATGATTGAGAAATTTAGAGAATAAAGTCTTAGCCATGGAATATAATATTAAACACAAAAATAATGCACTTGTTGAATAAGGATCATTTTTACATACCTTACTGATTTCAAATCCAAAGACTTCCTCAAAATATGCTGGCTGACTAATAAGCAATAAATAAAAAGTCCAGCTTCTGCAGAAATTTGCAACAATGATTGCATAGACGGGCATAGATGTAAAAAATTTCCTCCATGGAGTCTTGAATTTCTGAAATCCCAAGGAAAGAACCATTCTGAACATCTTGCATATTTTCAAACATAAATGAGAATAATAGTTTTGCATTTTCAGGGTGTGTATGTTGGGGCATGAATAAAATAACACAAAGTAGTGACTCATTAGCTGTTAACTGTCCAGTTAATGTCAGCAACATGATTAATCACTGGAAGAGAAAAAGAAAAGATAAACTCTCCTTCTGATGAAATATCCCCAGTTTTAGGAATATATAAGATTTCGTATTTATAGAAAATGAATTCCAGAAGCACGGATACTAGTTTCCAAAATTTTGGGAGGGTCAGTGGTAAATTATGCATCAGCTAACTCATTGACAAATCATTGTCATACCTTCTTGGTATCCAAAATATTTTACTAGAATGTTGAAACTTCAATGTAGTTGGGGGAGAAAAATAAGAAAAATTAAGAATGCAATATTCTAGATGATCTAAAGTCAATACCACTACCTACCTATACATTCTCTTAGTAGTCAATAGGTGCCAGTATAAATCCTGTGACACTAGAGTACAGAGTTCTGTAAAATTTATATGATATACATCTGAGTTAAAGCATACAACCACCCAGTCGTCCCAACGGCACATCATAATAAGATATTTATGATATTCAAGACATTCAAAATAATAATCTAAAAAAGACTGACTTTGTTTATGACACAAATTATAAAATTACACCTCGTCTATTTAAAGATCTCATATGTGTACAAATATATAGCAAATATTTCTCCCCAGGCTAATATTTTAGACCTTAAACGACTTTTATATTCCCAACCACTTTTCAAGTATTTCATTGTGGTCAGCAAAACACTATTGACAGAAGAAAGGACAGCCTAAAATGACTTGATTTAATGATAGCTTGGGATCCTTGGTCTCATCAAATTAGTCAAAGAGACAGTAAACCTGTTTTACATAGATTTATCAATCATTCTTGAATATAAAAACTTACAATTGCTAGAATTGGTGGTGAATCTAACCAGGTCTTTTAAAAATCACTTTTAAAACAATATAGTAGAAGTTATATTGTGAGGATCACAAATTTAAAACTAAAAAAAGGAAACAACATGAAAACAAAACTTGTTCTAATAATATATAATGAATACTGTGGCTTTGCATAAAATATTCTAGTGACAGAATCATAGATGAACTGAAAAAGTGTGTTTTGTTTTACTTTTAATTCAATATTTCAAGAAAATGATGCCAGACAAATATACTTATTTCACATACAGTTAAAAAATCTCTAAATTCAGTAATGTCTGCACTACTTGTATAAGAAATAACAAGAATATTACAAGCAAAAAAAAAACTTTTCCTGCTTGGAAGGTGTTCTTTTATTCATATCATGACCATTTTCACTGAACTTCATTCTGTACTTCAACAAATATAAGAGAAAATTTTAATTTTCTGCCGTAGAAAATCAGTGGTGACCATCAGAGGCTTTACGGGATTCTGATAACATTCTACTTATCGACTTGACAGCTTGCTTCAGTGGTGGGTTTAGTTTGTAAAATTCAGCAAGCTGTTCACATGATTTGCGTATTTTTTTGTATTTATGTTATATTCAGCTTTTTAAAGAAAAAGGGAGACATTGAAGAGAAGTTCTATTCAGCTGTCATGTGTGATCCTTAATTGGATCCATATTGACACAAAGAGCTACAAAGACATATGGCTATAGACTAGGCATTAGACTTTAGATAGGGAATTAGAATTTCAAATATGATGTAGTTAGTGTTAGGGAATTATTTTTGATTGTGCTAGATATGATTATATTTTGAAGCATGATATTCTTATTTTTCTAAAGATGCATGTTAAGTGTTTTGAGAAAAGTGTTATGATAACTTCTTTACTTGAAGTCATTCAGCAAAGGAAAAGTGAAATAAGTAAGACAAGGTGTTAACAATTATTACATTTATGCAGAGAATATATAGATGTTCCTAATACTTTTTTTATTTTTTGCTTTGCTATATATTTAAGGTATTCACAAAAAAATACTTAAAATATAAAGAACAAGTTCTATTTTCAACTGATCTAATTTTTAAATTTACTTTGAGGCTACAGGAATGTATGAAACATCAATAAGATGCAAATATTGGTGTACCCTGGTGGAGTCATAGTTAGGCCAGCTGCCTCTGAAGGAGCACAGTCCACATACATCTCAAGGACTAGGTTTCTTGTCCTGGGTCTGGGGAACAACCAAAGAGAAGTGAACAACTAAATAAAACTAAATAAAAATAAAATAAAGTTCTTCTTCCTTCTTTCTTCCTGCCTACCTGACTATTCTATTTCTGCCTTCACTTTTCCTTAAAAAAAAAAAAAAAAAAAAAATGTGCTTAGAAAAGCAGAGGGTATAAGAAGTACATAGTATGAGATTATCTATACTGTTTTTATCAAAGTACTAGTTGTTATTTTGGGGGTCATTTCCAGAAACTGGTTTTCGCTTAGGCTAAAACACATGTGCCTGATCTAAACACAAAATCTCTCAAAAATATGTTAAATAAAAGAAATGTATTTAACTAATAAAAACCTGGCTTTATCAGATTACACTTGGTGCAAACTTGAAGCTAATTTCTGAACTCACCGCAGATCAGTTTAGCTTCTGTTCACCTACAACTGCAACCAGTGAGCAGTGCCCACACTCACCCAGTCCCCACATTACCACTGTTTCTTGAGTAATTACCATCATAAAGAAATGATCAATTCATTTACAAAAGGAAACAGGAAGGGGAATGTTCTAACACCACTCTATCTAATTCGTTAGAAACTTTCCAATATAAGAATATTTTAAGTTTTGAAACTTAAACTCTGAATGATATCCAATATGGAGTTTTCTTATTTATTAAAGGCCAAGATGTCCTCAGGAAAAAAAAAAAAAAAAGGTGACGTATCTTTTAAGCTAGGATGACATGTTAAAAATGGTTTTTGTCTGACAAACTAAGTAGAAAATCAGAACTGGAATAAAATACTTATAGAATTAGGGAGAAGATGCTTTAAAAGAGAGGAAATAATGTATAAAGAACATTGTTTCCTCAGTTAATATATAGTACCTTCCAAATCTTAACCTAAAGAAATTGATTTCCTGATTAGGTGTTACACTACTGAAACTATCTAAAAACATTATTTTTGCTTATCAGTTTTTTTGTGTAATATCAGATGACTATTAATTATTGTTTATGATATGCTAATGTAACAAGGACAAAAATTTTGCATTATTTACATAAAGCTGCATTTCTCTTTCCATTTGCTAATTCTATTTGAGAAGTCAAATTATAATCAGAAAAGGTTTCACGACATTGTAATACTTGATATTCATTATGAAAAACCTGAAAAAAGGGTACTAGGTTATCAATAAAATAATTATATTATATTAAGAATATTTCATTTGAGTTACCTATCAGCATTCTAATGCATTAGTATTTCTTAAATCACATAAAGCATAAATATGCATGTAAAGGCTAACATTTAGATTATTCAATAAGAAGAAAAATAGACCTTTCCAGGACTCTGTTAAGTGACTTTCTATAATCTAAAATGAGCAAATATCAGGTGACTTTGTTTAAATTATGGACTATATTGAACTGTTCTTTAAAATTCTCTCTGGTTTACAGTCATAGCTATAATATAGGGCAAATATGAAGATGCTTAAAGAATGACAGAGAAAGAAGAAAGAAATTATAGATGGAGAAATCTTGTAAGTCAGGGAAAGTGGAGTAAAAAAAGCTATCATGATTCATGCCAAATTATTTTTGTTGAATAGGGACTGATAAGATAGTGTGGTTGATCAAAAGGAAGTGAGATGGAGAATAAGAATAGGAATATACACCATAACAAGTTTCTTACTTCCATTGCCCCTAAAAGATTTGCACTCTCTCCAATGCTTTCTTCTATGTACCTACGTTCTTCATCTGTAATAGTAGGATGCTTGGCAGGACTCTCATAAGACACCAAAAGCCAAAACATGTACCAGACCATTCCAAAGCTTCCTGTAAATAAGAGTTAAAAAGGAGGAAATCAAAGAAAAGCATCACAGATACTCCCATTTCAGTCACGCTCTCGAATAAAATGATAATAATCGTGTGACAGACATTTTCTATAGAAGGTAAATTCGATTGTATGTTTTTTCAACTGATTTTAGTCAACTCTTCTTGTCTTTGGACACTGCAGTTTAAGCTTCCTGAGGCTAGTTCTGTAGTTTTCTCTCTTTGTCTCTATTAACAATTCTGGCACACTGGAAATTCACTTTCAATAATTATTGAATGGAATGGGGAAGAACAAACTCATACCTCCAACACACATATACCGAACAATTACTGATCCAGGCACTTTTCTAAATGAGGGAAATATGAACTAGACAAAATTCTGTTCTTAAATTATTTTTCTAGGGGTTAATCATTGTATTATTTGTCTGCCTTGAATATATGAGTATCCTATAGTTCCAGAAAACAGAAATGATTGTTTCTCTCTCCTTGTAGAACTTCCAGATCAAATAAATAGACAGTGAAATATCACCTAGAAGATTATTTTATCCTCTTGGTTATTGTACAAGAAAAATGAGCTTCTGTGATTAATGTTATAACATTTAACACTGTATGTGACAATATACAGTATTATTTTCTGTACACAATATCACATTCTATATACAATTCATACTATTGCCTATTGGTCATTCTCTGGGAAAAGGAAAGTTATACATTTCAATGATAGTACTTTTTCATCCATTTCTTTATTTTGCACTCTTGGCATTAAAATATTCAATTATTGTGAAATACAAATTGGGAAGCACTAATAAAAGTATTAATTTCAAGTTACTTATTGGATTCCTCAGCAGCCAGCATTTTACTTTTGTCTCATACTGACCTCTTTTTCCCCTTGGTCAACAATCTAAATGACACCAATCTTTAAAATACTTTTATTGCCTGCTTAATCTCTGCAAAGTGTTTCTTCATCCATTGTTTCTGATGTGCTGCGTTCCTTATAATTACTGGACATGACAGCAAACATAATTTAGGGTAGAGAGTGTGAAAATTATTCAGTACAGTGTAGTGATTATGGTATATGGCTTTCTTTTCAAGATTCCAATCTTGGCTGTGTCACTCATTAAGTTATATGACCTGATCAGTAATTAAATCTATCTAAACCTCCACTATAAAATGAGGCAATAATCCCTTTTAAGGTTATACAACAGAAAGTCACACCATATCTTCAATAAAGTAATGGACTAAGGCACTGATGAGAGACTTTAATGGATAGCCATTCCAACTTGTATTATAGACTATTAGCACATTACTCAAAACATCTTTGATTTTTTTTTGAAATCTAATGAAAATTACAGATTAAAATAAGATAAAAATTTATTCCCCAGAATCTAAAAATATATGAATGAATTAAATTTAGGGA
Source organism: Solenodon paradoxus (assembly GCA_004363575.1). Lineage (NCBI taxonomy): Eukaryota > Metazoa > Chordata > Mammalia > Eulipotyphla > Solenodontidae > Solenodon > Solenodon paradoxus. The sequence continues at coordinate 513,805 of RJWH01000910.1, forward strand.
CTTCATGAATCCCAAACCCATCCATGTCCTTTGAATCATGATAAAGTCACATTTACTAGAATTGTGCAAAAATAAGAATTTACTCCAGAGAAAATATTTCATAGTGAGAATAGACTGGGCAAATGTTGAAGCAGGGAGATACTGTTCTGTTTTACTGTAGAACTTCATTCATCTTTCATATTCTCATGTCCATGTCCAAAGATAGTATCAATCAGTGACCTACCAGAAGGAAGCCAGCTCTTACATTTCTCCGTTTCTCATTATTAAAGAGTGTCACTTAGAAGTGGTAAGCTTTTACCTTCTGGTTAGAAAGTGAACAAAAAGAGTGTTAAAGCTCATCTTGTTTTTTTTGTTTGTTTGTTTGTTTTTTTTAACTTGGGAGCTTACTCTCCTTTAATTGTCAGGAAATGAAGACTAAGCTGATGACATTTCACTGCAAAATTAAATTGTTGTATTAGCACAGCTATGTCTTCCTGATTTCTCCTGAAGCCTACAGAATAATTTATTTTACTTTAACCAGTTTAGTTGAGTTGTTCTCAGTTAGTTGGCTAGTTTCTCATAAATAAGGAGCCCGTGCAAGCCAGTTAGGTGTCTTTGTTTCCGCTTGATTGGCAGACACATTATTTAAAGAATGTGAGACTGTGATATTTAAAGAATGTGATCTTTTGGATACTGCAGCTGTGGTATCCTGCCCTGTCACCATTTCAGACCCCTCTCAGAACCATCAAACTCCTGGAAGAGAAATCAGTACCTAGAAGCCAAAGTTAGAAGGAGACACAGCCTGCAGCATATTCAAAAGTGAGGGTCCCTCCACAGGAAGAATTTTGTTTTAGACACACACTCCACCATACACGGACAATGTTATAAGTAATCAACCAGATTTTGCAAGCAGATATTTCTCTGTTTTCTTTTCCAGGATCTTTAAATTCTCATCCCGACCCTGGATCTGAGGAGACAAATTTGAGAGCAAATCTGCCTTCATGTCTCCTTGCCTGTTGACTCAAAAAAAATCTTTTTCTTCTCTTGAAAACCTGGTGCCATAATATTGGCTGTTATGCATTTTGGGCAACAAGGCCATTGCTCAGTATCACTACACTTATTCAGTCTTGAGGAGGCAGGATCAGGGACATGTCCAAGAAAGTAACAGCAAAAAAGGGAGCTGGCACTGATGAAGGGAAATTCAGGATGGGATGCTGCCTATCTGCAAGCACCTCAGTAGTTTCTCAGGCTTGGAAATCTGCAGGAGAGTAGACTACAGGGAAATGACAAGATAAATCAAATTCGATTGCAAATTTAAACAAAGACACAGTAAATTCCTTCTTGACACCTTGAGGGAAGGCACTGGTGCCAGTTCAGTCTTACTACAGACATTTGTTTAAGAGAGTTTCAGGATGTCCTCTTCTTATCTCACAGGAAATTGCCCACCACAGCTATGTCTGATTTAAGGAACCCCTTTCCTATTCTTAATTGCCAGAACAGGGTATATATTTACATGCTCAGCCAAACCTAGGTGCAGCTCTCCCTGCCCAGAACTCTATCTCCTGCTTTGCTTTCTGCCTCCTCCATTTTCTCTAATAAACCTATAAAACTGCACTCTCACGCTCAAGAATTCTTTCTTGAACCATTCACTGCAGAATCCTAGAGTCCCCACATCAGGAACTGCTTAATTCTTTCCTCTTAATCTGTTTTGACTCAAAAGCTAATCTATTTTTTTCCTTCATAATCAAGGGTGATATACTTCATGTATCACAAAATTTCCACCTGCAATGTCATTGCTTTTTGTTTTAATAACAATTTTATTATTATTTCTTTTTATTTTATTTTTTTTACAAAGCCATACCTATTAGAATTAAGGCAACACTTAGAAACACCAAGTGATGAAGATAATGATGCCTCTTTTAGTGATTGTCTTTCCTCTCCTTCATCTAGTCTGCATTTTGGAAATTCTGATACTGTGTCTTCAGATGAGGGTAAAGAAGTCTCTGTAAGACATTCCCAGGCAATTTTGAATGCTAAAAGTAGAATTCATAGGGCACAGTCCCAAAAGTGGCCCGGACTGAGACAGAATCTGTTTTGGGATTGTTAATGAAAAGACCCTGTTTTCATACCAGTTCATTAAGGAGCCTTTCATGCAGAAAAAGATTGTAAAAAAATAATTCCTCGTAGAGGACACAGAAACAAAAAGAAAGGATATTCATGCAGAGTCAAAAAGGAGAAGTATTATCCCATGGAAAATATGTATTCTCCCCTGCATCGCCACCGTAAATGTTAGGTTCCCCCGAAGATTTGGGAACTTTTGGGGTCAGTTTGGGAGTGTGGAAAGGAGTAACCCAGAAAAACACTTCCAACATCCAAGATTGTGTTTGCACTTCAAAGCGAGCTGACTCAGAAAAGGAGTAAGTAGCACAGGGGTGAAAGATTCTCGGCTATTTACAGGAGGTGGGGTAGTAGAGGCGGGATTCACAGGATGGCGCTGGAGAGAGTTTGGAGGTTAAAAGTCTGTTTAGAAAGTCATTAAGATGTTAATACAGACATTAATCAAAACAATGAGGATCCTTATCAGAAGCGACTAAGAGTGCCTAGGACCTGCCTCCAGCAGGCACAAGGAAACACTGAGACCAAAGCCAGTGGAGATTCCCACTGAACTGCCTCGCACGCAGAGCTCTTAGCACAAAATGGCGTCACCCAGGTACTTCTGGGGAGATCTTGTCCTATCAAACCCGTTTAAACATATTGAAGTCACTTCTCAATCTACAGAGACCACAAACCACGCCTGCCAACAGAGTTTTAATGTCCTTTACTACCACCTCTTCCCTTCCCTCCCTCGCCCAGCCATCTTCTTGTGTTATGTAAATTTTGCTGGAGAGCAGCTATGTAGGGGATATCCTACAGTTAGAACATTTTCCTTGATCTCAAATTGTAAGAAAAGGATTGTTAATGGGAAAAAAATAAGTGAGTAAAAATAAGGTTATTCTATGTCATGCTTTAACCAGGATTGTCTAGGTTCAGCAATATTGTCCTGGTGTCCCAGTCAGTTTGAAATTCTGTCCTGGTTTCAATCAGAGTTTGCTGAAACTTAATTTGGGCAAACATACACCCAACAAACGAGCTTCAAATTGTCAGAGTGGTGGAGTGCAGCAGCAGGGTTATTATAGCCCCTCCATGTCCCTTACCTAAATATCCTCCTATTCTGCACCTCTGATTCTGAATCTTCCCCATTTTGTGTTTGAATAACCCCCTCTTGTCTCTGAACCCCACACCCCACCTCCCTGCCTTGCCTGGTAGCATTCTACTTAATTCTGATTTCAAACTCTAAAAGTTACGGTAAGCTTAAGTAAACAGACAAGTATGTTCAGTAATCTATCTCACTGCTTTAGATTATGCAGATCTTTAAAAACTATTGTATAGCAACATACCATAGACATAGAATACTGAAGACCAGCCAGTGTACTGTACCAGAATGCCAGCCAAAGGCATCGCAATCACAGCTCCAGCATAGGAACCTAAAGTAGAAGAGAGAATGTGGGAAGAAGGTAAATGAAATTAGTAGAAATTCTTTGCTTTTTATCATTTTTCACGGTTGTTTCGCACAAAATATATATTTGCTTACTTGAGTTCATGCCCATATAACAAGCCCCAAATGCATATCTGTGCCTATGAACTACCCAGGAAAACAGGACTACACAAGCCGATATAATCAACTAATCCAAGAAACTACTGAGAATTAAAAATAAGACTATAATTTAAAAAAATGTAAAGTAAAATGCAAATACAAAGTAAAATAAAGTTTACTCATGAAAATATTTGAAAACCTGGAAGGGATGAAGGAGAAAAATATCAAAACACAGGAAGATATAAAGGAATAAAATAAATTGAAATAGTGTTCAAAGTGTTCAAAAACTTTCTTCATTTGTGAGTGTCTACACACACAAACATACACACACACCTCAAATAATTTTACAGGTTAGCTTTACCAACTTTTGATTCTTATCCAATTTGTTTGTAAACTTCCACCCATAATGACTCACAGTACTCACCACAAAAGGAAGTGGTTGCCAATCTGCTCCTCTCTAGAGGAGGTGCCCATTTGCTCCATATCCCATGACAGGCTGGGTAGGTCACACCCTGTGATGGAGAAAGGTTTATGTTACCATTAAGGAAGCAGGATCATTAGAAAATCAGGACATTCTTCTCTCTGATGCTGTAAAGCTCACACTTCCTGAAAATAGTGTTGGGAAGCTTCAGTTCCTTTGACACAATTCTCCTTTTTCTGTGTTATTTTGATTCAATCTTTGTTTTTTTCCTTTTTAGAGAAAGAGAAGATTGTTTTCCAGTACCTCATGCTTTGTCTGTTTATCTGCTCCCACTGTCTTCCAGGAAAGTAGTAACAGGTATCTAATCTCAAGATTTTTAATGATATTCTTACAAAAATTATAGACCGAGGGAACCTAAGCTAGTCATTAGTGTTAGATGCTCAAATAATATACTCAATAAAATATTTCAAACTATGGTTGAAGATCAATAGAAACTTGGTTTAAAACTCCCAGAAGTTACTAATTCAGGGTTATCACCAGCAAAAGATAATTCAAAATTTCTTATCATGACACATTAACAAAGCACTTGTTTCTTTTTTTAAGTTAAATACTGACTAAACATTTATTTAATATGACTCAGTTTTTGAAAAGGGGAGGGAAATGGTCACAATTATAGGTTAGTGTCATTTAATGACAAAATATCTGATTACCTCAATTTTCCAATTAAAAAATGTTAACACTTAATAACACAAGCAGCTAACATGTTTATTGGTAGATCAAGACAAAGATAATCTGATGGTTTTTGTTATCCAGTCAACCATAAATTGATGTCATCCTGTAGCTCCATACCTCTACAAGTCCCTGCAGTATCCTAACAAAGATGACACATCCATAATGCACTCTGGCTGCTGATGGGATTAGCATATTCAAGGTAGAGGTAAGAAGTATGGCAGCTCCAAAAACTCTGAAAAACAAAAAGAGTTAATACATCTAAATTTCTCTGGTCAAGTTAACTACAAGCACTGTTAGATTGCTTGGCTAAAAGAAAAAACAAAACAATATGTTCCAAACGCAATTGGCCAGTCATTGCAAATAGATACTTAGACTGGGTGCACTTTGTTGACCTAGCGGTCGAGTACACCCTGGGCACAGTTCACATACATCACAAGGTCCCTGGTTCAAGACCACTGGCCAGGGGAAACAAGCAATGTGAGCAACTAAATAAAACTAAATAAAGGTGCATCTTCGTTTCTCTTCCTTCCTGCCTGCCTACTCATCTTCATTCCTGCCTGCATCTTTCCCTAAAAAAAAAAAAAAAAAAAAGGTACTCAGACTATTTTGAAATGCTGTATTATTTAATGAACAACGAAAAAAAGAAGGATCCAATAATCTGGTTATACTTTCTTGTAGTTATCTTCTTCAAAGATTGAATTACAAATTGTAAACACGTAAAAATCTTTTGACTTTGGTCTGCATCTCAGTCTACAATGTAAGCTGCTTCAGGGCAAGATCTGGTTTTTCAGATACACCATTAAAGCCCCAATAAATAGCCCAGTGCTTGATATATAGTACATAGTACTGAAGAATTATCAATGAAATAATGAATGCCTGAACTTGCAACTACAGTAGAAGCTGTACATACATAGAAATCTTGTGAATAGAATCATATCTTAAATGCCCCAAGAAATCTCATGATCAGATCTATCAGTGCATGTTTTTATAATAGAAACTATTATTTAATATATAAAGTTCAGGTTTTTCTTTTACTATTTTTTTGTGGGTGAGTTGGGGAATTCTGCTTGAGGCACACAATAGCTACACACACACACACACACACACACACACATGTACACACACACTTCAAAAAATAAACTGAAAACATGGTGCTAACACCAGATAAAAGATAAAAGTTAATTTCAATTCGGTCATTTAAAAAACTTCCATAAAGTTCATTCTCAGCAAGAAAATTATCCCCTTAAATGGGTAACTTTAGAAATATTCTCTTGCAGAGAAGTTTGGGAGCAGTATCTCCAATAAGCTAAGCTGTGTGATATGTGCAAACTTTCTCAAATTAAATGAGTAGCCTGGAATTCAGTCAAGATGGGTTGACACAGAGATACTTTAATTCTTCCAAGGGGCATATTTAACTGTCATTGCTAAAGACTTGGGTTTCTGAAAGGGACCTTGATCATTATTCATCTTCTATAGAAATTTGCAACATGACTATATGAAGGGCTGAAGAGAATCATCTGTTGTATGAATCCTACACTGGGTCAAGTACTTTTGTTTACTTGATGAAGTCTACCATCCATTGCCTCTGTGGCTTCCCCCCACAGAGAGGACTAGTCATTCAGGAGGTGAATGTTCTGCTTCATTCTTCCTCTGTGGTGTTTGCTGAAGTTTTGGGTTTGAGTCAAAGAATAACTTACTTCTTAAATGTTTGCCATAAAACATAAATGTTCTTAAATAAATTATGACTCCAATTAACATGCCACACACTCAGTGATATTTAACTTTTGCCAGAAGTGGATTTGTCAGACAATAAATGTAAAAATCCCATAATCTGCCCTTATAAAACAAGAACTCCAAATTGTTATGAAAATGAACTTGAGATGCATTTTATTTTTGATTATTAATTTTACGTGAAAGGAACTTTCACTTCTCTTATGATTGAAATCTAAATGCTCTTGTGTGAAAGCCTCAGAAGGTTTTGGAAGTTTCCTTTAGGGGAGAGAGAAAACAATGTATGGGGCATGGTCCATGGACTCCTTGGTAATTGACACATGCTCCAAAAGTCCATGAGCTGGACATGTTCCCCATTGTACATATTATATCTTTGCCGCAGAGAGGACGGAAGCAGAAAGGGCAAATAAAGCAGGGGACGTGGTCTTCTGAGTGAGTTTTCTGGGTATCGTTTGTGTTAACTGCATCTTTCTGTAGATTCATAACACTTTGCTTATTATACTCAATAATAATGAGACTGAGACAATGTAGAGCTTTAAGGATAAAGAGAATCAAAGATGCAAAATGCTGCTGCAATTTTGAAAGTGTTTATATGAGGTATGTATCCACACCATTCAGCACTTAAAACAAGTTCCTTCAAATTGTTGTCCAGGGGCCAGCTGCTTCAGAATTCTGTGGAGTCTGCTTATTGAAAATGTAAATTTCTCACTCCAGATTTTCCAGATTAGGAGAAAGATGCATTTTACCCATTCTTTAGTTGGAAATTTTCAACTTTCAGATTCCTTGTTGAGGTGGGGGGTTGTCCTGTACACTGCATGATGTTTATCAACACCCCTGGCTTTTCTGCAATAGATGTCAGTAGCACACACCTCCATTATATCTAAAAATGTCTCCAGCAACTGTCAAATGTTGCCTGGGGGACAAAAACGCCCACCAGGAGAGCTAAATTAATTATGAGCTATCTGTTTAATGATCACAGAGTCAGAGTGAACATAAATGAGCTCATACAAGAATTGACAGGCACTGTGTTAACACTCCTTCAATTCCCCAACCAGCTAACAGCCCAGCATCACGGGTATCATTAATATACCCATTTGATAGATGAAGAAACTGTGCCTGATAAGTAAAATCACTTGCACAAGTTGGTAACCAGTTTAAGCAGAGGAGCCCCGTTTCAAATCTAGTCTAATTCCAAAGTCATTCAGTTTTTTCACTAACATATACATCTGGTTATGCAGTGGGGAACATATTTCAGGATTCTAACTGTAGATTTAAATGGTAATCTTCACAGAGCTACTTGAAATCACATAATTCTAAAATAAACTATTAATAGATTAATATTTACTTTCTACTCTTGGACTGATTCATGTTTCTAATTTCATAATCTTGTGATTTTTATAAAATCTTCCTACTATTAAGTGTATTAATTCATTTAACCACCCTTTTTTATGACTAGTGGCCATTGTATCATAAAACAGGCATTGATTTTTCCTAATTATTTAAGAATAAAATCCATCAAACCTTTCAGAACCTCACCTTTCTAATTTTTTTTTAAGATTGCGTGCAATCCAAATCAATAACCAAGTCATTTAAATTCTTGCCCTACATGGAAGCATTAACACATTTTTCTTGCTGTGCTACTCCCTGCTAAAACTGAAGCAGCCTCTTCATTCAGCATTCATTTAGGCATTCCACTCCAAGTCTTTGTGAGACTATTTTTAGAACAGGGTCTGTGCAGAGGGAAAAAAAAAAAGAAGCTAAAATACACAGCTCATTTTCTATACTTTCTCCACCTACATTAATTTGATTCTCGCAATTATCTGAGTTACATTTTCCTCTCATTCACAACCGGAAAATGGAGCCAGAAAGACTATGCATTAATAAACAGAAAGCAGCAAATTAAGACAAATCTTAGATTTGTCCAGAAGTCTCTGACATGAAAATATGTGCACTTTCATCTATATGATGTTATTAGCATCAGAAAAAAAGACAAGGATGACCTTAGATGTAGTCAGAGAGAAAGAAATGGAGACAGGTAGACAAAAGACAACTTATACTAAAGGCCATAGTTGGAGTTCAAGTGAAAAGCAGCAGAGGAGATAATCCATTCTAGCTGGGGTGACCAGAAAGAAAAACCTTTACAGGGAAATTTTAAGGTTGAGTCTTGAAGGATGACTAAAAGAAGAAAGAAATTCCAAAAAGAGGAAAAGTTCAAACATGGAAGAGACTGTTATATACCAGAAACTAGAGCAGCATTGAAAATGGCTGGACATGGTAGAACAGGTAAATAGAAGTCAAATCACTAAGTGTAAGATAAACCAGAAAGGATTGAGGAGGATTTGAGAAAATGTAGAGAGGACAAGAAGGAAAGATTTGAGTCCATAATTCCACGACATCTTAGAAATGATGGAGTTGAGGGTGATCACAGAGAATAATCAATGATTACGCCTTTAAAGTGAAGCACATGGGAAGCTAGAATTGAGTGGTGAAGAATCTATGAAGGGAGGAAGATAAAGGGTGATTATGATTCATGTCATTTCAGGCAAGAGGATGGCTTGTAGAGGTTAAAAGCCAAACTGACTAATGATAGTAGAGGAAGAAAGGGTGGCCATAAATATGGCGTAGAAATGCTTGTAAGATTCTAGAATTTCACATAATAATTGTGTGATTGCAAATTACTTAATAGGTGTCTGAGTCTATGAAAAGACTGCTGTGTAATGCTCACGAGCATGGGTTCTAACACTAGACCTCTGAGTCAAAGAACACTTCTGTCACTTGTGACCTGAGTGACTTTCAGCAGTTTAATTCACACTTCATTTCTCATCTACAAAGTGAGACTATTATCAGGACCTATGAGTTATTACATATAAAACACCCAGAAGAATGTCTGGCATATCCCAAGTATTTAAGGAACAATGAACTTTATAAAACCCAAATCATAATTCGGTCACTTGATTAGGACCCAAAGTGAAGTTCTGCGGCCTGGTTTGGGACTATCCTCACTGAACAAATTGATTGAACATATGCTGTATTTTTCCTGGACACATATAAACTGCATGACATAATATTAGTTAAGAATACAGTTCTGTGGTTACAGTGTGTGCATTCAAAATTCAACAATAATTTCTTACTAGGTATGATCTTGGGCAAGACCATACCTTGTTACTATTTCAATTTTCTAAGGCTCACTTTCTCCATTTGCAAACGAGATAAATTTTCATAATCCAAAGTCTTACTAGAAAGATTTAATAAATCCATTATAAAAGGAACAGTATCTGGTTCCTCATAAATGGCTTAAATATGAGATAAACATATAATATCAGATACAATTATATAGAAATTTCCTAACAGTTAATAATATTCAGATACTTGTTATTCTTTATGCAACTAAAATGTTTTTGCCCTGATTAAGTACTACTATTTCTGTGACCATTCAGAATTGTTCCATGTCATCCTGAAATTCTAGCAGCTTAAAGTACATGAGACAAAGTGAAATTCTGTCTCCCATCCTAAATGCATACAGGATTTATCAAAATGCACCAACTTCACAATCTGTCTCAACAGTTAATATGAAATATTCAACAGGAAACAGAAAAAATGTTTTTAACTGACAGCCTTCTCTAAATTGATTAAACCAGTCTCCGTATCTCTGCACCTATACCCCCAATACTCAATGCTGATAGACACACACACACACCCACTCACATACACACCATCTTCTCCAGCTAATCTCTACTTTAACATATTCCTAAAACACTTTTAGGTATAGATCACTTTTATAAGACAACCCAAGAGAGCATGTATTCTCTCGCCTCCTGCATTATTTGTATCTCTTGGAGAATACAGCCTAGGTCTTCATTTTATTTCTTCAAACCCCATGATGATAATAGAATGCATTATATGTGACATGATCTTAAGAAATAAACACCCAGGTACTTTTGTATACAGATGCTAAATAGAGAGAAATGAGTACTTTCCCTTCCTGAGGTGTATGTCCATAGAACTTACATGCAGATATAAGTTCAGTTTGAACTTTCTTTATATCTTTCTCAATCAAGTGACCATTCATTTGTTCTTGAGCTTTTAATGGGGTCAAACTGCTCTTATGGGCATCCTAACAACCCTAGGAAACTGAGTTACTTTCGTAGCATAATTGTAGGATGGCAGCTATGGGCTAGAATTTAGAGTACTCCTGTTGATAAATCCTTGCAAGATAGTTGCTGAGTTCAAGTATATGACCCAGTCTAGCTGCATCTTTAAGTTTTCCAAACAGCACACTAGAGAATCTCCTGAAACCAACTACCATTAAGTACACTTTCTGTTCATCACAGCGTCCTTATCAGCCTCTCAAACTACTGTCTAGGAAGTTCTGCTTTCCCAATTAAATTAGGAAGCAATGCCTCCAAAGTGATATATTGTGCTCTTAAAGACGCTCACCATTTATTAATATTTAATGCAGGTGTCCGCATCAATGACAGCCCCCACTTTTATTTGGTCTGATGTTACAAAATCAAATGAATAAACATAAGCCTTGAATATTTTTTAATCTCAACAGATAAAAGGAAATAGATGCTTTAGCAACAAATACTTCATATTCTTGTGACCTTTATTATCCCTAGCACTGGTGTCAACTTTAACAACTAATTGCATTTCACAACAACTACTGTCCTGGAAACAATATCCACCTTAATAGGTTTTTCAAGCTTATCCTCTGATCGAAAGATTTCTCTAAAAATCAAAATCATGCACTCCAATCAATCTTTTAAGTTATTCATAGTCATGCTCTTTCCTATGGATCCAGCCCAGCACTAAGCAATACAGTGCTGCTTTAAAAAGAGATGGTAAAATAGGTTTTTTAAAAGAACACAGAAAAGGCATGCCCTGGTGGAGCAGTGATTAGGTCAACTCTCTCCAAAGGGGCATGAGGTCATACTCCCGGGTTAGAGTCTGGATCTAAGGGTAACCAACCAGTGTGAACGACTAAAATAAAAGTAAAATGAAACTCTTCTTCCTTCTCTCTTTTCCTGCCTGTCTGCCTATTTGATTTCACTCCTGTCTGTACCTTTCCTTTTAAAAACAAAAGCAAAAGCATAAACTAAAGCTATTTAATGAGAGAAATGTGCTTAGTAATGAAGCATGTTTCTTGAAGTCAAACAGTTCTAGTTCAGACTGCAGCTCGTCCTCTTCTCAACACGTGATATTTAGGAAAATTACTATTCTGTGTGAGATGCTCTTATAAGTAAACCACATATAAGAGTCCCTGCCTTAAGAGTCACCATGAGGAAGAAAGATGTTATATAAAACTTTTAGTGATACATATATTTATTATTCTAATTTTATTTGCCTCTTGAAATGGAGAATTAAGGCAATTATGAAAACCATTTATAATTCATATCCTCTCTCTTCCTACTATACTATTTAGGGAGAGGTAGAAATTTTATCCCTACATGATCTACTTCATATCGATTGAAAAGCTCTTCTGATATTCGCTCACTCCTCTCCACTTTACATGGTTAGAGTTATCTCTTCTGTGTTGACACTTAGTTGAGGTTACTGTTTGAGCTTGCTGTATATTTTTCACATTTTAATCTAAAAGCTGATTCCTAGGTTTCTTTTTAACTACAGGGAAGGAGAAGGCCGTACTCTATGCTGTAAATTAAAGGATTATATACACCCTATGTTTATTGCAACATTATTTACAATTGCCAAGAGCTGGAAAAAACCTAAGTGCCCATCCACATATGAATGGATGAAGAAGATGCGGTTTGTACACAAAATGGAACACCACTCAACTATTCAAAAAGTACAAAGCCCTGAATCTGCACGATAGATGGGCCCAGAGGGAGTTATGTTGAGGGACATAAGTAAGAAGGAGAAACACAGCTTCTGAATTCACTCACATGTGGTAGGTATATAGAGAAACTAAACAAACAAATGAATCAAAATCAAACAAAAGTAATTTTTTAGTTCATGAAATCAAGTTAGTTTTTCCAGAAGGGACAGGAAAAGATGGTGGGTTAAGCTGGGTAAAAAGAATCAATTATATTGAACTGTTGGTAGTAAATAATGTATTATATATAAATGTTGATTTACAATGATGCATAACTTAAAACTATATGTCTATGATCCAAAGTCCCTTCAATAAAATTAAAAGTAAATGAATGAATTAACCAATTACACCATTGCTTAATTTTCGTAGGTCTAAAGACAAAATTTATACTTTATTTAGGTTCATTTTAACATTCACTTTGTCTTTTTTTGAACTATGATATTTTTCAGCTGCATTTTCACTGTTTATTCTTTGGTCGTATGTTAAATTGTATTATATATCAAATAATAATATAGTTTATCTTTGAATATTTTAATGAATTGGTGACCGTAACATTTACATTTAAGAATATATTCTAAAATCTTGCTTTGCTTTCAATCCATTTCAATTATGAAACTTACTTAAAGTATGTTCACTAGCAAAGAAGAGAAAATAATATTTAGGAAAAACAAAGAAATAGTATTAACATTTATTAATCATCTGTATTAAAACATTTTCTAGAAATAAATTTTTCAGATATTTGTTTATTTCCCCCCGAACTGCACATATATATTTTTTACAGTACAGGTAAATTTTTATACGAGCGAGCATATTTATATCTATATGTTGTATATGACATATATCAGTATATTTATGTTTATATCAGTACTATATGTAAGTATAAACCATCAATGCAACTTGTAGCAAATTATATACATTTTCTAGCAATGAACTAAACCAAAATATTGCTTTTGCTAAACAAAATATCAAGCCCTGCAGTTATTAACGAAATGCCGCTGAATATGAAGTACTGAAATAGTAACTGAATCTAAACTACAGTGATATTTCATTTTGCTTAAAGTACTTTTCCTTATGATTGACAACTAAGTGCTACTTTACAAACCTATATGGGTGGCATGCCCGAGTGGCCTAACATTCTAGTACACCCTGAGCATAGTCCACATGCATCCCAAGATCCTGTGTTCATGACCTGGGTCTGGGGGAAACAACTAATGTGAACAACTAAATAAAAGTAAATATAATGCTTCTTCCTCCTTTGTCTTCCTGCCTGCCTGCCTACTTGTTTTCATTCCTGCCTGTACCTTTCCTTTAAAAATAAGCA